>JAVJAP010000348.1:0-498661 GCA_034770075.1 Aralia elata | reverse complement strand
TATCTTTTGGTTATTATCTTCTAGTGTTTTTGTTTAGTAAATAAATTCAGTAACCATACAATGAGGGTGGGAACAAGTACACATGCAGCATACCAATAGCATAGGGGAAAATAAAAGGCACACTTATGCCCAAGAAAAAACAAAGCCCCACCATATAAGGGCATATACAAACAATCCTGTAACAAAAAGGGATACCGTACATTAGAGCATACTAAATTCAAACTACTCCCATAAAGCCCAGCAAAATGCAAAATAGAGCCAAGAAACGCCTCATTAAGCCAAAAAAGAGGAAGTCTAAGAAAACAGAAACCCGAATACGCACAAGAGGTCTCTCAGAGTTTTCAAGAAACCGATTATTTCGTTCCTTCATAAACGTGTTTATCTACAATGCTATGCGGCAACAATGTTCCCTACCTTCTTTATTCAATGTCCTTTCTCACCTCCAGCCCACTTCAAGCTGTCCTACCTAACTCTATACATAGATCTCAGCACTATCCAAAGAGGGCCAAGAGATGCCACACAGTGAAAACATAAATGTTTTCACCAAACTCCTTGGCCACTCACAAGTGATGAAGCAGCAAAATGATCAACTGTCTCTTCCTCACAATCAAACACATCGCGCATCTGCTTGCGACGTTGATCCCTCTTTTCTAAAAGGTTAACTTTGGCCAATGGGATAGCTCCTAAAGTTTCTGACCTAGGGAAAAGAATGCCACCTTCAAGTGCTCCCAGCGCCTTCCAATATGGGTTCCACCAAGGTAACTTGCTTCCCACCCATCACCTTGAAACACCTTTAAAGTAGGGGAGGCACTCAAAAGCATTCCGGCAGTTATGCTCAATCCACCACACAGAATCCTCCAGGGAGAGCAGTCTACTTCTTCCCCTAAGGAAATAATCAACCAAATCCACTACCTCCTATCTGGTTCCCAATATCCTGCAAGTTTCACCTATACAATGGCTGCTACAACAATCTCCCCTAAATTACTTCGGAGCAATAATCAGAAATAAGTAGCCCCTGGGGTCGACTGCAAATAATGACAAGATTATTACGATTCTCCCCATGATAAACCTCCCCTGCACCAAGTATTCATCTAGAAAGCATAGAAGCTTTTTCCTCCTCCTAATCTTAGGCTCCCAAAGTTGCGCATCAAAGAACTTGTCAATTCCCAATGGCAATGACTTCCCACACTCCTCCCCCAAACTGGGAAGGATATACGTCTCTCAGTCGCCAAACTCCTACCACCAAGCCAAGAGAATCGATAAACCAGCTGTCCCCCAAGGGCTTCCCCCCGACCATAGAACCACCACAACCATTTGAGGCATTTAACCAACCACAAAGCATGGTTGACATACACCCAAATCTCGAATCCTGAAACCTCAACCTCTAAACCGTTTACGCTCATCGCTTCAAATTTGACCAGGTTTAAATTTTCCGCACTCTCCTCGTCCGCCCTTTACATAAAGTCCCACATAAGCTTGTATAAAAAAAAAAAAGGAGAGCCGCTTGCAAACCAAGGATGGATACAGGGAAAAAGTGACCCATGAAATAGGTTGATTAAGCTAGAAAGATAACTCTTAATATGTTTTGCCAGTGGTTATCAAAAATCCAGAAAGGGTGAACAATTTTTGCAGCTAGTAGGGCGTCGAGGCGGTGGAGGGTCGACTATGCCCTAGGCTGCCGTCTAAGTACTTTGTTAAAAACTTACAATGAAAGCCAGGACGTAGATAATCTGAATGACCAATAAAACCAATAATTATCAATTTAATTAAGTTGTTTGGAATAGTAAATTATGTAACAAGCTAGCAAAATCATATGCTAACCCAAAAAGGAATGAAAGTTCACATAAATCATCACTTCAAGCCAACAAGACAACCATAGCATGTCTATGCTCTAGGGATACTGATAAGAATGAGACAAATACTTCACCCATAGGCAACAAATGTGTTAAAATAAATATATCAGGGTTTAAAATTTATAATGAGTCTGAGATAATTCCAGCACCACCAACTTGCGAACTAAAATTCCAACTTATCTCCAGTTCAAAGATTATTTTATATAAAATTAAATCCATTAAAGCAAACCACATACGCGTTAATTTCTTCAAAAAGTCTTCTGCTTCAAGCGTTGCGTAAAACTCTGCCCAATCGAAGTCCCCAAACCCCAAATCTGAAAAGAATGATAACTTTACATACTTAATACTGAGGAAACTTTATTGCAGGTTTACTTTTAAAGAAAATAAAAACAAAAACCTGGGCAAAGCGCATAGCCAATATTAAATTACATATCACCTCAAGATTTTAAAAAGCACATTGTTTCTGTGATGTAAAGACAGAATCTACTATTACAAGGGCAGTATTACAAAGCAAAGAAATTTTTATAAATAAAAAAAAATTAAGAATAAAAAAAATGAGAAAAAAAAAAGTAGAAGAAAGACAATAGCAAGGGCAAAATACAAGATTTTAAACTCTCATAAGAATTTGTGACAAATGCCAGTCCCTTTTGATTATGGGACTAAATCTCAAGAACCTCTAAATGAAATCCATTTCCATGTCAACTCTTCATCAGATGGACGAGGTACACCTATCAAACTGTTTAAGTGACTTAGAAAATTTTGGAGCAATTTGTCACAATTGTCATCATCATTCTTTCATTTTAACTATTCAAAACCATAAATATGCGGTCTGTAAACCATACCACGAGCTCTCGTTTTTTGTAAAGGCTTTCTCACAGGTTGGGTTTCAGCTTCAGCTGATCTCACCATTCAGTTTCCATCAGTCCCGTCAGTACATGAATCAGCTACATTAAGTTAATCCATCTTTCACCATCAGAGCTTAACAATCTTCCAGAAACCAGCAAGGTCATCATCTTCAACCGGAGACCAATCTGAGTAAATCTCAAAGAGATGAGCAGATTGAGGGTAAAGGAACGTATATGATAGCAATAGCTAGCCTAAAGTTACTTTTCTACCTAGACTGGTATACGAATTGCAGATCAGAATTGCATGACGTAAAACCGGTGGCTAAAACAAGAGCAGCATGACTGAGCGATCATTTAGTCAAACTTCACAGATAGTGCTTTGAAGTATGGATTAGTAAATTGAGCTAAACAGCTTTAATATACAACCAAATTGTTTAATACAGTTACAGTTCTTTACAACATCGCCAGATGTTAAATTATATTCTCAGTGAGAAGCTTAAATAAGGGCAATTTGAAGGCATTGGAATATTTGGATGGAGAGATGAAACAAATAATTAAGTGTCAGCTAGGGATTTTATGAGGCATTGCAGGCACGTTCTTTTCCTTAGAAACAATAAAATATAACCCAAAAAACTTTAGCAAGACAATCTGTTCCCGGATGATATAAAAAGTAAAGCAAACAATGCATCATGAAGTACTGAACAATGATATACCTGTTTTGCGGCTTCGCTTCCCCTTTCCCATGGCATTGAACTCTTCAACTTTGTGCACTTCATATCTGTCTTTCAACAACTCCTCCCAGTAACTTGCTCTTTCCGAATTGTTTACCGTAGCTTTATTCTCTGTAGAAGGCATTTTGTGCTTCCTCTTCCTCTCTTGCTACTTTCTCATCAATGTACTCAAAATTTGCCACCTATACATATAAGAAACTTTAGTATTCTTTCGCAAAATTTAAAAAACAAAAGAGGATAGCAGAACAAACCAGATTGCCGGGTCACATATATAAATACAACAACAATAGTTTTGAGATATTAAATGCAATTAAAGTAGAGGATAATCTAATTAGGTCCACACAAAAGGAAGAAGACTATAACATGCGTAAAAATATCAGACAAGTGATTACCAATGTCAATGTCAGGGGTCTATAATCTATAATACCTTTTCTCAATCATGTTGTCAATGTCAAAATCAAAAAATAAAATACAATTAAGACTTTGTGTTTTTCGCACTCAACATACGTATAAAAGTTCAAACGGGACTTCAGCTTGCCACAGAAGGATGACATTGTAATACAACTATCCTTTATTGCCATAGAACAAAGTAATACTTGAAATTAAGGATTGCCAGACTATATAGTCCCTATTTTGACAAGTGTGAAGAAAGTCTTTAAACTCAACAGTTCCATTTCTAAATTATACTCCCTCCATTCCAAACAATAAGATCATTGTTAACTTTATAAAGTCAGTCATTTTGAAAACATTTTCAAACTCAATATTGAGATGATTCATTAAAAATTCTGAAACAATAATTCCTTACAATGAGTAGTACTTATTCGATAGTTTACAATATTCAATCATTGTAATGATTAAAATGGAAGGAATCAATGTCAATTTTGAGTTTGAAAAATGCCTATAATTGACTTCTCAAAAAGTCAATAATGATCTTATAATTTGGGAACGGAGGAAGTATTTTTTTAAAAACACCTTGAAACAACCTAGAAATGTCCATAAAGCACCTGTGCCCAACAATGTCCAGCATGGATACCCATTTTTGTTCAAGTGTCTATAATTTTTAGCTACATTTGGAGAAAGTAGTGCAAGATTAAATAGCTAATGAAATAGTTGTTTAATAATGCGCTAGAGCTCCACACCCAAAGGAGATAAATGTTCGACTATAATATAAAATATGTATGGTCTAATAATGGATATACTTTTTTTTACTTTTGACAAGTCATAAAAGTAATAAGATTTTGGTAGTTACAATACCTAATCATATATTACCTAAATCTTACTATTTGAACATGTATTAAAGTTCTTACACATACATATCACTCATGCCATACTCAGAGTCATGCTATGGCTAATCATTCTTCACCAATATTGGTTGTACGGTGCCTCACAGGTGCAACCAGCATAACTTCATCGTCTACTGTTCCGACTTCCATTTTCCTTCTTTTTTAAAAATCTCACAAGGAGAAGATATAGAAATACAAAATGAATGGTTGTCCTAAACCCTGATGTTAAGTGAAGAGTGTTAAAAAATTGAAAAAAAAAAATGGGGACCAACAAAGGAGACTATTTAACTTTAAGGTTTGAAAAATTGTTGTGCTGATCAAAGAAAACCACTGAAGTGAAGTAATATAAACAAACAATGTATACCAGACAAAAAAAATCGAACAAAATACAGAGGACGCACAAGTATTTGACAGAAATTAGGGAAGAAAGAGGAAGCACCATAAAGTTATGCCATTATAACTATAGGGTACAGGTACACAGTAACAAAGTAGGCAATTTGATTCAAGTGATAGGTCACGTGTTTAATATCACTAATAAAAATTGTCCACTAGCCCCCGCATATGAGAGGGTGTACAAAAAATATAAAAAATATAAACTGGACACGTATTCATAACTATAAAGCATGTGACCTACACCACTTATTGCCAATACATTTTCAGTTGGATGCTTCAGCATACAACCCAAAACAAAATAATATTACTTCTAAACAAATTACATATTTTAGTAATATGAGCAACAATATAATCTGCACATCAATAAAATATCAAAAGAATTAGTGGAAAAGGAAAACTAAACCTTAAAGGCCTTCAAAAATCCATCTTCTTCTTCGTCATCCAAGGTGGCCTCTTCATCAACAACTTGATCACGGTCAAGTAATCTAACAAATGAAAAATCAATTGAATTTGGAAGACAACTTGATGTCATTAAAGTTGAATATAAAATTACATAATTTACAAAACAAAATGAAATGAAATTTCATTAAACCCAGTTAAAAATTGTCAATGATAGATATAAGTGCATAAGAAAAGAGCTTACCTTATCTATTGCAGCATCGTCATAATGAATTTGTCGGGATTTTTCCTGCCTCATCATTCTCATCAGCAAATAATTCCTTTGAAACCATACCTTATGATGTCCATCCAGTTCTTCCTACATTAAAACAAAAACATCAAAGGATTTCGATCAATTAAGTTGTTAGTACACTCTTAACTTGTTAAGGCACATTAAAAACCACCAGCAATTTATAATCAATCATTGTAAGTAAACATATAGTTAACATTTAAAACTAAAAGTGTACAAGTAATCAAACACAAAAGAAGTTAAGGGACTCCCGGACACCCTGAGAATCAACCAATACAACCCAGGAGAATGCATTTCTGCAACTCGTGTATTGGGATCAACATACTACAAGTCGGCATCATCTAATTAATCTTCAAATTGGTTCAGATTACATCATTTTACAAGCATAAATGTCATTAACTAATATAATATTAGCACCCAAGTGTGATAGCGAAATTAGATTATACTGTTATGAGAATCTGTAAATCATATCTATCACAGAACATCAGCTGCAGTAGTAGATATTTCAATTCTTTTTTTTTTTTGTTAGTAAAACATCCACCACCGAGTTAAAAGTGCATTAAGAGTGAGTACAAGCCACATGAGAACTGGCTTTAGATTTAAGATTACTGATTTTTTATAATAAAAAAATTAAAAAATTAAAAAAATTAACTGGATTTAAAAATAAGATTACAAAAATAAAGAGCAGTGAATACCTGGTTAATGTTTTGTGTCTTGAGCTTACCAACAACTAGATGCTCTAGAACCATTTTTTTCTTAGTCATTTGCATCATCCTTTCCTCAATTGTTCCTCTTGTTATGAGCCTAAAAATCATCACCTGCAAATGAAAGAATATAACCAAAACTATATAATTCTATACCAATCAAAACAATTGCAATCTGTCAGAGAAATAAAAGACAAATTTCAACCTTATTCGTTTGCCCAAGTCGGTGAGCTCTGGCCATTGCTTGTAAATCAGCATGGGGATTCCAATCACTGTACAAAACACATCCATGGACAGAAGATTAAAATCGGACCAGCAAACAAATACAGAAAGTGCTATATACAAGAGAAAACATGCCTGTTCAACAACCTTGACATTAGCATTATTAAAAGATTACATATCTAGTTATTTCCTACGATAAACATAACTAAAAACCAGTGGTGGTATCACCACATTTACATAACCAAACCATCCCTTTCAAACAAAAGTAACAACTGGTAAAAAAAGTTTAGATACAACAAGAATTTTTATTGATTACAGGAGAAAATTACAATGCATGACGAGGACAAGAAGTCCTCCCAAAAGAAATTAAAGAAATCAAAATGAGCATAGCTAGATACTAATGAAGCACCGCCCGCCAATCTCTATGAAGATCGGATAAAGAAATTCTTCCAAAAGTTCTCATTGCATGAGCCCAAAGAGAAGCAAAGAAAGATAGTTTATCCCAAAGCAACTCAATATTTGTAATCCGATCGCAAAAAATTCTAGCATTCCTCTCAATCCAAATTCTCCAAAAAATAGCAAAACAAGCACATCTCTAAATAATCCTCCTATCTTTTGTAAGACCTAAACCCTGAATTTGCATAGTAAAATATCTTCCACCGAAGAGGGACATATCCAATTTTCACCCATCACACTAAACAAACAACACCACAACCGCCAAGCCATCGAACAGTGAAGAAATAAATGAGAATGAGACTCACTATCATTCAAACACATTACACACACATTTAGGGATAAAGAGTTGTAAGGTCTACGCCTTTGAAGCATATCATTAGTGTTAAGCCGACCAAGAATTAAGGATCACATAAAAGCCTTAATTTTTTAGGAAGGCTTTGCTTTCCAAATATAAGAAGCTAGAGGAAAATGATGAACTGAACGATAACCCAATAAGTATGTGAAAATAAAACGACACGAGAAGATTCCCAAATAATCAAAACACCAAACATGCCTATCCTAGGACTGAGAAAAGGAAGCTGAATTAAGAAGTTGAATAAATAAAGAGAATTCCTCCGTCTCTCTATCATTTAATTACGGAAAAAATAAAAAACTTAAGAAATTGAATTTCCCTCCCAAGCATAGAAATTAGAAATGGGAGAAATATGCTCAGACGACAGGTTAAAAAGACGAAGAAAAGCTAATAAAAGAGGAACATCTCCTATTCAAATATCCTCCCAAAACCGAACTTGGAGACAAACAAGAAAAAGAAAGGTAGAATAACCTACGATAAATTTCTAAGGACTAGAATAAGTAACACAAGAAGGACAAGATTTGCATCCCACCCATTCTATTGAATTACATACTTGCTTCTAATCACCTCATGCCAAAGAGAGTCAGTTTCCAAAGGAAAGCACCATAATCATTTGCCCACTAGAGCCTGGTTCTTAGACACCACGTTCCCAAGAATCCCAATCAAACCCTCTTCCTCTCTAGGACGACACACAGAATCCCAATCAACCAAATGGTCTTTCCTATTCTCACTGTCCCCAGCCCATAAAAACTTGCACATGATACGTTCAAGAGATTTGGCTACCCCTACCGGGACCTTAAACAATGAGAGATAATAAAAAGGAATACTCGCTAAACAAGCCTGAATAAAAGTAATCCTCCCACTCAAAGAGAAGTAAGCACCTTTCCAACAATCAAGCCTCCTACCCACTTCCTCTATTACAGGATGAGATCTCGAATTACCACCTGAGACCCCTAAATAAGTCATATGTAAAGACTCAACATCCTAGTAGAGAAGCATAAGAAACAAGAACATCCTCCTCCATATTTAATACCAGTGGTAAATTAAATTGCAATATAAATTTATCAAGAATAATAACAAAATCAATGGCTATGGTACAAGCATTAGATGCTAATTAAAAGCTAAGCATGATGGCTTTTCACAAGACCAGAGATATAGCTTTCACCTCAAACAATCCAACCAGAACATCTAATATGAGGGACGCTCAGAACCTAAGCATCTGCATATCTTCTTATCACTATCTACACTAACAGATCATTCGCACTAAAAATCTTATTTCCATGTTTCCAGCTAAATGAAAAGCCTTGTCCATTATCTATTGAAAAAAAAACTTTATCCATTCTCTCGTACCTAAGAAGCAAGGATTCTTCTCTAGGTCGGCGAATTCCTGAATCACGGTGAATCTCCTGAATCATGATTCATGGATTCTTCTAGGGATTCTTCGTAGTTTCTTTAATGATAAAGATTGAAAATATTACTAATATTATATACTATACTAATTGATATGATGTTTTATATACTAATACTATCAATGCAATTAGTGTAAAAACCAATTAGTATATATTTCTAAAAATCCTAAAGTGTACTAGAATAAAATTTTGTGTTTCTTGGGAAAAATTATGATGAACTACTATTTATTTGAATTGAAATTTTAATGTACATATGTATTTATAATAATTATATGCATATAAGAAATCCATTAAATATGTATTATGTGCCGAATCCCCAAAATCCCAATTTTTTAAGATTTGCCTAATTGTCGAATCCCTGTACCTTTAACCCGAATTCTGTTGGTATTTGAAGTCAGATTTTGATTTAATAATTAATTTATGTAAGGCCTAGGGAAAAGAGTGTTCTCTGTATTGGGATAATTCCTCTTGGAATTGTAAGGTGTTAGAAGATATGATAGAATATATGAATGTCATAATTGTAGTTAATCTTATCTCATAATTAGTGTGTACACATTGATGTAAATATGGATTTCCATAACTGTAAATTAGGAAGTTGTTATACTTGTGTATATAAACCAATGTAATTGAGAGAAAATGAATTAAGAATAAATTATAAACCTAAACTCTGAGTATTCCTTTCTACATAGTATCAGAGCTTGGTCCTTTTTTTTTATAAAAAAACACTGTTCATCGGTACTGTTCATCGGCACTGTTCATCGGCTCTATCATTAACACTGAGATTCCCACCGCTTCTTTGGCATAAATTCTGGTTCTAAAGTGTAGTACAATTAGTTAATATCCTTTGGAAAGTTTATTCTCTTTGGTATATAACCCTGCTCAGAACCAAGTCCTGATAATGCTAATGGTGAGAATTCTAATTCTACTTATTCTTTTGATACTGACCTTCCTATTGCTCTTAGAAAATGGGTTAGATCTTGTACTCAACATCCTATCTCTAATTTTGTAGCCTATATAAATTATTTGCATCCTACCATTTCTTTGTTTCTTCCTTGTCTTCAATATTTGTTCCTCAGGGGTGGAAAGAAGCAATTAATGATGAGAACTGGAAACAGGCTATGATAAAAGAGATGAATGCCCTGAAAAAGAATGATACATGGGAACTAGTGACTCTTCCTTACGAGAAAAAACTAGTTGGTTGCAAATGAGTGTATGCAGTCAAACAGGAGCTGGATGAGACAGTTGAGAGACTCAAAGCCAGACTAGTTGCAAAAGGGAATGTGGGGGTTGGGATCTTCAGCAATTGGATCATAGTTATCAAGGCGCCAAGTCGAGTCAAGGCGATAGCCGGGAGCTTAAGCGTTTAGGCGACAAAGCGCCTGACTAGTCGTCCACAAGTCGACAAGTCGTTAACAATATAAATTTTATGCATATTAAATTATATATATTTAACATTTATATAACTATTTATATATTTATATTTCTAATTATTTACCATATTCATAATGTAGGCCATAGCATATCAAATCACAAAACTAGGCAAACTAGAAAAAAAAATGACTACATATATAAAGTTATAAACACACATTGTATTTTGAGAAACTTATATCCTTTGAATCATCTTCCTTTTATCTTTTGAAAAACTAGGCAACATCTTAGTATCTTCCGAAAACACATTTGCAATTCTATAAAATTAAAACTTAGCTAGAATTTGAAGTTCAATTTAATTTCAAGATTTGGAATTGAATTTTCAAACATAGCTAATCTATATTAAAATTAAATAAAACAATTTGATTATTTTTTATTTTTTTTTGGTTTGGTCAGTTTTCTTATTAATTTTTTTTTGGTTTTTTAACCCCTTGTCTTTTCCTACATTAAATTAACTTTTATTATTTTCAAAATAAGATCATTTTACCTAATTATTTATTAATTAAAAAATAATGTGTGGTTTATATATGTAGCCAAATACTTCTAATTCAAAATTTGAAAACAGGGGCAAGTTGTCTCTGGTGATTTCCAATGTGTTCAGAAATTGTTTTGAAAAAAAATTAAGTAGCAGCCGACAATCAACAAAGCAGAATACACACTTGCACAGTAAATGAAGAAAGAAAAAAAATTAGGCAGGATGTCAATAAAAAAATGGGCAACATGTGGCCATGTCAATACAAATTGGGCAGCATGACAATAAAAAATTAAGCAGCATGCGGCCATGTCAATAAAAACTGGGCAGCATGTCAGTAAAAAATTGGGCATCATGTGGCCATATCAATAAAAAATAGGCAGAATACCCAGAAGCCAGAAGGATAACATAATGAAAAAAAGAAAAAGAGATCGGAGACTGTAGAAGAAGAGAAGAGAAGAAGAAGAATAGAAGTAGCAGAAGAGAAGAGTAGAAGAAGAAGTATATGTGGATCGCGAGCTGCCGCCTGCCAGAGTAGTCTGTTGTTGTGATCGATCGATCGATTAGGCTTTTAGCAGCTGCTTTTTTTACCCGATTAAGTTCTGGTCAAACCAAACCCACAAAAACCAAGTCGACCGCTTTGAATTTCAGTCGTCCAAGTCGCGTCCAAGGCGTCGCCTTTGTTAGCTAAGCGCTCGCCTTTCACACCTTCAACCAAATCGTCCAAACGCCTTAACAATTTCTACCGCTTGGACGCCTAAGCGTCGCCTAGCGCCTAGGCGACAACTTGATAAGCATGAATTGGATGTAAAAAAAATGTTTCTTCATGGTGACTTGGAGGAGGAAATATATATGGAAATACCCCCTGGTTTTGCTTCATCTACCACCAAGGGTAAGGTTTGTAAGCTGCGAAAGGCTCTGTATGGTCTGAAACAATCACCCAGAGCCTGGTTTAATAGATTTCACAAATCAATGATACGATTTGGGTACAAGCAGAGTCGAGCAGATCACTCTATTTGTCTAACGAATAAAAGGCAAGACTACCATTCTTATTGTTTATGTTGATGACATTGTGGTGACACGGGATAATAAAGAAGAGATGGTTAATCTCAAAAACTAGGACTGACCAAAGAGTTTGAGATCAAAGATCTTGGTCCTTTGAAATATTTCCTTGGTATTGAAGTTGTGAAATCTTCTAGTGGGATTTTTCTATCTCAAAAGATTTATGTACTTGATCTTCTAACAGAAACTGGTATGTTTGGGATGTAAGCCTGTTGATTCTCCTATTGAAGTTAATCATCATCTAGTAGGTAGCACAGGACCTAAAATTGATAAAGAAAGATATCAACGTTTGGTGAGACGATTGATATATCTTTCTCATACTAGACCTGATATATCTTATACTGTGAGAGTAGTGAGTCAGTATATGCATGATCCTCGACACTGTCACATGGAAACTGTCTACAGAATTCTAAGATATCTCAAGTTTTCTCCTGGGAAAGGTTTATTGTTTGCACCACATGGTCACATGAGAGTTGAAGCATTTTCCGACTCAGATTGGGTTGGCTCTATAGAGGATCGTCATTCTACATCTGGTTACTGTTCATTTGTTGGGGGCAATCTTGTTACATGGCGCAGTAAGAAACAATATGTGGTGGCATGATCTAGTGCTGAAGCCGAATATCGGGCTATCGCTATGTGAACTAATGTGGCTTCGAACTTTGCTAGAAGATTTGGGTGTTACAACTAAAACTAAAAGGCCTATGTAGTTATTTTGTGATAATAAGGCAGCCATTAGTATTGCAAACGACCCAGTACAGCACGATAGAACGAAACACATTGAGATTGACATACACTTCATTAAAGAAAAGTTAACTAGTGATCTTATTTGCTTATCTTTTGTCAAAACAGAGCATCAGCTTGCTGATATTTTGACTAAGGGTCTTAGTAGTAAGATATTTCATCCATTATGTTTCAAGTTGGGTATGCGAGACATCTATACACCAACTTGAGAGGGAGTGTTAGAAAATATGATTGCCATAATTGTAGTTAATCTTATCCCATAATTAGTGTGTACACATTGATGTAAATTAGGGATTTCCATAACTGTAAATTAGGAAGTTGTTATACTTGTGTATCTAAACCAATGTAATTGAGAGGAAATGAATTAAGAAGAAATTATAAACCTAAACTCTGAGTATTCCTTTCTACATAAGGCACTAATGGTGTGCTGTCTCTGTTGGAAAGCTCTAGAAACATTAATTACACCCTCTTAGGAAAATGAAAAGACTAGTCCAGAAATGTCTTGGTCTGTGGACTGAGCCTATGTATGGCTATTTAGAGTGTTGTAGGGATGATTTGAGTGCTGTAAAACTATAAACACCTCTGCATTGTATTCCTTTTGGTTTTTCCTAAGTAAGGTTTTTCTCCAAGTAAATTCCTAGTGTCCTGTTTATTTTATTATTCTGTTATGTGTCTTGACTTGTCTAAATCTGAAACAAATTCTTGCTTCTTAGCCTCAGACAAATGAATGTTTACTTCACACTCCTCGGTAATTCTATCTGTAAAGTGTTCAACTTATTCCTAGCCATAAAAAGGTCAACAAACTTTTCACCTCTCATTGGTAACCCTTTTCAGAATTGTATGGTATATAAGAACCAAGCATTCTAATTAGACGAGAACTAGATTCTTTTAAGATAGAAAATGAAGATTTTATAATCCAATAGGAAATATGCAAGGGTGAACAAGGAGTCTGCTCAAACTGGAACAAAAGAAAGCAAACAAAAAACGAACTTAGCAAATGCAGCCTGCCAATCCCTCTGTACATCTAAAATAAACCCCCATCTACCACAACAAATGAATAGGATAAATGTCCTGACAAATTCGATAACACCATTCAGTCCAAACACTTAAAGAACTGCAAAATTACCTCATTATAGCAACCTTCCTCCTACCAAATCAGAACTAAAACAGAGATGAAACATGCACAAAGAAAGTAGTTTAATTTTAATTTTTTTTAAAAATAAATTATTATATTATTAAGGTGGTGACGGGGACGTAGAACCTAACCTCAACCCTACAAGAGCTGAACCTTATAGGCTATTGGAACTAGGTCCCTTATTGGGTATATAATAAGGCCTTTACAGGCTATTAGAAATATATTCACTAAGATAATATTTTTTCCATTGTGTCCCTGATGGTATTTGATCCTCGTTGGGGATTAGAGAGGGTAGCCATTGGACCAAAGTTCTGTGACCTTGTACCCTTGTACATCACATCGTAGTTGGAATTGACCTTGTTGATGATGGTTATTAGCTTTTTTTACTTATTCTATAAAAAAATGAGAGAACAAAAAAATATCTTATAGGCACTCTTTAAAACTCACATTTTCCACTACCACATTCATGCTTGTAACTTCACTAGAGATAATACCATAACCTAAATATTGCTATGTTTTTTTATTTTCCAGTCATTTCATGTCGAAAACCAATGTTCCAAAAATCGCTAGGCGGACCTAGGCGGCGAGGTGGCGCCTAGCGCCTAGGCAATGCCTAGGCATTTTCCTCGGCAGACTAAGCGTTTTCTTAGGCGCTCTCATTTATTTATTGTTCTATTGTACATATTATTTATACTATAAAAAACATATAGTAGATTTAATTTTTAAAAATTTTACATGAAACATTACCCAAAAAAAAAAACTTTTAAGACTTAACAAATTCATTTAAGTTATAGTGGAGCTTCAAATTAGAGGTTTGATTATGCCTAGGTGGGGGGCCTAGGCGTCCAGCCAAATCGAGGCAGTAGAGGACCGCCTAGCGCCTAGGCGGGGATTTTTTGAACACCATCGAAAACACAATTTAAAAAGAGCTTTACAAAACTTTCTACTAACTTGAGATTTTATTAAGGGAATTGATGTTTTCACAAGCAAAAAATGATAGTTCCACAGAGTCTCTCTCACATAAATAATAAATGGGTCCCACACCTATGTGAGAGAGACCTTGTGAAAATATCAATTTTTACCTGTGAAAATAACAATTCCCTTTATTAATATTATACACTAAACATTCTTGTCGGTACACTAAAAAAAATACCAGTTTACTAACAAAGTACAACTCCGATGCTGGCATATGAAGTCATGATCAATTTAATCTTTTATTTTCCTTCATAAAAGCGCCATAGGGATGGAACCTATAAATGAAGAATAACAACAACGTACCTGAAAAGAGGCCAGGAAGAACAAGATTAAGAAAAAAACTACAAAAACTAAGCGCCACTAGTTCGGTTCGGGGTCGCTGAGTCTTTACCCATGACTCACTAGTTCAGTCTTTTTGAGATATTGTAGTGGAAAGGGAGGGTAGGATGCTTAATTGCTTGAAAGGGGCTTACTTTTCTCTAGGATAAAATATAACCCTTATCCAGGTATAACTAGCAAGTATTCCTCTTTAAATTTCTTTTTTTTTTTGCTCAAGATTTTGAAGCGGATTGCTCAGGTGATCTAGCGCATTATGTGTAGTTTTTTTTTGGGTTGTGGCCACAGAGAAGAGGATCATTTGTGATACAACTGTAATCCTAAAGAGGAGGGGTTTCAGGCCTAGGGAACCTAATTCCCTTTAGCATCATGTGATCAAGCAAGTATGAAACCCAGTAGAAAGGATGGGATGCTACAACATGTCCTTGAGTCCTTTTCTCATGTTACTTCTTCCAGTTGTTGGAAGTTCATCTCACAAAAGTACAACTCCTTTCAGTATTTTGTTAGGCTTCTAGTGGGTAACGGAATGCATTTTAGTTCGTGGAAGGATATCAGGGATTTAGAGGAGCTCTCATTAGCTTTCCTTCATATTTATATTCTCTTGGCCGAACATAATTTCCCATTTCTAACTTCTAAACTAGAGAGGGGGGTCTTTTTATTTCACAATTTAAATGATAAGGAACCAATGAAATTTCCATTATTTATTAAGGAAACTGATATTTTCACATGGAAAAGTGATATTTCTACACGAGTATCTCTCACATGGATGTGGGACCCACTCACTATTCATGTGAGAGAGATCATGTGGAAATATCATTTTCTCATGTGGAAATATCAGTTCCCAACTTCCCATTTATTAATCTTCTTAATTTATCCAGTATTTCTCAGTTGTCTGACCACTTGATCCACATGAACCTTATTTTGTCAGTCATTTTCACTTGCTAGGTTTTCAGCCAGTTTGCCACGTTCCTCTATCATCTATTATTTAGAAGGCAAACGGCACCCTCAAAAGTCATGCTTTTGTGTGGTCATTGACTCTTGGTCAGCTAAACGCTAACAAAATTGGTCGATAGTTCTGGTACTATCATTGCCAATCTCAACAGGTAGATTACACATCAACCACTATAGGACCCTTGAAGCTCTCACCATTACCAATTTAAAAAAATAGAAAAGAAAAAGAAAATAAACAACCTCGTAACATAGATTTACCTGTCATATATAATAACCGTATCAGCAGTTGCAAGGTTTATCCCCAGACCCCCAGCTCTAGTAGATAGCAGAAAGCAAAATCTAGAAGAACTTTTAGCATTAAACCTATCGATTCGAATTTGTCTTTCAGCTCCACCAACATTGCCATCAATTCTTTCGTATTGCCACTTCTGAGAAAAGCACGAGAAACATGAATGAAATATTCCATATTCACAAGACCAGTCTAGCAACCATACCTTATAGTTACAATAATCTTCGAGTAAATCCAGCATGTGCTGAAATTGTGTATATATTAAAACTCTGTGTCCCTGCTCTTTCAATTTCACCATCATTTTGTCCAGAAGATTTAATTTCCCAGAAGCTTCAAGCAGCTGTCTGTCATACAGAATAGGAAGCAGAGATTAGATGAAACTCAAGGAACATAGCCTGCAGAATCATAATGAAACAGGCTACAAGGTCGATTTTGTATAGCAAATCATCAGAGTACCCATTTTATAATATATAAACCTATTAATATATAATTTTAAGGTATAGAGCCGTTTCTGCTTCCCACAAATAATAATAAACCTAACAACATAATTTACTGCATTTCCGAACAACAAACATGACAATCATATAGAAGGTTATCAGATGATTACTTATTAAACTCATGTGTATCCTGCGGCTCAACTCCTTCTAACATGAATGCATGACAACAAAGCTTGCGCAATTCCATTACCACATTATTCAAAGAAATCTGATTCCAGGAACATTCAAAGAAGTACAAAGTTAGATTGAAATATAATGATAAAAGGCTTCTTCCCAGTTACATTTCAACTCACCTGGGCACCACCTCGGCGAGTTAGTAGCTGATAGTTACGAGTCAAAATTGCCTTGTAATACTCTTTCTGCTTGCTACTCAAATCAACACGTAAAATGAGCTCCCTTTTAGGAGGTAGCTCCTTCATAACATCTTTCTTCACTCCTGCATTTCATCATCAACAACTTTAAAACTATTTTTTGAAATTATCAATGATTATTAAATTGCATATTACTAGAATATCAGAATCCTTTGACTGAAGGATTTTACCTGCGTAAGCCAACCATTGTCTGAAATGAACAAATATACTTTTGAAATTTTCATGTAAATCTAATCCCTTGATGTTATTGCAACTTCTCACCAAAGACCAAAGGTTTCAAGTGAAACCAGCCACCAATCAAATAAATAAGCAGCAATCTTCCCAAGATCTTTCTAAGATTGAAATAATCGAGGCCGTACATATAATAAAAACAACAAAGCTTCAATGTACATCACATATGGTTACACTAACAACTTCCAGAGTAGGGCTTTTATTTACTTTCATATGTCCAAACATTGTGATACTAAGTGGAATCCAAGAAACCATATACTCTCTTAATTCCACTTTAAATGTCATGGTTAAAAATCATGTTTGTGGCATCAAGGTTAGGTTGTGCCATTCACATATTTAAATATATATGTTTCGTATTTTTTGTTTAAACTAGACTTAGGATGCTTAAGAATAATTTAGGAATAACTATTTACAAATTATTGTTTCTAAAATTCTAATTATTTTTTTCTTTTTTGAATGTCTTAAAATCTGTCTAATACCATGAAAGAGAACTTGGCTTTTGTCGCTAGTTAGCCTGATCAAATTCAGACCAAATTAGCTAACTACCAACAAAAGATTATAGCGGTTGATTGTATGGATCAAAACAATAAGCAACAGTAACAAGAAAGGTGATGAGCAGTAGAAAATTAAGGATGGAATAGGAATGAAATTTTAGATCTTGGGATGAAAGATAGCTTGAGAGCTTGATACATAGCAACGGCTAAACCATGTTCTAGCACAATTTTCAAATATAAAATCATAATGTCTATTCCTCCATATTTATACCAGATTTAGAACATGAGCTAACATGCTCTACTCAAATAATCTTTGGTTTAGTAAGCCTTAAATTTCTTGTGATTCTACCACCACTACAGCATTCTTAACTAACTACTAAGTCCCTCAACTTTACTTTATTTGCTAAAATGCTCTTGGCCTTACAGTTTTCTTCTTAGCATCTATATAAGACACAAAAAATTAAAAACAATACTAGCCAGAGTTAAATATTTTGATTATATATTAATCATCTTGAAAGCCAAAGACAAACACTAAATTCTAGGATCAACCCAAAAGTTCAAGATATTTTTCCTTTGGAGAAAACGAGAAACTTTTAATATTTTACCCAAAATCAAAAATAAAACAGCTAGAGACGAATGTCCCCGCCCACTTAACATTGCAGAGCTTTTCCCTCTATTTTTAATATTTTCTTTCCTTATGACCGCTGATGATGACCACACTTCCATATCAAAGTAGAAATTGGTTCATTTGTTTTATAGAACTTTTGTTACGTCCAATCAGTTTTTAAGTTATGCACTTATTTCATTAAATAGTGGGGATTTAGGATCAGTGTTACCTGGTACGTGGTTCGTTTTGGTTCCTAGAACCGATACTGGTACCCGGGACGCTACATGGGCTATGTTGTACACTAGGGTAGCTTTATATAAGTATACTAGATTTAATAAATGATTTTTAATTGAATCAACAAATTGATTGTTCTATAATAACTATAGTACAAAGGTGATGTTTGAGTATCCAATACTAAGTTAGCATATTGATATTTCGTAACTTTAGGTAAAATAATAAAAAAATATCTCGGTATGCCAAATTTAGAGTGTCGGTACGAGAATACCATGTTTGGAAACGAACTCAATACTAAGTTAGCATATTTACATTTTGTAACAATAGGTAAATAATAATAAAAAAAATTAGATATGCCAAATTTAGAGTATCGGTAGTACTATATTTGGAAACTTGGAAATGCAAGTACCATTACGCGGATCGCTAGGTCAGGAGAAGTATTTGGTAATTATGGTCCACCATTCTACATCATCAACCACTACCCATCGGTGGAAGCCCATATACCACATCTTCAATAGCAACGGCCCACCATCACCAACCAAGAAACTCCATCATGCATTGTCGACCCACATTGTCCAAAACATACTTCACCATCATAACAACTCCATCAATCATTTGACCTCATGTCCATAGTCGATGGCTAGCGAACAATCGGATTCAGTAACCAGATCTATCCGTGTTCGCTGTATCCCAGATCTATACATAGTCACAAAAGAAGAAAGGGTAAAAACAGCCTACACTTTTCATTTTCCGAAAAACCCCATCCACAGTTAGAAACCCAAGCAATCGAGTAGCCTACCGCCGGAGACAAACCATTCTTACTTTCGACCTAACTATAACCCCTAAAAATCAAAATTACATCCCATCTCGAAGTTACAACCAGAAAAGAAACAACAAGCCAGCAGCCATAACCACCTAGTGAAAAAGAAAGAGAAAAAAGAGAAGCATCCAGATCCATCCCGAAGCATGTCAGGAAAGAGAGAAAAACGAGAAGGTCGAAGAAGAAAGAGTTCAGTCATCGCCTACCTTGGCGCCGGCCAATAGATTCCAAAGCAGACGCCACTGTCATTGTTATATACCGATAAGGTTATGAATATTGAAAGTTGAGAATTGAGATCAGTTATATTTCTCTCTTTTGTCAACGGACGCCAGTGATCTCTACAAAATGATCTCAAGCACTCTGCACGGATAGGGAAAAGTGTCTCTTTTAAATTATTATTCATCATTCTTTGTTGTCCTGCATCAACAATTATGAAGGTCGTGCTTGGCGCAATGGTCAAGTGTTTACTTATTGAATCTATCACAAGTTGAAGTACTAGAACCAGACTCTCTGATGAAGGTAAAGATTTTGTACATCTGAACCTCCCTAGACCCGTGACTAGTCATTGTTTACGCTCAGTGCCAATTGTTGCAAAATATTAATGTTCTATAAAGGGAAACAAAATGAACTGATACTTGGAAGGACGTTTCCCCTACTCGACAACTTGATTTCTAGGTCAAGCTTAGCATGCTGACAAGCCTAAAAATAAATATTCATCTTAATCTAGCAGTGGTTTACAATTAAAGAATCAATATGAACATCTTTGGCAAGTTACCAATAGCACAAAATGTTTAAGATGTTAGAAAGAGAATCTACAAATGCATAGAACTCCCCTCCCCCCAAAAAAAATAAAAATAAAAAATAACGTGACACCCAGCTCACACACGGAGAAACAAATCATGTTGCATCACTACGCACACCTATGGAGTGTAAAAGCACCTACAAAATAACTGGAAACCAAATGCAAGTTGAAAGACTTAAACCCAAGATCTTACAGACTAGGATCTTAACACTCTCGTACTACTCCCTGCCAAGTTGTCAATTACTTTAAAGAGTCAAAGTTGAGAAGGAATAATTCCAATGCAACAGCAATAAACAAACAAGGGTTATACAGTGCAGAAATCACAAACTAAAACAAACAGTTATTTTTTGACAGGAACAAAACATATCAAAAGCATATAACCAAAACAGAGTATAAGGTAGCAAAGTCAGATTTATACTTCTAAGTAGATGGGGAGCCAACATTTTGTGAAGCCTTGAGATCTGTTCTTCTTGATTGATATCCTTAAACTCCTCCTGGAACTCCTCTAGACTTCCAAACTGCAATCATTTAAATTATAATTTAATTACTAAAAGGGCACGCTTCATACTTATATAGCAGTTCTTGTTATGCATATGGCTTTTACAGCAATTTTCTACGGAGCTGCATTGAAACTGACCTTCCCAGCATCAAGAAAGTGCATAAGCATGAAAAGTTCATCCAGATTGTTCTGTAATACACAAAAGAAGTGCTCAGTGCAGAATAGAAAGTTAAATGTATCAAAATAGAGTATTTACTTTCCTGCACAATTTAGATTAAAATCATTAGGAATAATAGTTACCATAATTTTTATTCTCTAAAAGGCAAGTTACCGCATCCAATATATTAGAATCTAATATTAGAAATCTTTATCGACCAGATGTTTTGTTGTTATTTTCAGAGTGCACAGCGGATTTCTCCGGCAATGAACCAACATAGGCATTGTAATAATAGAGGTGGAGCTTGCAAGAAGGATCTTTGAGGTGAGCAAACACGTGTCTGGTTTATTTCATGAGGTGGCACTATGTTGTCTCTTATATTATCAGCCTCACTTAAATTACTGAGGTGGGCTTCTTGTTAGGGGTTGATGGGTTCTTTTATATACAGTAGCAGGAGTCTGCTTTTAAGTTGGTTGGGCCCATTGGTTTACTGTGTTTTGCCTTTGCGTGGACAACCATTTGTTTGGTTTATATGTACTTTTGTATGTTTGTTATGTGTCTTTAGAGTCGGTTGTAGCTAGAATTTCATTGGCATTGAGATTGCCTGTGTCGGCATCTTGCAGAGTGAGCAAAGTGGGATTACAGTAACTTGGTCAAGGTCCCAACTTTTTTAAGTATTTTCTTTCTCTATTCTTGTTGTATTCTCTTATAAATGTAATGAAGTTCAAAATGTTCACTAAGAAAAATAAAAAGACAATATAGTAACTGAAAGCTTGAAGACACTAAATCCCAGCCAAACAGAATTTTGGTACCCGGTATATTCCTTTTGGCTTCAGCAGAAAGAAATATTTCGTTATTTTTTTCTTTCTATTTTTCCCCTTTTTGGCTTTCACGTTGAGCATTCTGTGAGGTCTTAGTAGGCTTGGGAATCGACACATTCATAGGTCCCATTTTTGGTGTCCAGAGATATTCATAATGATGACAATCATATTGTTTAGAAAAGTAAATGTTTTAATGAATTCACTAGAGGGTATTCTAATATGTTCAGACAAATTAATCAAATGATTGCACAAATCTATAATATGATAATCACTCCCTGAGATATTTCTGGATTGTGTATGTATTAAACAATAATCTTTTTTAGATAGAAAAAGAAGATTTTTTCCAGTAGAAAAGGAATGAATGATAAGAGGGTGGGAAATCCACCCAAAGTGGAACAAAAGAAATGAAACATGAAATAATTCACTTAATAAAGTGCAGCCCCAATCCCTCAGTAAATTTGGATTAGACATGCCACGAAAATCTCAATAGTGGTCACCCACAAAGACACAAGATTCACAACCCTCTCCCTCCAAAAATGCGTAGGAATTAGGCAGAAAATGTTATCAAAACCATTTGCCCCGTTGACTGTCCTGTGTCCCAAAAATGCTGAAAACATATGCCCAGAAGCTCCGTGTAACAGAAAAATGTAAAAAGAGATGGGAACGAGACTCGTAGCACCACACACGCATAAAACATATGCCCAGAGATGAGGCCTTGCAGCATCTTTGGTAATATCATTGGCATTAAGCCAATGAGTCAGCAGTCAATAGGAGCCTCAATGTTGGAAGTAACTTTGGCCTTGGTCCTTGCAAATGCAAAAAGCCAAAGCCCAAAGGACAGGATTGGGCAAGTTTGATCAGAGACACCACAGAAAATGAATCTGCTAATGAAGGTTACAGATCCGGGCAAGAGGAAGAAACTTATAATGTAGCCGTTCATGGTTATTTTGGTCAATTGATCTTCCAATATGCTAGTTTCAACAACTCTCGTTCTTTACATTTCTTCTTAGCTGCTTGGCCTGTAGTATGTATCTGGTTCACTGCTTTAGGTATCAGCACTATGGCTTTCAACCTAAATAGTTTCAATTTCAACCAATCTGTAGTTGAAGACTAAGTAAGAAAATCTGAATAAGACATGCAATTATGCTAGAAAAGAAAACCTGAAGAATGAAAAATCCAGACTCGACTTTTTAGAGAAGGGGAAACATTGAAAGTAGTGAGCAAAGAGAGAATAGAGGTCAACTCAATAGCTTCCGATCTTTTTAAATTGCATTAGAAATGAAAATTCCAAGTGCTAGAACTTCCATCATGCTATTCGTATAATCTTAAAGAAAAACTGCAGCACCAAATTATTTTAAGTTTATAAGCTATAATATGGTAAAATAAGTTGCAATAAGCAGGGAAATAGGTGTGGAGAATTGCTTTGTATTGCATATGTTCCTTTTCTACCAATGATGGTGGAACCCTCAGTCACTACCTTAGGGTGTGGAACCAAAAAAACCACCGGGTGCATCCGATTCCACACCAACCAAGCACACCACGTAACCCCATTGTAAAATATGTGTGGGTGGCCCCAAGAAGATAACTGTCTTTGTGGATTGTATAAACCCTCGACTTATTACCACTTGAGCTAACTCCTTGTTTTTTTGGATGTGTTCCTTTTATTCCTTCCATTTATTTGATTTGTATTAATTTCATTCCTTTGAACCCAGATTTTTATTCTTTTCCACACATCTTATCCTCTTTCATCAATTGTTTTCTCTAGCATAATAAACCTAGTCTATCTGGGAGGAAATAATGGAGCCGTTTTTTGAAGAGAAAGGTGAGTTCAGGGTCTCGTCACACTTATTAAAAGAGTCCAACTACTTTGCTCCCCTTAATAATATAGATATCAATAGCATCTTAGGGGTGCATAATAGGTCGGCCTGGTCTGGCCTGGCTTGGGCCTGCCAGGCCTTGAGCTTTGACCAGGCCAGGCCTTGGCATCTAAAGTCTGGTTTGGTTAGGCCTACAGGACAGGCCTAGTATATTAATTAAATGTATTTACAAGAAATCAAGAATGAATAATTAAAACTTTAAACTTTATTAATGTATTAATTAAAACTAATATATTACACCTTACAAATTAAAACTAATGGCTTGGTTGCTTCTTCTTTTTTCTTACTTAGATTGGAATAGGCCTAGACTCCTATTTAATTAATTAATTAGTTAGTTTGAAGCTAGGTTGGGCTATGAACTCATGAAAATGGTCAAGTGGGGTAGTGCAATGGGCTGTGGAAAGGGCCAAGCCCAGACCAGGCCCCAAGCCAGGCTTTTTTCCAGGTCGGACTTTAAGTAAAAAAAAGTGGCCTCTTTACAGCCTAGCAGGTCGGGTCTAACACGCTTTGACCAAGCTGGGCCCAGGCCTGACCAAAGTCAGGCCGCAGTTTGTGCATCCCTCCTCTAAGTGCATATCTCACCGTAAAACCTTCTCTTTTATGCCACTTTCAAAACATGAAATCTAATAAGCGGGAACCTCGACGAACCAAGAAACACCCAGACGAGCTCAAGCACCCCACATATAGACCACCACAAATTTGGAAACAAAACACACTCGTTTGCAAACACATTGCATGCATTTTTGGACAAGGATTTGTAATGCCTCATGCATGTGTACTCTTAACACGGCATTCCTTATTTCTTTTGTAGACTCTAACTCTGTGTTTGAATATTCACTTCTTCTTTCTTTTCCCCCTTATTGAGAGGTGTGTTTGAGGGAGTTATAGTGTTATACAGCTAAGAATTATTCATAGTTGCTAAGAAACTTTAATAGTTTCATTTATTTTTATGTTTTATAAAGTTAACCTAATTTTTTGAGTTATAAACATAGGTCAGAATCAAGTCATCTATCTACTAAGATGTTCGTGCTAATTTTCTTTCTAAGCTCCTCGTTTTATTCATTTGTGAATTTTTTATTCTCTTTTTATAAAGTTCGAAGGAGAACTGTTCCAATAACTGTATCACTGGACTTTCACAAATAGCACGTTGTTACAGTTTCAAACAATCAAATCATAACCTGCAGGTTACTTTCTATGAAATTAAGGTTATAAGAACTTCCTATTAAACATTAATCAATATATTTCATTTAAACTGCAGTTCTACAGCAAACCTGAAGAGGAGTTCCAGTCAAAAGCGCACGATGTCTAGTAGAGTACTGCTTTAATGAAAGGAACAACTTCGAGTCCTTATTCTTAAGACGGTGACCTTCATCAACAATCTACATGGAGATGTAAGTTTTTACAGGGAGCAAACAGAGAAGGATACTAGAATTGTAGTCAACAGGCCAAACAATATTACCATGCACTCCCACTTTATCGGTTTCAGTGATGCACTATCTAGGTTGATCATTTCGTACGATGTCAGAAGAACATCAAATTTTATCCTCTCTTGCTTGCTTTCAGCCAAAGTTTGATTCGATTTCTTTTTCTTGCTCTTTTTAAGCTTTTTGGGAAAGTAAAACTCATATTCCCTAATAACACTGCGAGCTTGGGAAGAGCCAACATACATAACCTGCAATACTCAAGTGATGAATCAGGAAACCGATACAAAATATTGTTATAACTAAGACATTTATGTACGTACAACATTCATTTGTGGTGCCCATGTAGCAAATTCACGTTCCCAGTTCCGCAATGTAGAAAGTGGTGCCACTACTAGATGGGGTGAAATATTCTCTTCAAAAAGAGAAGCTAGAAAGGCAATACTTTGTATTGTTTTGCCTGCAGACAAGCATAAACCAAATTAGTACCAAAAATTTAGCATATGAAGAAAATATTAAGTCTACGATCAAGTACAAAGAATTCAACAAAAAACCTACCAAGGCCCATCTCATCTGCAAGTATCACATGCGTTTGTTTAGAATAAGAGAAGCGTAAAAAGTTCAACCCTTCAAGCTGATATGGATGCAGGGAGCCTTCAAATAAATCAATTTGCAGCTAAGTTCTCACAATGATCAAATTAAGCATCCTAAAATATACAAACTAATGCCAGACTACGGAAAAATATATCACATAAGAGTATCCATACCGCCAGAAAGAAATTCAGGACTCTTTTCATATTGCTGAAATTCTTTCTGTTTCGTATTTAATTCTTCAGCATCACGACTGCTTCTCTTCTTCTTGCTAGAAGCTAGTTTCAAATATCTAGACCGTATCCTTTTAAATTTTTCAATTTCTGGTTGAAATGAGGAAACATCCGACTCAAATTCCCAGTAGCATTCATCATAGGAAAGTTCCTTCCATTTTACAAGGTATTCCTTCACGTCATCATCTCCTCTGCGAAGTCCAGAAAAGGCATAACAACTTTAAGGGTTAACATTGTTCGTAATTGTACTCATTAAGATAATGACTATAAGAAGACAATTAATGATTTTTTTTTTTAAATTTAGATAAAGGCAAATACTATTCTATAATTATTTTAATTCATCAAAGCAGACAGAAACTGCAAATTATAACTCAAATGTGCTAGAACATTAACATTTAGGGGCTTAATGAGCCGAGAAGTCAAGTATGACGATGTCGAACTTAGTGCACAAATATTTCAAGATCTAAATGAAACTTTACTTTGGCTCATTTATCTGACAATCTGATCTAGACCAAGTCACTAAATCCTCCAAGTATGAGTAAAACTCAAATACTTTGGTTTATCCAGTCACACTCAAGTCTGATGTTTTTTACAGTCTTCAGATACACAACAGCTTTTTGAGTGAGTTCAAAGCGGAGATTAGATAATTTTTTATAAAATCTAAAATCAGTGTTATCTAAAATGCAGCTTGTTTCTGTTTGTGCAATCGGTTGAGGTACGTGGTACGCTAGGGTAGTTTTATGCAAGTGTTTATAGTTAGGAATTCTCTAATAATTTTACAGAAAATTTTTAGTTAAATCAATAAGTTGAGTGTTCAATAAATAATTTAGGGCAAAACTAAGGAATACCCTATTATAGTTGACACATTTTACTTATTACACAACTAAACTTTTAATTTATGCACTTGCCACACTGAACTAATTAAAATAATAAAATTGGACCGTTCTGTTAAATTGATTAAACGTCCATTAAATTGTTTAGAAATTTTCCTACATGGCTGGAAAAGAGAATGACGTGGACAAGGGCTACATGGTTTAGGTGGCTCTCCAAGGTCAAAACTTTCTCTTCATCTTCTTCCCCAAAATCCCCCATTAAAATTCTTCACGATGGGACCAAATCCAAACCCCCAAACGGCATCGTAAAACCACATCTACCACCATCATCCTTCTCCTCCCTGAAAACTCCAAAGCTGAAAACGAAGCAGCAAGAGCTCCTGATCCGGGTCACAATCCTTTGTCCCGTCTACATCACTTGCCTCTTTAGTGTCCTCGGATCCACGAATTCGACCTATATTTCAACTACCAGACCACCCTTTACCTAACCCAGAAAGGATTTTACGCTTTTCGAAACTGATTTGATTCAGAGAGTTCGTATCCACTTGGTAGAATCATCAGTGTAACCCTCTGTCACAACCACCATAATTTACTGGGTTTTAAGGTTTATTGAGTTTTGTCGTACACATCTATGAGGTTTGTGTTCTGACAGCTCTGTTTTTCGCCTCCAATAAGACTCATGTTGCTTACTTTTTTTAAAAAGAATAATTGGGTATTATATGGTTTCAGCTGGGTTAGTTATGTGTTTATCATTAATAAGATTTTTTATTTTATTTTTTGATAAAAGAAGAAATTTTATTAATAGAGAAGACAAAAAGTCCACCCTCAGCAAACTAAAAGATCAAAAACAAGAAAGCACTTAAAAAAGTGCAGCCCTCCAATCTCTACATAAATCAGTAACAGAGATACCTCTAAAAGCCCCCATAGCGTAAGCCCAAAGAGACGCAAGAAAAATAACCATCATTCAACAACTTTAAGGATAAGTAACTTTCTCTAAACAACCTAGCATTACGCTCATTCCAAATTCCCCACAAGATAGAAAAGAAGGCACACTTCCATAAAAATTTAGCATCCCTCTTGCTTCCAATTCCTCTAAAACAAATTAATAACATAACTTCCACCGTAACAGGACACACCCGCTCCTCTCCTAGCACTCCAAAGAGAGAGCTCCACAATCCCCAAACAATATGACAATGCAGAAATAAATGAGCATGTGTCTCATTACTCTGCCTGCACATAAAACAAATATCCAGAGATAGAACTTTGTAAGACCTGCGACCTTGATAAAGATCATTAGTATTTAATCTTTGTAAAACCACATACCACAACAGCCTTGACATTAGAAGGGACCTTCGCTTTCCAAATGTACGAAGCCAATGGAAATGGATAAGGAACAATAGACCGAGTTAAAAAAGATGAATAACTTTTACAAGAAAAAGAACCAATTGAATCTAAAGTCCAGATACGCTTATCAGCAGAGGTATATAAATGAACCGAATCAAGCAATGTTATCAAAGATTCCATATCATTAGATTCCAAATCAGTGAGATTCCTGAAGAAATGAAAATCCCAAGAAAGTGAATTCTCATCACGCTTTATGAGGTTAGAAATGGGAGTATCAAGAAGTGAAGAAATACGATAAACACGATAAAAACAAGAGAAAAATGTTTATCTCCCAACCAATAATCCTCCCAGAATCGAATTCAATGATCATCCCCAACTCCATATCTCAAATATCGAATAACGGAAGTATAACCTTGGGAGATGAATTTCCAAAGACTTGCATGAGTAACATAAATCTCGGGTCTAGCATTCCACCTATTCAAATGCATGCCGAATTTGCTCCTAATAACCTTCTGCCAAAAGGAATGAGGTTCCAAAAGAAATCTCCACATCCATTTACCAACCAAAGCAGCATTCTTGAGGACCAAATTACCCAGCCCCAAACCCCCCCTCCTGCTTAGAAAGACGCATTGTTTTCCACCCAACCAAATGATCCTTCCTCTCATCACCAACTCCCAACCAAAGAAAATTTCTTATTAACTTTTCTAGTGTATTAGCTACACTAACTGAGATTCTAAAAAGAGAAAGATAATATAGGGGTATACTAGACAAGAAAGCCTGAATCAAAGTAATCCTACCCCCAAGGAAAAATACGCACCTTTCCACCTATCTAAATGTTGACTCACTCTTTCAACTACCGGATCTCAAAACGAAACTGACTTAGGATTCCCACCAAGTGGGATCCCAAGGTAAGTGAAAATTCCTCAATTCTACAACCAACTAGAAACGAATACACTAAAATCTCCCCCATATCTATGTTGATCCTAGCTACACTATATTTAGACAAATTAACCCTCGTACGAGAAATAGCTTCAAAAACTTGAAGAATAGTTAACACATTTTTAAAACCTTGGAGCCCCTCTGATAAAAAGGATAATAGTATCATCAGCAAATTGGAGGTGAGAAACCCTCACCTCCTCATGCCCAACTGCACAACCAGGGAGGATACCACGTTCCTCTCCCCGGTTGAGCATCCTGCTCAAAACATCAACTAAAGTAAACAAGAGAGGTGATAAAAGGTCTCCCTGCCTCAAACCTCAGGAAGACTTAAATCAAGACTTGGGCTCCCCATTCACAATCACATAAAAATGAGAAGAGACAGAACACCCTTTCATCCAAGAGCGCCACTGATAAGTGCATATTATTCATTTATTTTTATTCTTTTATATCTAGTTTATTGCATGTTTTATTGTGTATATGCACTTATTAGGTTATTTATTGATTTCAGGAGAATTCAAGGTCAAAAGTGGAAAAAGATGGAAAATTGGGGCTTAAATGGCATTTTTGTAAATGTGAGGGAGAGACCTAGCGCCAGAAGCGCTAGGACCAGCGCTTGCAGTGCTACACAAGCCATCAGCCACTGCACACTAGCGCCATTGGCGCCCAACACAGCGCCATTAGCGCCCTAGCTCTTCACAACACAGCGCTAGAAGCGCTCAGCACAGCGCCAACAGCGCCCACCATTCATCAGCCCAGCGCTAGAAGCGCTACATCAGAGCCAGCGGCGCTAGGCATTCTGCATAGTGGCGCCAGAAGCGCTCACTCAAGCGCTAACAGCGCTAAGCCTCGACTTGGGTTACTAAAGTTCAGCTGGAGGAGGAAAAGGAAGCCAATTCTGAAGAGGATTCTAGTCTATATTGATCAGATAGTGAGAAGGAAACCCTAAATATAAAAACTTAGAGACTTTTATGATTTATTATATTATTATTCTAGAGAGAGAGATCTTGGCATCTACGATTGTAACTCTAATAGGAGGAGATTGAAGGCATGTCAGGCTAAACTCTTACTTTCAGTTCTAAGGGATGTTGAATCTTTTTCATAATTAATGGTTTAATCAGGTTTTATTTATTTATTCCTTCTTGCATGAGGTTTATTCTGATAATCTGTTTTAATTGATTATATGTTATTTAATCTTTTGATTTGATCTGGCCAATTGAATTAATTTGATTGATATCATCTGCTAGATTAAGATATAGTATTAAGTAAACGATATTATGTCTGATCATAGGTAGCAATTGATAGTATCTGATTGTGGACAAGCTTTTGGATATTATTAAGATTATTAGAAGGCAAGTTAAATAATTCCTGATTGTGCAATTGTTGCTTGGAATAACCTAATTCTCTCATTCTTTATGCTGCTGTTATATTAAATCTAGACTGATAGTTCTAGGTTATATGATAGTTAGAGTCTCTTGAGGCGATTGTCACATTAGATTTACACATAAGGAGAATTTCGGATAATTAGCGATCGCGGTTATCTAGGGTTATTAATCTCATTGAAGGGTAAATATTAATAAACTTGACTTTTCCATAATTGTGATGAGGTGATACTGAACTGAAGAACTGAAGCTTTTTATTCATTGATCATTCTTAATTAATTTTGTTAGTTTAGTAAATCAAACTCAAAACCCCCCATTAATAGAAATAATAGGAATGTTAGAATAAGTAAAAGATTAATTCACTTCTCTGTGGGATCGATCCTTGCTTGTCATTATACTAAGTTTTGTGCTAGTAGAGTGTTAGTAAGGTATTAATTTTGGAGTGTAAAACGACAGCTCCCAGCCACCCAACTTCGAAACCTTTCCTCTCTAACACCTTATCCAAGAAGCCCCAACTAACCCTATCATAAGCTTTTTCAAAATCCAGTTTAAGCACGAGACCCTTTCTCCCTCTCCTATGTACAACCTCCACAACTTCATTAGCTATTAAAGTTGCATCAATAATTTGTCTGCCACCCACAAAAGCACTCTGAGAACTCGAAATTGTACCCCCAACAACATTACCCAATCTCTTAAGAGAGAATTTTAGTAAGAATTTTATACACACTAGTCACAAGACTAATGGGTATAAAATCCGTCACCTTAACGGATCGATCCTTCTTAGGCACTAGGATAATGAAGGTAGAATTAATATTTTTCCCAATAATACTTGGTGCAAAAAACTCTTGAAAAACTCTAATGATATCTTTCACCACATCCCAATTTGTATGATAGTAAGCTATTGTAAACCCATTAGGACCCATGTGCGCGCTGATATTCAACATTTTAAACTAAATAAAAGGCTCATGTTAGCATACTATTCACCGTTTCTATTTTCAATGCGATAAACCTGAAGTTTATTCCAAGATTTTACTTATGAACAGTTATGGTTTGCTCCAATATTTCAACTGCCCCCTGCGGCGAGATGGGTGGAGGATGGGAGTTTTGACTCAGCTTCAAAAGTCAAAAATAAAAAATGGAAGGATGACTCTATTAAAGGTACCAATACTGATTACTGAAGCATTTTAGCATTAGGATATAATAACTCAAAAAGTTATACCTGCAAGCAATAATCCTATCGACGGTAGTCCATTCTGGTCGAATAGCTACGAACTCATCTTCAGAATTAGTCGATGACATTTGACGCTGAAAGTTATTAAGTTTGGTCCTTAAACGAGGATGTGCCTTGAAGGCTTTTACAAACTCTTTCTCCGGTACCCTGAGATGATATATTGTACGTTAAGTATTGGTATCAATATTAAATGTTAAAAGTTTAAACAAGAAGACCTAACAAAATTTAGTTATCATAAAGAAAAAGAGAGAAAACATATAACAACAATCAAAGAAAAGATCTGCGTAACAATCTAGTAAAAAAGCAAACATTTGAATAGATAAAAAAGTTATTTAGCCTGATACCAAAAGGTTCAGCTAGAAGTATCACAAATGATTATAAATAACCAACAACATGTGATCAGTTCATCACATTCTACTTTATGATCAACTAGTAGGGTAACAAAGTTGCCACAATAAATAAAAATATAACTATCAGAAGCTTTTAATCAAAGAACTGTCTACAGAACTACCATGTGCAGTGAAGGTAAGATAATCCTTTCCACTTAACAAGATACTGCTTCACAAATATTTGCTTTGAGCCCAGCTTAGAGGCATCATTATCGTCTGCAGCACTAGGGCGCATTTCACAGTCCAATATCTTGTCAATGTCATTTAAGGGGCTAACCTGTGAAGATTTTAAGTCCCAATTATCCCAAAGCACAGTAACTTTACGTAAATAAGAACTTAGATGTAAAGTTAAATGGAAACATACACATTCAGGGCACCTCCAGCTGCTTGGAAGAGGAGCTTTCAGTGGCGGGAGTAAACATTTTGGATGGTAGGCATAAGTACAGCTTTCACAGCCCAAAAGATCTCCATCACCAGCACAAGCTTGACACAAGTCATCTTTCTATAACAAAATAAATAAGAGATGGAAAGACATTATAATTAGAAAGATTGCATATTTTCTAAAATATGCAAAGACAAGAACAACACGACAAAAGGATTCAAGCACTAATATAACCAAAGTAGTTGCTGTAATATTCAAAATCAATCTAATAAGATCAAATAATGCCTAATTTTTAGGCGAAATCAATGTGAAGTTCTAAAAGTGTGTTACAAGCTTGACTCAGCTCAGAAAAGATTTGCACCAACTACTTCAAAAGTTAAGATAAGCTACTAGTTAACAGAAATTTATTCAATTAAAAAATATAAATAATCTAACATATCATGCCATTTCAAGATTAGGTTCACTAACTTCATCAATGTTCATTAGCTTTTCCTTATTTTTCTTCTTGTATTTCATTGGAGGACTCCTTGTCCTTCTTTTATGTAATTCCTCTTCTATCGAATAAATATTCTTCTTTTATCAACAAAAGAAAAAATAGAAAAAGGCTTAGTATCGACGTTTAACTTAAAACCTCAAACCCTTTAAAACACAACTTCACTGGGAGCATGTTTGGCATGCAGCAAAATGGTAGGATAGCAGTCCTTTATGGATTTTGTCTAATATTCGTGGTATGATCAACACATTCATTTTTTTGAGGATAACTGGATGTGAGATGCATTGAATACATGTTAATCTGTTGACTGAACCATGTTAGAGTGAAAAGGATTAAGTTTTCTGTTAGGAAACCATGTCTCATCCATCGTGTGATGAGTGGGCCATAAACATATAATGCTTTAATGGTCGAGCCTTTTGAAGGCTTTAGTATCACTTATGCTTAGCACAAATGAGGGTGCTATGCGTATTTTCAGGCTGGAAATATGGATTCTGGTCCTTGAGGACAAAAGTAGGAGCTACAAAGACGAGAGACTGAGAGACTTGGATCTTGTTCGAGAAGGTGGACAGTAAGCTTCCATTTCCATTGTTGGTAAGCCTAGTTTGAAGTGGTTCAGGGGTGAGTGGATGAAGAATGACGCATGTTTTTCTTCTAATTATTTTTCTCCTGATACAAAGAAGATTTTATAAGAACATAGAGAGATTACAAAATGATAAGCGGAGGATGAGGAATCCTCCTAAACCAGAAAAAGTATAATATACAAAACCATTCGCATAGGGCTGGCCTTCAATCTCTCTGCATGTGAAAGGACAAAATGTTGAAATCCCACTAAAAGCACTCACTGTTGAATACCACAAAAAGGTCAGTAAAATGATCTTAGCACAAAGAAACCAACAAATTGACCTTGTCCAAAAGAAGATAAAGAGGACAAAGAGGCATATTTCTTGTGCTTCTACGATCAAATGGGGCGGGTATCATTCTAATGGTCATGTCTTCTTGGGGTTAATTTCTAGCAGGGGTGGATTGCTGTGGTTTTGGTGCATTTCATGTAACAGGCTTGTATGGTCCTGGAATATGGGTGTGTGGATAGTGAGGGTGTTCAATAGCGGAAAATCCCCGTGGTCGTTTAGATGGTGAGTCTAAACACTATTTTGGGTTAGGGTAAGAAATACTCTGGGATAAGTTGGGAATAGTTTCTTGTGTTCCTAGCATAGTTTTTTTTCCCTAGTAATGGTGGAGTCTTGTAGAAAGATGAATGTGATGGTCAAGTTGAAGAACCGACTGGCCCAAGGGATCTTCTATAGATTTAGTAGCGGACATGAGGAAGAAGGCAATTGCAGTTTGTATGGAAGTAGAAAGAAGATGAAGCTCAGCAACTAATAAAGTGATGTTCAAGCAAGGGGAAACTCCTGCGATTTGAAACCATAGTGAGATGAAAATGCTTCTTGTACCATGAATGATGTTGGGTGGAGGATTAGAGAGACAAGGAGAAACATTGGAATCTACAGTAACAAATTTTAACTTGAAATGAGAGATAATGACCCAGCAAATAGGTTGGTGGTCAAAGAGATAATAGGAAGGGAAAATCTGATAGCTATGTGCTTGCAAGCATAAAAGTAGTGACCCTTATTGAGCGAGGTGATGAGGAGTAGTCACAAGGTAATAGGTGGATGAAATGGGATACAGATTTGTGTAGTGGGACTGGGAGTAGCATGGTCATTGCATTGGTTGGTGAGGTGTGTTTTGAGGAGAATCACGAATAAGAAAATGATTCTAGCAATTGTAATGGCCACAGTGGAGGATTATGTTCATTTGATCGATGACAGCTTTCCATGGCATCCAATCTTTAGGCGACAGTTCCAGTATTAGTAGCTAGAGGAGGTTGATTCCCTTTTATCAGCTTTTGTTGAGATTGTGCCCCAACTGAGGAAAGTCCCAAAGTGGGAAATATGCAGTCAAGGGAAATTCTAGATAGATTCTCTCATCCATCTTACTGGAGAGTGGAGTGGAGTCTTCCGCAGAAAAGCATTTGTAGATCCCTGAAAGGTGGCCTTCTTGTCGTAATAAGCACCTCTTATGTTTATTTAATCCAAGACAGTTGAGTAAGTGTGGTAAAAATAAACTAGCTGGTGTAGCGTGTGGAAGGATTAGGAGACAGTTTAGCATTTATTGCTTCATCATGAGGTGGAGTGCGACCTTACGTACTTGTTGTTCTCCCTATTCAAAGTCAAGTGGGTGGTGCAGTGACATGTCATAGATTCCCAAAGAGCATGAAAGGTGTGGTGGTTCATGAGTTCATCAACGCATGAGGTTACAAAGAGATTGGCTCAAGCCTACCTATGGTGGGTTATATCCAGAAAAATAATGACAAACCAGAACAATAACGTTTGCAAGACAAGGAGACGGTCATCAGATTTGTAATTTGTTTTTGAGCAGTTTGCCTCAAGAGCATAGATGCTAATATCTTTTGCATGCCAAAGCAGACAAAGAGCAGAGGCTTTTTGTATATATGCCTCGGGTAGGTGGATAGCATAGGTTCACTTGTTTATACCCCTATGTTTTTTGTATACATCGTTTGCACACAGGTTCTACTCCCTTTTTAGCACTGCGACTGAATACACCAAAATGTAGTGTTTCACATATCTTCCAAGCGCGATCAAATATTTTCACAATATTCAGAAATGCTTTTGAGTTTCCAAAAAAAACATAATTAATCAATCCCGGCAGAAATCAGCAATAATAAGTGGATGTTGCAACCAAGAACAGCAAAAGTACAACAGCAACAAAAAGTTATACAAAGCGAAATAATTAATAGAACAACATACTGCATCAGTTCTGACTATCTTTTCAAACTTCTGAGCATTCTTCAATTTCCCATCCACAATATCAGCATCATCGTCTGAATCATCTATGTTGTAAACAGGTTTGCGATCTGATCTAACACGGAGCCTCTCAACCAAACTACTCATATCTCTGCAACAAAGCAGAAAAATATCAAGTAAATAAAATCTCTAATTTTTCTCGGATAAAATAACAAATTTTATTAGATAAAAGAGGGTAATAAAAAGAAGTTAAGGAATCCTCCAAAGAAATAAAAGAGGAACAATAAAGAAAACTAACTAAGAATTGCATACCAATCATTTTAAAATGATAAGCAAGTACAAGAGAGGAAAGAATAAACCCTACCTAGACAGTAGAACTACATATAGAAAAATTCAATAGAGTACTATAATTTCAGTTCAGGGGGCCTCATGCAACCTGAAAATACCTTAAGAACAAGAATCTACATTAATTTTTTTATCATTTAGGAATATTAGCATGCATAAATTTCTTGTCTTTCTGTGTGCTTCAGTATGGGCACTATGGACAGAGAGAAAGAAATCCATTCCAATTTTCAAATAATACTTTAACAATGAAAAAACAAGGCAAAAAAACAACAAATTAGCATAAGGCATATGATTCAACCATATAAGTAGCAAATACCCAATTCTGCAAACAATCACTACATAAAAACACTAAAACACATTTGCCAAATCAACCAATAAGCTAATCAAAAACTAAACCACCATTTTCCTTTTTAACTGTTGTGAAGCTTACAATCTACTAAACTCCTTTACTCAAATTACTCAAATTACTCAAATTGACTCCCTTTTTAATTCCGAATAACAAAAAATAAAAGTACAGCGTATAAATTAGTATAGGTCTTGCCTGATCCGGTCACTTGGAACTAGCTTCAGTATCACAAATTAAATTGGGCGAATTGTTATGAGGCCAATTGGGGTCTCGCCGGAAGTTCTGGAGTGTCGGCCGGAACAGTGGTGGTGGGACCTGAGCGACGGAGGAGCCGATTGACTTTACCCTTTTGCAAGCTTCTGCGTTAAAAGGGATCTGGAATTGGAAATGATAAATTACCTGCGTTAGCGCAATCTAGCTTCTCTAAATACTACTAGTAAATCTTATTTTTATTTTTATTTTCACTTTTATTTTATTTTATATTTTATAGGTCAGTGGAAAGTGCAAAACCCAAGTCACATGAATCATTTAATAACTTAAGGTTCTCCAAAAAAAATACACTTAGTAATTTAAAGATAGTTTAAATTTAATTTATTTTTTAAAACAGCATTTCATTGTGTTATCATTTCATATTTTTTAGTGACTTTTTCCATTAGAATTCAAATTTAGGTATGGCCGAGTGGGAATTTTACGCAATGCCTTAGTTTTCTGAAATCTTCTAACTTATATTCAACAAAAAAAAAAAAAAAAACCTTCTAATTTTTGTTGAGCAATAGACTCAAATATGTACCCTTACATGCTTTAAAGGAGATGCCTCTACTATTAAGATATCACATTTCATTTGTAATATCATTACATCAGTTGAGTCATCTCTTGAATTTAATTATGTCACAAATTATAATTTATCTTATTCACTATCGAGTTAACTATAAATATCAATTTAGTATTTATTTTCTATCAAATTATTTTTTCAAATAAATAAAAAAAGACTGTTTATGAAATATTTTAATATTTGATTTGAATTGTGTATTATATAATTATATCAATCCACCCTTTGGACAAAAATTATTAATTAATTATACACATGATCCATTTAAAATTTCAAGCCCACAAAAATACTCTTACAAAATATCTTATGTGACTATTCATTCTATACTTTTTTGCTAAAAAGTGAATATTCCTCTAAACTACTGATGATTTTGATAAAAAGTTTTAGTTTATATTTTTTCAATGTGAAAAGTTGTTTCAAACTATATTAATATGGGATAAATAATGTAGCTTTTTTTTGATAAAAATGTTATAAAATTTATTATTTTTTTAATTTAAAATTTTACTTCAAATACTAATCAGTATTATAAGATAAATTTTATTTTGTTATTTTGTTCTTCATCCAAAATATATATCAACTAAGTGACAATCATTCTCCAACAATTAAAGAATCTGATCACAAGTTCAACATCAAGAATCTTGGTCCTATCATGTAGGTGCCAAGGTGATTAAATATTAGATAAATATTTGTTTTTTAAAGTCAATTTGACATATTTTTAAAATTAAAATTGATGTGATGTAATTAATTTTTGAAAGCAATAAGTCTTGTAATTAGCAGTACTTCACAAATAGTTTGCGATTTTTTTTATAATTGTATTACTTAAATTTAAATGAATTCATATTAATTTTATATTTAAAAATATTTTAAATTAGTTTTAAAAAGTGGGATCCTATAATTTGAAATGGAGAGGGTATAAAACCTTATACAATTTATGCAAACTCTTAAACTTCCTTATCTATCTACATCTATATCAATATAATATATAAATGTATTAACTGAGAGTTTCTCCTCACAAGATAGAGCACCCTCTATACCTAAAACTCATGTTACTCAAGTTTATAATAAAGGAAGTTTTTTATTTAAATCTGATTATATAATAAAATATGTTGAGCAAACTCTTCCAATTACTCAAGGTCATATGAACGTTGAACTGCTACCTAACAGATTATTGGAAAATGCAGCTGAAAGAGGATATAAATTTCTCCATATTGGTTTGGTTCAAGTAGCGGTTAAACCGTTAACCAGAGATGGGTTAAATACCTCTTTAATGTTATGTCTGAGAGATAAAAGACACTTAAGATTTGTTGATTCTCTATTATGATGTATAACCTCATCCATTTCAAAAGGACCAATTTATTTCAATAGTTTTCCTAATTTCTCTGTGTCCTTGCTAAATCCAACGATCTTAAAAACCTTAACATTGAATGTTCAAACATCAGGTTTTGAGATGGATTTGTTGTCTTCTAATATGCTATTAATCTATAGGATTTTTATTAAAGTTATGAATACTGTTACTCATGATGTTAATTTAAAAAATAATTTTATCAAAGATAAGAGGGGAGAAACTATGGTATTTCAAATAAATCCTATGAAGGCAAATATTTCGGTGCTAAGGACCCTTAAATGGGATCAAATCACTATTCCAGAAGATTGGACGTTAGCTAATGAAGTACCTAAAAAGGTACAGGGATCAAATGGTCAACTACAGAATATCATCGAAAATCCCGATGGATCTGTGATAATTCGATTTGGTAGTAGTAGATCTATACTATTAGATCTGTTTGATGAGCCAAGAAGAAGTAATGCTCCACCTTCTAAAAGAAGTCTTGGAGAACCATCTAGAAGATCAACCTCTTCTATTGAAGGAGTCGTTAATTTGCCGACAGATCTAATAAGTAGACCAACTTATCGAGTTGATCCACCTTCAGAGGTTTTCAGGGCTTAAAGCCCAACGCCGTCAAATTTTGAATATACTGAGAGTATTTATACTCTAAATTACTAATACTTTACTCTAGATCAAACTTTGATCAATGTTATGTTCAATTCTGAGAAGAATAGAGAAACGCGAGAATGGTTCTTTCAAGCATATTCAAAAAATGATCAGAATTGGATACGAGACGTTTATCATGATTTCTTAAAGAAATCAAAGAAAATGTTGATTTATTTTCTCTTTCTGGAGCATTGGAGTAAAACTAAAGAAAAAGATTTTCCTTTTTCTAAAAAGAAAAATAACTTAAATGTTATCGAAAATTCTTACAAGCCCTACAGAATTGCGGATAGTCAGGAAGAACATAAAGTTATTTCTGTTATTCATCCTCCATCTTTGGTAGTGTTTGTAGGAGGTAAAACAAAAATAACTCATTTTAAAAGGGAATTTGATAAAGAATTGGAGAATAAACATACTGAAGTACTATGTGCTAATCATATGATTGAGTAAAATAACTATACCAATTTGTTTCTTCAATCATTAAGAGCTCAAACCTCAAGAATTGAAAAGGTCATTAACAATAAAGAAAGGCCATTAGTTGCTAGTGCATCTCTAGCAGAAGCAATTGTCACATCTTCCTTAAACGATGAAAAGAGTAAGTCAACAACGAAGGCGTAACTAGGTTTTATCCCTTTTAAGCCCCCTTATGCTTTGTCAATAAAACTTAAAAAGGGATCTACCTCAAGTGAGATGTTTGAGGAACTTAAAAGTCCATTAGATAAAATGATTATTAATCCTTCAGTCTCAATTTTAAAAAATAAGAATCTTGATCTAAACCAAATCTTAGAAGATATGCCAAAAGATCCTCAACCTAGTATTAATAGGATCAAATGGGGAAATGTTAAGAATCAACCTTATTATCATCGTCCCTCGCCTATTAACGCACAATTTGGAAAATAAGACAGTTTATGATGGTGTTCAATTTAGTGGCGAAAACATAAGTGAAGGTTATCCCACCAGAGACCTAATCGTCCTACAAATCCAGAAGTTAGAGCGAACAAGTGAAGATAGAGAAGGTATCTTCAATTTTTCAGTTGAGAAGGGAAAAGATGATATGAATGTCCCAATTTTTATCAAAGATACAGTAAACACTTTAATCTACACTATCTTACGACATTTTGTAGGAAATAATCAATTAATAGTCTCAAAGACTTATGAACAACTCAGTAACTTAAAGTGTAAATCATTATCGGAGTTCAAATACTACCGAGATACTTTCTTTTCTAAAGTTTTCGCTAGAAGTGATTGCAATAGCGATTACTGGAAAGAAAAATTTGTTGAAGGATTACCTACCTTATTTTCTCAAAGAGTAAAAACTCGTCTAAAGAATAAAAATGATGGGGTAATTCCTTGGGAAGAATACACTTATGGAGAAGTCACGTCAGAAATTGTTGCTGAAGGTGCAGACTTATGCAATACTTTGAAAATTCAGAAGCAATTATCAGAAGAAATAGCTAAAGGAAAAAGAGCTCTTAGAGATTTCTGCGAGCAATATGGTTTTGCAGAAATACCTAAAGCAAATCATAAGAAGAAAACTTCTAAGGATATCAAAAGACATAATAAGAGGAAGTTGTCTAAACATAAGACGTATGAAGAGAAGCCAAAAAGAACCCGATTTTCTAAAAGAAAATCTGTTGCACCTAAACCACCTACATGTTATAAATGTGGGAAAATAGGCTATAAAAGTCCTGAATGTACCACAAAGAAGAATATTAACCAATTGGTTTAAGATGAAGGATTAAAACGACAACTTTTAGCTGTTCTTGTGGATTCAAAGGGTGAAGAATATGATTTCTCTTCTTCGAAAGAAAATAGTTCTGACACTTCCAACGACAGTGAAATTTCAGTTTCAAACTTGGATGATTGTCAATGTGAGAATACTAAATCATGTCTATGTTCCTTAAATGAACTCTCTTTGAATGTCTTATCTAAAGAAGACAGCTTAATCCTAAACATAATTGACCAACTCAAAGATAATGATAAAAAGCGTCAGATGATAGAAAAATATATTCGAGTTACTAAAAGTAAACAGAAAACATCTAAAGAAGATGATGAATGACTTGATCCTAGCCGGTATTCATTACAAAAGATTTTTGCTAAAGTAGAAGAAAAATATAAAGAACCAAGTCCTAAAGAATTAAGGATTATGGTCACAAATCTTCAGGCAATCGATGCAACCCATGAAGTAATGATAACCGATCTTCAAAATGAAGTTAAGCAAATTAAAAAGGAAATTAGATGGCTTAAAAGCCGTGATGAAAAAGGAAAAACTAAGATGGATCTTCCGGATTCTCAAGGAATTTCATTTCAGAATCCTATTATTGAAGAATTTGGACATGATGATCTAAAGGATGAAGTTTACGATTTCAACATCCAAGATCGAAGAACTTTTCCTAGTGAAGCCAGTTCAAGTGGTACTGCATTAAAAATTAATCTAATTGATAGAATTATCACTCAAAAGTGGTATGTCAAGATTAACATACTTATTGAAAATGAGTTTTCAGTCAACACAGAAGCTTTAATAGATTCTGGAGCAGACTTAAATTGTCTGGCAGAAGGATTAGATCCTTCTAAATATTACTCTAAAACAACTCAAATTCTGAACACTGCTGATGGTAACAAGTTGCAAATTAATTATAAACTTTTTGATGCTATGGTTTGCAATAATGGAGTTTGTTGTGAAACTCCATTTTTACTAGTCAAGAATATGACTTAGGCTGCCATTCTTGGAACACCTTTTATTAGTTTGCTCTTTTCATTATCTATCGATACTAAGGGAATAAACACTAATAAGGGGGGAGTAGAAGTTCGATTTGATTTCATCTCAGAACCAAGATTTCAAGGTATTAACCATCTCCTTAAAAGGAAGGAGAATTTTCTTTTCTTTCTGAAGGAAGAAATAAAATTTAAAAGGATAAACGAGCATCTAAAAGATGAAAAATTCAGACTAAAAGTCGAAAATTATCAAAAAGAAGTAGGAAAGGAAATATGCGCTGATATTCCTAATGCCTTTTGGGAAAGAAAGAAGCATTCAGTATCCCTTCCTCACATTGAGGGATTTGATGAAAAACTTATTCCAACAAAGGCAAAACCAATCCAAATGAATGAACGATACTTAAAGATGTGTCGACAAGAAATTGCTAATCTTTTGGAAAAAGGTCTTATTCGAAAAGTTTTTCACCATGGTCGTGTCCTGCATTTTACATTGAAAATGCAGCAGAATTAGAAAGAGGGGTTCTTAGATTAGTTATCAATTACAAACCCCTAAATAAAGTCCTTAAATGGATATGGTATCCAATTCCTAACAAGATGGATTTGCTAAATAGATTGCTAAAAGCAAAAATCTTCTCAAAATTTGATATGAAGAGTGGATATTGGCAAATTCAAATCAAAGAAGAAGATAAGTACACAACAACGTTTATTGTCCTGTTTGGCCATTATGAATGAAATGTTCAACCTTTTGGTTTAAAGAATGCTCCTTCAGAATTTCAAAATACCATGAATGACATCTTTAATCCTTATATGAATTTTATGATAGTCTATATTAATGATGTTTTAGTGTTTTCAAAGAACATTGATCAACATTGAAAACACTTAAATGTGTTTAAGACCGTTGTTAAAAGAGAAGGCTTAATTATTTCAACAAAGAAAATGTAGCTCTTTCAAACAGAAGTTAGATTTCTTGGGCATAATATTACTCAAGGACGCTACACACCTATTGATAGAGTTATTGATTTTGCTGAAAAATTCTGAGACAAAATAACTGATAAAACTCAGTTACAACGATTTTTGGGAAGTTTGAATTACATTGCTGATTCTTATCAAAAATTAGCAATTGATGCAGCTCCTCTTTATAAAAGGCTTAATAAAAATCCAATAGTCTGGATAGATAATTGCACAAAAGCCGTACAAAAGATTAAGCTTAAAGCTAAAACATTACTTTATCTACATTTATCTGACCCGGACGCTAAAAAGATTGTAGAAATTGACGCTTCAGACATAAGTTATGGTGGAATTCTTAAACAGATTAAGAATGCTAAAGAAATTCTCGTACTCTTTTCTTCGGGGGTGTGAAATCCTACATAGAAAAACTATTCAACTATAAAAAAGGAAATCCTATCAAAAGTTTTGTGCGTTTCTAAATTCCAAGAAGATCTCTTAAATCAGATATTTACCCTAAGAATAGATTGTAAATCAGTTAAGGAGGTGTTAGAAAAAGATGTTAAAAACATCGCTTCAAAACAAATATTCGCTAGATGGCAAACTTTGGTAGCCGTATTTGATTTCAACATTGAATTTATTAAGGGAGAATCAAATTCTCCACCCGATTTCTTAACAAGAGAATTTTTGCAAATCTTATGACAGGTCTCCAAGGAGAGTAGCTCAACCAGCTGATAAAAGAAATAAGGAGGTCCTTAAAGGATAATCATCAGGATTTATGAAACATCACAACAAAGGAAAGGCTCAAGAGCTAACAAACTCTGAAGAACCGCAATATATTGACACAGTTCTTAAGGAAATTGTGATTATTGAAGATATTGATTCAACAAGAACTCTAAAAGAAGTTGCAGAATTATATATGTCATATTCTTATGATCTTCCCACAATCCTTCCTAAAACCAGGGAATTTTTTGAGAAAATTTTAGTGGAAACAGGTTCTATTAAAATCTCTCATAAGCCAAAAGATCGTTATAATTTGGCTTTTTCAACAGTCAAGATCTTAAAGATCATTAGCCTTAAGGAGTGGGGTTGTGACTTAAGAAAGCATAAACATTTTGATAATGGTTCAATGTTTCCTTAAAGTCTACAATTATTTTGACTATATTATAACTTGGGAAAATTTTATGTTTTATCAAAATGACAAATATACCCATAGTTGGTTTTTCCATCCAAAGCTCTCAAAGAGCATGAAGATCAATGGATTCTTTACATGGTTTTAGACATGGTTTTACTATTGGGGTCCAATCTCTGCTATTTTTCCTAAAATGATTAATGATGTATTTGAAAAATACTACTAGACATTTAGTAGCCTTAATGATAATCAGGCTATGCTCACTTTTTGCTGTGTTTACAATATTCCATAGATTTTTAAATGGTCTTATGCAATTAACCAGCATGCAGGAACAAGGGTTCTGTGACGCCCCCATATTCGGGTCTCCAAATACCCGGATCCGGTCATCACGATCCAACACAAACATCCACCTATAACAACATATGGTATCTAAAATGCGGAATAAAATAAACATACGTTGTTCATTACAAGGTGTTACTAGTCCCAGAATACGAATAACCTTAAACACATACACAATCCATACCCTAAATGAATGTCAGGGTTTAAATTACATTAACAGTAATTAACTACACATAAATTTAAAATCTGCTACATGAAGTCTATCACTTCATCTTTTCTTTCCCTTTGTTATTCCCTGACGTCTCGGGTTTAGCTGCAATGAAGTCATGATATAGCAAGAATGAGCAACGAGTTTGCCCAGCAAGATTAAAGTACAACAATAAGGATATATCATGATAAAGAGATATTAAAGGAATTTTCAACAATAGAAAAATCAGAAGCAAGAACAATATTTGCTTTTAGAACAATTGATGGTCAAATAGACTTTGAACGATAACTTCCAAAGGAGTCAATAGCTGGTTGACCCTCTGGTTACTGGCTACAGAATAATGTACTTGAGGGGATCAGCCTCGCGTACCTTATGTATATGCATAACATTTAATTCTGCTATTTGTACCTTATATACGGTACGTGGGGTACTCCCCTATAAATAAAGGGGTGTTCATTTAGTCTAAGAATCCTTACCACTGATTGGTTCGGATAGCTTTTATGAATTCTTACATACGTGCCTGACCGAGACAAGGGTTCAGACTTAATCATGAGTAGTTCGTGAATTTCAGAACTTAAATAATCATACGAATTCAAATGCACAAGTGCGAATGTCAATAAATACACAGATGTGGAATAATTTTAAAATAATTAGACCACTTAAAGCATGCTTGGAAATAATATTCAAGTTTAAAGAATAACTTGCAATAATATGTACCCTTTTTGCACGAATTAAAAATAATGCATAAAGTTTAGAACTTGTTCATTGTGAAGGTTGAGCAGGATAGGACTTGCATTCAATATACTGAAAGAATGAATTAGGGAACTTGCAATAATGTAGAAGTTTTAGGGTTAGGAACTTGCCTGCTTTCTCAGCTACAGATAAGATTTAGCTTTAATTATTTGATCTTGGATAACCTATCAGGTGGTAGAGTTGGTCTATCCATTAGCATTGCGTAACTATATTCACTTATGCTATTTATTTAGCAGATACACAATTCACCGAATGCATTTAATTACTACCTAGCCATCAGCTAAACAGAATTTAATTTAATGGCCTCTAGCTATTATTTAAAATAGACAATAGTTAATCATGGTTACTTATCATTTGAGTACCCTTCTAAAGGTGGGTTAACATTTCTTATTTATTAGTTACAAAATACTTAATAAATTTTAACATGATTTGATAACAACTAAACAGTAGTTGTGATCTTTTACTTAATCTTTATTTACTTAATTACTATTTACCTTAGGGTAATTGCGTAATTATTACACTTGTTCCTTATTCAACATTGATTTAATACTTGATGTAGTAATAATCCTTAAGTGTTTATTATCATTATTTATTAAGGACCAAGAATAAATAATTAACTTAATAATTTTCCTCATACTTAATCATTATTTCATTAATGATTAAGTAATTATTATCTTTATCTATTAATAACTTTAGTTATACTTAATTATGATTATTATTAAATAATAATCAAATATTTATCACCTTTATTTATTATTAATAATAAATAATTATTTCATTAATTTTATTCATACTTAATTATTATTATTATTAAATAATATTTATTATCTTTATTTATTATTTATTATGAAAATAGTAATTAATTATGTTATTAATTGTTTTCATACTTAATTATTATTTCATATTAATTAAACAGTAATTAAATAATAAATAATTATTTTATTAATTATATTAAGTCAAATAATTCCTAATAATCCAGCTAATAGTATTGCATTAGATTATTAGATAGTAGTTTTATAGTAAACCATTAGGCTTCATAGTGCCAACAACAGGCTGCTGCTGGGTCCTGCAGCACCGAGCTGCCTGTGGTGCTACCACTGTCCGGGCGTGCATGTTGGGCACCACACGCACGAACCACAACACAGACTCGTCACAAAAGGCCTTGTGCTAACAACTAAGAAGCATGACCATATGGTAACCTGAACCCATAGTAGTTTTTAAACAAACACAAAAAAAAAACTTAACAAACTTATGGTTCTCTTGGCATTTCATCAAACAGTTGGTACACACTAAGACTCGACGCTGCTTTAATTAATACCCACGAAAATAATGTCCGAACCGCACGGTTCTTCCTTACACAGATTTCCCAAATTTTAGCAGAGTCAAAACAGAGGAAACATACTACCCAATAAGATTAATATTCCAATTCCAGATTTCTTAACCAAAATAAACCAATACAATACAATGGTAAATTTGTAAACCCAAGCAAGAACAACACAATATAACCAAAACAACCATTACTATCACAGTTGGCAACACAAATCCATGTTCATAAAAAAAAAATTTATACAACCCCTAAAGAACTATCACAGTCGCTCACTGATATACCTTAGGTCCGATCGAATCGCCGTTCTTCTCCTCCTTCCACAGTACAAGACCCAGCTGGACATTCCCCAATTAATTCCCCTGGTTTCCTCTCTCTGATTAAATTCTGAACCCTCCCAAATTTCTTTCTAATTTGAGTCTCACAAAGCAAAGGGGAATCGGCAGCCTTGGGGGTCAATTTATAGGAAAATCTTTACCCAAAATGGCTGGGTATTACCTCAGTTGGCCGGTCAAGGACCGTCGGTAGGAAGGGGACAGCGACGGTGACTCGCCGGCTGGCCTTTGAGCCGCGTGCCTTGCCGGTCACTTCGCCGAAAACCTGGGACCTTTGGTCCTTGCCGCGTTTGCTCGGTCGCCCGTGACAACTCTGCTCCGACCACTGGTCTTTTTCACGTCGTCAGTCGACCTAAGCCTTCGCCGGCGCCTTTTCCCCCGTCCTTTATCGATTGATGGACTGAAAGCTTCGACAGTGGTTTGACTGATTGAGGGCTTGGGATCGCTAGGGTTTGCTTCCTCTTTTCTCTCGCTCGGTCATTTTCCCCAATTTGTTTGCTGCGTGACAACCCCTTCCCTCACGAATTGTTTTGCCGGTTATCCTAAATTAGCTCACTGGTTGCCCCAAATTGAAAAAAAATGGACCTAACCCGTTGGCTTGAGTCAACCCGACCCGGCATGGAAAAGAATTGAAATGGGCTCAGCCCAATAGGGTTGGACCAGCTAAATGAATTAAAGAGGCGGCCCAAAAAGGAATTTAAGATGGAAATTTGGGCCAGTCCAATAAAATGACCCGATTTAATCTAACCACATTGCATTTAAATTAAATAACGAACCCAATTAATTATTTATCTAAGATATTTATTTTTAACCATAATTCTTTATTTACAAGAATTTATTTGTTCATCTTCTTTTCCCAATTTTCTTGCAAATTAAATCCTTAGGGTCAACTCACTAATTTATTTAAACTATCAGTGAGTCCCCTTAATGCACAGAAAATTATTGGATTATGTAATTAAATAGAAATTCTTACACGGGTCCAATTAAATTCATTAAATAAAATGAATTTCATATATTAAACTAAGTCAATACAATGTTTAAAAATCCTCGGACATTACAGGTTCATCGTCTCTTAAGGCAAGTCTCAATAAAATGGTGGCCTAAATTCGATGAAGAAATAGTGGCTAAAGATTTATTCGTACCAGTTTAGCCTCAATCTTATGATATGGATGAGATTAACACTTCTTAAAGGAAGTTAAAATCTACTCTTAAGGGTATCCTTAGAAATGATATTTTAAAATTTCTTAAAAATCATAGTGATACCGAAGATATGCTGGATAACGATAATGAGACATCATCTAGTAACCCTTTTGGTGGTCCCTATACTCAGTCTCAATAATTCAGACATGTTTAAAGATTTTCAGTATCCAATGCTTAAAGCATTAGTGTCGCAAGATAGAGTACTCTCATAGTCTCTTCTCACAAAAAATAAAGAACTCTCGTCATCTCCAATATTTTTAAACTTCTCCTGCCAATAAAAAGTCTAATAAAAATAAAAAATAAAAAACAACAATATTTTTTATTAATAATTTATTTATTAAAATTAAACAATAATATACTACATAAATAAACAAAACTACAAAACCTAAACCAATCTCATGTGAGAATTTTTTTTCTTCCCAAAACTCTCTAACGACCTCTTCTTCCCAAAATCTCTGTTGACTTCTTCTTCTTCCCACACGACCATATTCGTTCCCTCTTATTCAGTTGGTATAATGTAACAAACGGATAGGGGTTAGCTGATACAAAGCTTCATGTACTGTAGTTTTACAGCAAAGCAAGCAGGGAAAGGGAAGAAATTATGAGAAGAGTCAGAAAAAGGAGTAGAAATGGGGGAAGATTTAGACAGATTCAGAGATACTTTGAGAGAGAAATGATAACCAATTTCATTCATATCCATTTCACACCATGAGCTCAGTACATATACTCCACTTCACATTATCCTAGATTAGCTCCAGCTCAGCCATGTGACTGGTAACAGACTGCTACATGAGTAACATGCTGAAGAGAAAGAGGAGAAATGAAAAATACTAACTCACCCTTAATTAATAAAAACAAAAGACATTATTGACCATTCTAACCAACTTAGCCACCTTACAGTCTACCTCCCATGAAAACAACCTTGTCCTCAAGGTTGGAAGTGGGGAAATTTCTTGTGGAACTCATTCCAGTCTTCCCAAGTTGCTTCATCGGGCAAAGTGTTGGACCACTGTACCAATACTTCAACTGAGGCTGCATTGTTCTTTTTAATCATCTTTCTGTCCAGAATGGCCACAGGCTCCACCAAAAATTGACCATGCTCATCCAACTGAGGAAGAACTGCAGAAGTAGTGTACTTAGAACTGACCTTTTTCTTCAAAAGGGACACATGAAAGACAGGGTGAACCTTAGCTGGAGCTGGCAATCTGAGCCTATAGGCTACCTTTCCCACCTTTTCTGTAATCTGATATGGACCAAAATATTTTGGAAGAAGCTTTCCAAACTTAGTTTGAGTGATAGTAGTTTGCTTGTAAGGCTTGATCCTTAAGTACACCCAATCTCCTGCCAGAAAGGTCCTTTCACTTCTTGCTTTGTCTGCATAGGTCTTCATTCTGGACTGAGCTAATGTCAGATTTTGCTTTAATAGCTGCAATTGCTGAGTTCTTTCCCTACAGAATGACTTGGTAGTAGGATCCTTAATTTGGCCATATTGATGGAAGTTGAGATGAGGAGGCTTGTAACCATATAATGCTTCGAAATGGGTCACCTTAAGTCCACTGTGGTAGTGAGAATTGTACCAAAACTCAGCTAGTGGTAACCAAGTAGACCAATTATTAGGCCTGTTAGCAGTCATGCACCTTAGATAACATTCTAGCACCTGATTAAGCCTCTCAATTTGGCCATCAGTTTGGGGGTGGTATGAGGTGCTTAAATGAAGTTTAGTTCCTACTAGTTTAAACAGAGATTGCCAAAACAGACTGATGAAAATTTTATCTCTATCAGACACAATAGTTGAAGGGAATCCATGTAATTTGTAAATCTGATCGATGTATACTTGGGCCAAGTCTGCAGCAGAAAAAGGATGATGGAGAGGAATGAAGTGTCCATATTTGGTTAGTCTATCAACCACTACCCAAATGACTGATTGCCCTTTAGATTTTGGCAGACCTTCAATAAAATCCATGGATATATCATCCCATGGTTTGTCTGGAATAGGCAAGGGCTGCAGTAAACCTGGGAAAGCTACATTTTCATGCTTGTTTTGTTGGCAGACACCACAACCTTTTACATACTGAGTAACATCACTCCTCATTGTAGACCAGAAAAAATACTTACTAATTCTCTCATAGGTTCCAGTGATACCAGAATGACCCCCAACAGGAGACTCATGAAATTCAGATAAAAGCTTGGCCCTTAATGCATCATTTGGACCAACTACCAACCTCCCTTGAAACTTTAATCTTCCATTCTGAAAGCAGTACCCTGGTAATGACTGAGGGTCTAACTGAAGCTGCAGTATAAGATCCTTAAGCCCTTGGTCAGATTCCCAAGAGTGCACAATTTCCATTATCCACTGAGGAGTACAAGTAGATAGTGCTGAGCAGCTTAGTTCAGGACCAGGACCAGGTATTTGTCTTGATAGGCAGTCTGCTGCTAAATTTTCTTTCCCCTTTTTATATACAATTTCATAATCTAAACCCATCAATTTGGTGATCCACTTTTGTTGGTTAGTGGTGGTGATCCTTTGATCAAGCAAATACTTAAGACTATGATGATCAGTTTTAATTAACACTTTATTTCCCAATAAGTAGTGCCTCCATTTATTGACAGCATAAACCACAGCCATTAATTCCTTCTCATATGTGGACCATCCCAAATGTTTAGGTGATATAGCCTTGCTTAAGTAAGCTATGGGCCTGCCTTGTTGCATCAAAACTGCTCCCAGCCCATAATAAGAAGCATCAGTTTCTAAAGTAAACGGTAAATTGAAATTGGGCATAGCTAGGACTGGTGCTTCCACCATAGCATCCTTCAAAGCTAAAAAAGCAGCAGTAGCACCCTCATTCCAATGGAAGTTATTCTTTTTTAGTAAATCAGTCAAGGGTTTACTAATAAGGCCATAGTTCTTAATGAACCTTCTGTAGTAACCAGTTAGGCCTAAGAAACCCCTCAAACTCTTAATGTTCTGAGGCATTGGCCATTCTTTCATACAACTGATCTTCTCAGGGTCCGTGGAGACTCCCTTCTGGGTGATAATGTGTCCAAGGTACTGGACCTGTTTTGTACCAAATAGGCACTTGCTCCTTTTTGCACATAAGGAGTTATCCTTAAGCAGCTGTAGAGTCATTTGCAAATGTTTAAGGTGTTCCTCATAGCTGGAACTATATTCTAGGATGTCATCAAAGAAGACTAGGATAAACTTCCTCAAATAGGGCTTAAAGATTTGGTTCATTAAGGATTGAAAAGTGGCTGGGGCATTAGTGAGCCCAAAAGGCATCACTAGGAATTCAAAATGCCCAGTATGTGTCCTAAAGGCAGTTTTATGAATATCTGGGGGGTGTACCTTAATTTGGTGATAACCTGACCTGAGGTCCAACTTGGAGTACCATTTAGAGCCATGCAGTTCATCTAAAAGCTCATCAATAGCTGGAATGGGGAACTTATCTTTGATTGTCATCTCATTCAAAGATCTGTAATCTACACACATTCTCCATGTTCCATCCTGCTTCTTAACTAATAGTACTGGAAAGGCATAAGGACTTGTACTTGGCTGAATTATTCCAGAAACCAACATTTCATTTACAATCTTCTCAATCTCTTCCTTCTGCACATGAGGATATCTATATGGTCGAAGGTTAATTGGTTGGCTACCCTCTTTTAGATTGATATGGTGATTGTGAGTTCTATCTGGTGGTAGCCCTTGTAACTCCTTAAATACCTCCGAAAAATTCTGCAACAAGGAGTCCAGTTGGGAGCTATCCCTATTTTCCCCATCACTTGTGGTTGCCCCCTGTTTGCTAGTAGGTTGGTCTTCATTATCTGTATTATTGGAGCTCATCCCAAAGAGGTAACCAAAATAACCATGTGTGGCTGTATTCAAAGCTTGTTGGAACTCCCCAGAAGACATTAGCTGAATGGTGGGAGTAGTTGAATCTGATTCACCTCTGAGCACAACTTCCTTATTATCCTTGATGAATGACAATTGGAGTTGATCAAAGTCAAAAGTAACTGGATTGAAGTGCTTGAGCCATTGCACCCCCAGAACAGCATCTATTCCACCTAAAGGCAAGACTCTGAAATCAGTAACAAAGGACTCCCCTTGGACTGACCATAACAACTGGGTGCATTCCTGCATACTGGCCACCTTAAACCCATCTGCTACCGAAACTGTCATAGGTTTAGTGTCTTGGGTAGGAGCCTTGATTCTCTTAGCAGCTTGGGGATCTAAGAAATTGTTTGTACTACCACTGTCAATTAATATCCTTAAACATTTTCCATTTGCCAATCCCACAATCCAGATGGTGTTATTTACCTTGTGTCCAGACAAAGCATGCAGTGTAATGTGAGCCTCATGGATCTTACATTCATTGTCATCTGGAGGTTTCTCCTCTTCACAACACTCTCCCCCTTATTCACTGTCACAGTCCACTTGAGAAGGTAGTATCAAAAATAGGTGTGGTTTCTTGCATTGGTGACCCACAGTGTAAGGCTCATCACAAGAATAACACAATTTCTTCCTTCTCTTTTCTGCAATTTGTTCCCTAGTTAGTCCTTTGATAGGCAAATTCTTTCCAAACTCCATATTATGCAAAGCAGTATTAGTCACTCCAGGTATACCAGCTCCTATTGGTTTATTTCCCAACACAGAACTGGGTTTCTGTTGGCTACCAAGCATCCCCATTTTAAATCCCATTCTGCTCCTTTTAACCCATGCTTCTAGCTTTGCTTCTTCAACTCTAGCCATTCTAATCACCTCTTTGAGGGATTGTAACTTCAACTCCTGAATGCCCAACCTTATTTCCTCTTTAAGTCCCCCCAAGAAACAGTCTATAAAAAAAGCTTCATTCAAGGAGGGGTTCCTGATCAAGGACCAACCCTTTAATTCTTCAAACTTCTTCCTATACTCATCCATAGTCCCCAACTGTTGCACATTTTTCAGTTCCCCTATAGGGTTCATCTGGTTCTCTGGACTGAACCTAGCCACAATCTCTTCCACAAACCCATCCCAAGACAAATCTGGACCCCCTTGCACAAACCCAGCATACCATTCTTCAGCCTCCCCTTCCAAATTCATGGTAGCTAAGTAAAGTTTGTGATTATCAGCCACTGAATGGTGAGAAAACAGTTTATTGCATTTTCGGATCCATGACCTGGGGTTACTACCATCAAATCTGGGGAATTCAAACTTGATTGATTTGAATATGCTAGGGGTACCCTTGTCATCCTGATTTAGATTTTCGAAAGTCCCTAGAACTGAACCAGCATGGGTTTCTGAATTACCTGTGTTATTTGGAGGGGGAGGTAGCCTAACTGAGAGCAAGGCATCAAAACCCCTCATCATTTGCTCCATCTTCTGATTCAATCTCTCCTCGAAATCCAACTTCAAACTGCTGACATAATCATTCAATTGGGTCTGCAACCGCTGGATGGAGTCAGCCTGTTCACTAACAAAACCTTCCAAATTAGTGATTCTCTGTGTGTTATTGGCCATGGTTGGAATCGTTAGTGTCTCTGATACCAATTTGTAACAAACGGATAGGGGTTAGCTGATACAAAGCTTCATGTACTGTAGTTTTACAGCAAAGCAAGCAGGGAAAGGGAAGAAATTATGAGAAGAGTCAGAAAAAGGAGTAGAAATGGGGGAAGATTTAGACAGATTCAGAGATACTTTGAGAGAGAAATGATAACCAATTTCATTCATATCCATTTCACACCATGAGCTCAGTACATATACTCCACTTCACATTATCCTAGATTAGCTCCAGCTCAGCCATGTGACTGGTAACAGACTGCTACATGAGTAACATGCTGAAGAGAAAGAGAAGAAATGAAAAATACTAACTCACCCTTAATTAATAAAAATAAAAGACATTATTGACCCTTCTAACCAACTTAGCCACCTTACATATAAGTCGGCTGATTTTATACAATTCAGACTAATTTTATACAATTCATAGACAAGGTATAGTAACTCGGCTTGAAAAGGTAGAATTCGCAGATATTCTCTTGGAAAGCTAGTGGCCTTATTCTCTTGGAAAGCTAGGAGATAATCGTCCTTAATATTTCTATTGGAGGTAGGGGAGGTCGAATCCCTAGAGCTCTAAGGTATGATATTCATTCTTATCTATTTTTTATGCAAATTTTCTATCCTAATGCTCTAAGTATGACAACTGACAAGTAACTTAGGGTTCATAATAGATTATTTAAGTTAGTAGCTAAAGTTCATGGGGTTTTGTCTTAGGGTTCAATTATTTAGTGTTAAAGGTTTGAATTTTATAATTTTGGGTTCAATTATCAATTTTTAGGTTTTAATTTTGGTTTAATTTTAGGGTCTATTCTTTAATTTTATAAACATGTCTAAACCCCTGTGTGTACCCAGCAGCATATTCTGCATCCTCTGGCCTCCTAGAACGATCCTTCGTCTGTCATTAAGCAAAAAAAAAAATTACTAATTATATTAATGACGAGAGAGTCAGACTGAGTTGTTCATAACTTAGAAAAAGATAAAACCACAACTTGAAAATAAAACTCAAAGTATCTGTTACCATGTCATATTGTGCTCTCTTTTTCAGAATCTTGTAAAGTCTGGAATTCACCTTCTACAACAGAGTGAATCACTAAATTATCACGTGAAAGATTTTTACAAGACAGTCTATTCAGATAATTACTAATATATCATGGTTAGAGAGAGAGTTTTGTATATAAATTGAAGACATGACGTAGCTAAGTACAAATTATGTCACTCAAATAAAACAAACCTCACACGCCTCTCTTTCTCTTGAAATTTTGTCTTTGTAGTAGGATTATCCTTATTTGTTAAACTTCTTAGCAAGCTGCACAATTATAAATAAATATTTAATCAGACACTAGAGTTTGTAAAGTGAAAGAGCATGAAAGCTGATAAATTTCCCCATAACCAGATTGGTAAGTGAATTGGAGTTAGAACTCAAAATTGAATTTAAGCACATCAAATTTCCATTTCTTATTTCCAGATTTAGCATTGCGAATAAATGTCAGAATGCAAATAACTGCAAAATCAAGTTGTAGGTTGAATGTCCTGGAAGGCTGGAATTATGATTCCATACATAGAAAATTCAGAAAGTTAAAAATAATTAAATTTTAACTAATTTCAATCCTGCTAGAATTAGAATTGCATACTTCTGGTTCTAAGTATTAATCAGAGCTTAAAATGATAAACAGGCAAATTATGCAGTGGTAGAGCCAAATTATTTTAAGATGGTAAAAGGTGACATGTCCAAAAGATTTTTTGAGCACTCTCATAGTCTCTCCTCACAAAATATAGCACTCTCATAGTCTCCAATATTTTTAAACTTTTCCTACCAATAAAAAAAACAAAATATAAAAAACAACAATATTTTAAATTAATAATTTGTTTATTAAAATAAAACAATAATATACTAAATAAATAAACAAGACTACAAAACTTAAACCAATCTCATGAGAGTTCTTTTTCTTCCCAAAACTCTCTGACGACTTCTTCCTCCCAAAATCTCTGCCAACTTCTTCTCCTTCCCATGTTACCATATTCGTTCCCTCTTCTTCAGTTGGTATAAGTTGGCTGATTTTTATACAATTCAGGCTGATTTTATATAATTCATAGACAAGGTACGATAACTCGACTTGAAAATATAGAATTCACAAATATTCTCTTGGAAAGCTAGGGGCCTTATTCTCTTGGAAAGCTAGGAGATAATCATCCTCAATATTTCTGTTGGAGATAGTGGAGATTGAATCCCTAGAGTCTCTAAGGTATGCTATTCATTCTTATCTTTTTTTTAATGCAAATTCTCTATCCTAATGCATTAATAAGCTCTAAGTATGACAAGTAACTTAGGGTTCATAATCTGTAAACAATTATGTATTAGATTATGTAAGTTAGTAACTAAAAGTTCAAATTTAATTAAGATATTCTATGAAAGTATGATTTCTTCTATTCTCCTTTGAGAATTGGGAGATTTTTGATTGGGTGCGTTCAAAGAAAAAGAAGGATTTTTGGTCTACCGTACTTTAACTTCATTTTTCCTGGGTTTTGTCTTAGGGTTCAGTTGTTTAGTGTTAAGGGTTTGAATTTTAGAATTTTGGGTTCAGTTCTCAATTTTTAGGTTTTAATTTTGGCTTAATTTTAGGGTCTATTCTTCAATTTTAGACCAGAATGGATTATGTTTGTTGGTTTACTTAATGCTGTATGTTCTATTGTCTATCGGCAAAGTCAATCTTGGTTTATCCTAATTTATATATGAAACAACACTTCTGTGAGGATTCAAATTATGTTTGCGGCTCAGTTTTTTGCTTATGTAGACCACAATCTGGGTGAAGCAAATATTCATATAAAGTTCCTTCTCTATCACTCTTTTTGAATATGACATTGCAAGTAAACTATTGGATCAGAATAGGCAAATTCATTGCATATTGTGTGGATTTTGGTGTTTAGGATTTTGACTTTTCATTCTTCCACCACAACTTGTTGTACCAAATAGGCCTCGGACATATTCAGAACAAAATAGTTTCATATCAATTGAAGAACTTAAGCCCTGTAGCTCATTTTATGCAATTCATATTTATACAATTCATAGACAAGGTAAAAACTTCATGATAATGCCATAAGACTAGATGAAAGAAGAAAAGTACAATTAATATAGCAGAACCTAATATTTAGGTAAACATTGATAATTTTGAATTCATTATCCAACCCAAAAGCAGTACACTCTATACCAGCTTCTCCCAAGTGTGTTATTGAGCTGTGTATTTTATTCAATTCTTTGAATAAGTCAGAACTGTTAAATTCCAGGGCCTTTTTATGTTGAAATTGATGTGGAGGATTAGCAAAATTGATGATGTTTACAGTTTCTGTTTACTTAATCTAGCATCTATATTGTTTATTTTTTATAAAAAGAAGGTAATGTTATGTTAAGTTTTTGTTAATGAATTTGCCAGCATACAACACTTTCCTGAGTATGATTATGTTAATTACGTTAGAAATAGCTGGGCATGCAGGTAGTATTTTTACTGCCTATAAAGGAACCTAATTATACGAAAACCCCAATTATTAGTTTTCCGTATGGGTGAGGGGATCTCTTACATTTAGTATGACCTTACAACTTAATACCTAAACCAATCTTATCAGAGAAAGATCTCACATTAGTTTTTTAACTGTTTTCTTAAAAAGTGTGTGCATATATATTGAATGCTTTTATGCTAATTATGTTTATGTTTTTTTTTTTTTTTTTTGTTGTTGTTCTAGATTTGGAGACTTACGATTTGAGGGCCATGAACGTATTTGCTTCACCCCAGACCAGCTGAGCTATTACAGCTTAGGGAGTTGACACCTTTTGATCTCCAGAAATTTGGAATCCTACATTATTAAGCATAAAAAAAATAATTCTGACGTGTTTTTCATATTGTTGGTTTAAACATTTTCATATGCATTTATATTTCTAGTATGACATGGGCATACAGTTGTACAGTTCTACAAATCTTTGTTTTTGACTATTTTAAATGTTAATTAGTTTGAGGTTTTCTATGGGACAAGAATCAATTGTTGTGTATATATGTTAAATTTGGTCTTTATATTTTTGTCCATCTCAATGCTTATTTGTTGTTGGTCATATCTACTGACTATTGCCTACACAGAGAATTTTATGGGCTATATCTATGCAGCACTTATTTTCCATTCCATTTTAATGTAGTTTTTTCCTTAAAAGTATTGTTGAAGATAGGCAATTGATTTTTTTTTTTTTGTGGGTAGTCTTCTAACAAAAGTTATGGAATAAAGGGTGTGGAAATTTCAAAATGAACAAGCAAATGGATGTCAAATCATAATACTTCATTTATTTTAACAAGATATAATTTTTCTCTATAATTCAAGTTTATACACTTTTGAGGAGACCTGCCATTTAATATATTTGCATGTGTCCCTTGCATGCTCTTTGCAATAAATTTTTTATATCTACCCGTCTTAAACAACCACCCTGATGTTTAATTGCCTACCAAATTACATTGGGATTTAGGTTCTGTGTTGCTCTGATGTTTTTACCTCTCTTAACTTCCAAGTTCCAAATAAGTCAACATAACACTGCCCGTATGTGTGGATTTGGCTGGGCCAAACCCCGAAGTTACTTATTGTTTTGGTTTATCCTAATTCATCTATGAAACAGCACTCTGTGAGGATTCGAATTATGTTTGCGGCTCAGTTTCTTGCTTATGTAGAGCACAATCTGGGTGATGTAAATATTCATATAAGTTCCTTCTCTATCACTCTTCTTGGATATGACGGGATAATTCAAGTTTTAGTACCTGTACTGGGACCCGACTTATAAGTTGGTACCCAAACTGAAAAAACTTACAAACTGGTGCTTGTACTAGAAAAAACTTACAAACTGGTGCTTGTACTTTAATATTTATGTAAAATCGTTAAATTTGACTAACGGACACGACGGAAAAGTCTGATTGACTAACAGAATCTACGTGATTAAACTTTTGGTACCTGTACTAGAACTCGACTTACAAGTTGGTACTCAAACTGGTAGTTGATATGTATTTTTATTTTCAATTGGTTTTATAATTGTAATTAATACATTTTTATTATAGGACTATAAAGTGACATGATATTTTGCATTTATTTTTATCATTTTTTTACCACCACTACTAATTTTTTAGCTAATATTAAATATATATTTAAAAATTAAAATTATTCTTAAAAAATTTCGTATTATAAAATATTTTAAATTTAAAAAACTATTCTTAAAATTATTCATCATGGTAATATGCAAGTCCTTTTCAACTTCTAACACTTCAGACCAATTTTCTTTTTCCTATCTTACTTTATTTATTTTTTTGTGAAGAATTTTCTCATTTTAGGCAAAAATAAAAATTTGCTTGAATTAAAGAAATATTGCACACGCATGTGCATATAATACTATAAATAAACAAATTAAAAGAAAATTAAAACGGAAAATAATTGCAACAAACACTAAAACACACATTTATGAGCAAATTAAAAGAAACTAGCAAACATAAGCCGAATGGAATCCTAATAATTAAACGGAACCCTAAAATTTAACGGATTGTAAGTTTTTACGAGTACAAGCACTATATTGTAACTTTTTTCAGTTTGGGTACCAACTTATAAGTTATGAACTCTAATAATTAAACGGAACCCTAAAATTTAACGGATTGTAAATTTTTACGAGTACAAGCACCAGATTGTAACTTTTTTCAGTTTGGGTACCAATTTGTAAGTAGGGTCCCAGTACAGGTATCAAAAGTTGAATTATCCCTGGATATGACATTGCAAGTAAATTATTGGATCAGAACAGGCAAATTCATTGCATATTATGTGGATTATGCTTATTTCTATATGGCATTGTTAACGCCAAATTTTGGCCACCTGATAAAATCACCAAAAGGCAGAGCCAAAATCGCGCCAATGGAGGATGGTGTATTCTTATGGATTTTAACCCACAAAATATATAAATAACAACATACACCAAGATTTAACGTGGAAACCCAAAATGGGAGAAAACCACGGAGAATGAGAAAGAATTCACTATAATATCAAAGAGTACAAAAATATCTATCTCCGACCTCCCTTATTGTTCCCTGCTCAAGCTCTATTTATAAAAGAAATACACTCAAGTGACCCATGTGCGACATGGCCCACCAAAATATCTAGCCCAATAAATCCCAACCCAACATTGCCCCCCAGTCTCTTATTTACAAGAAACTTTAAACAAGAGACTATACAAAAAGTACCTTCCAACAACCAAACCAGCAAAAATAATAAACTCATTTACAACCGCACACGAGTGCCTTTCAGGAGAACAAAGTTTTTCTAAATGATGTCTATCCGAAGGGACTCGTATTCGTCAGATTTTTATCTGTTCAAGAGGAGACACTCCTCTTCGACCAAGGGCCTGAAGAAAAGAGGTTCCCGGTCAATCCTAGGCGACCCCGAATACTCTAGCTCGACCAAGGGCCTGAGCTGAGTATACTCGTCTCCTGCCGAAGGATATGTATCCGTAGGATGCCCATCCGCCTGAATATTCATCATTCAGAAAACTAAAACCTTCCAAAGGACCCCTCGGATCCGACCTTATAACGCCATTCAACCTTATAACTCCGAAATGCCACCCCAACTATCTCAACGAAAAATTCATCTTCTTCACCCTTTTAGTACCCAATGTAACCATAATGCAGATCCATTTTTCTTATCAAATTACCGGGTCAAACCCATTTCCACCTTTTCTTCCTCCCATGGACACAAAGCCGAAGTGGAATCATGCCAGCCGAAGTCCGACGGCGGCCTGTCGGGGATGACGTCGGATGGTGCCGAAGTCCGAGACTAACTGACTGCCGAAACTGCTCGAAGCCGAGGCCGAAGCCGACGCCGGACCGAAGCCCATCGGAAGCCGAAGCGATGACGCCACGAGGCCGAAGGCTGGCTGCCAAACTGGAGCCGAAGCAATTTGACGTGGTCCGAGGCTGAAACGATGCCTTCAGTGCTGAAGCCGAAGAAATCACACGCCGAAGAAAATTATATGCCGAACCCGAAATCTACCCATCCATGGAGTTTTGTTAAAGTCTCATTTTCTGCAATTCGGCTGCTATGAACCACTAATTTGAACAACTGTGTTCATCTTGGAACTTGAGGTAAACAAGTTGTGATATGAACGATGAATAAACTGGGTCCCGCAGTATTGTTATCTGATAGTAATCACATGGGCACCACGTATTAAGTTGAATAAAGGAAACTGATTATGTCATTGGTACATGATATAACAATAAGCTTTATTATTAAAAGCATAACATCATTCTTTAAATAAGAAATCTCTAAGTCAAGGATTCTCTATATGAAATCTATATTAAAGGTATATCAGAAACAATAATCATGCTAATTTATAATTTAATAATAGAACCCATGCGCACACATGAATGGGTGATGAGTATGCTCATGTGCTTTGGTTAAATAAGCCAACTAACCATAAAAAGGTGAGAATTTTATAATATTAGTAAAGGAGAACCACTTAGCTTATGTGTACTTGAAGATGAGATCATGCCGGAGAAAGCATTCTTTCTCGGAACGGAACCATATTTGACGAAGAAGAATTGCCGAAGTGATATTCACCTTGTCGAAGTGGTCCGAAGAGAAAATTGATAATTATTATTGCGAACATAACCCATTAGTTATCTTTTATGCGTGAGGCTTCCTCTTCGTCATAGTTGATCGGTGATTTTTGATTCAATAATAGAACCAAAGGTTCCCACAGACGGCGCCAATGTTAACGCCAAATTTTGGCCACCTGATAAAATCACCAAAAGGCAGAGTCAAAATCGCGCCAACGGAGGATGGTGTAGTCTTATGGATTTTAACCCACAAAATATATAAATAACAACATACACCAAGATTTAACGTGGAAACCCAAAATGGGAGAAAACCACGGAGAAAGAAAAAGAATTCACTATAATATCAAAGAGTACAAAAATATCTATCTCCGACCTCCCTTATTGTTCCCTGCTCAAGCTCTATTTATAAAAGAAATACACTCAAGTGACCCATGTGCGACATGGCCCACCAAAATATCTAGCCCAATAAATCCCAACCCAACAGGTACCAAGGAAAAATCCCTACCATTCTGATTTCGTTGTATTCTTATTGCTATGGAAGAGAAGGATGTGTACTATCTTTATTTTTATTTCGTTGTATTTTTATTTTTATGCAAGATGTAAATAATTTCGTTGCATTTTTTTTTAAATTTATATATTTTTTGGTAGTATGCCCGTCTAAGTTATATCTTTACGATTAAGATGAGAGGTCCTCAATATTTCTGTTGGAGAGAGTTGTTATATATTAATGGGTTATATGTTGATTATAATTTGAGTGATTGCATTTTAATTTTTTAAATTTATATATTTTTTGGTAGTATGCCCGTCTGAGTTATATCTTTACAAAATTTGATTGTGATTGTGTTTTCATTGTCACGTCGAAGGATTCTCAGATTTTTTTGAACTTTAACACACCAAAGACGCTGTTTCAGCCATCACTTTCGACTGTAATTAGTACAAGTATCTCCTTCTTAAACTCTTTAACTTTCTATAAAGCCAGTTTCAACCGTTTTAATTAGTTAAATATTGCTATTTTTGTAATTTTTAATGACTACATGACTATTTAATTTTTTTTTGTAAGACTTTTGCTAGACAATGTATGCATTTGGCTCTTAAAATTATGTTTCTTTTGATTGCTCAGTGAAATAGAGGGAAGAATATTAACTAAATTTGTTTCAATGAATAATATATCTCAATCTTTTATTCAATATATGGAGAATGTGATTTGCAAACCTATACATTGAGATTGTTTGCAAATAATCAGATAATTGGATTAGATTATGTCATTATTGGGCTTGCTATCTATATCCTCAGCTTTCCACATTTTTTTGTTTGCACCATTTGACCAATTTAGAAAACCCCAAAAAATTAAAGAATTGTCCTTGCTTTGTCGAAATATGATTATTTACTAAAGACCAATAATATAAAATTTCAAGTAAAATAGATTTTGTCTTTTGCCAAAAAAATTAAAAAAATTAAATAGTTATAAAAAGAGGGTGAGGAGGTCTAGATGACTAGGTAAAAGTGAGATAGTGACCGCATTTTCTCCTTTTTGTCGGCACATCAAAATAAAACAATAAGTATGGAGAAAATAAATTATAAATTAATAAATATTAATAATAATTATTTTATATTTATAAAGTATGTGAGTTACAATATTAATAATTCAGAAAAAAATAATCATCAAATTTTTCTTTGGTTTAACAATTTAATTGTTCGAATTTTAATTGTTCTTTTGTAGAAATTATTGCAATCATATGTAAAAATAATTAAAATCGTGAATCATAGGAAAGCAAAACGAGCAAGGCAATCTTTCATTTCGTAATAAAAACATTTTTCTTCTATGATTTTAAGATTTCTACATATTTTTAGTCAACTAATAATTTTAGATATTATCTACAGGATAGAGGGAATACTTTCAGGCAGTCTAATTGTTGATGAAACTGATTTAGTTGGTATAATTTATTTGTTTATTTTATTGTAAGAAAAGACATGATGATTTTGTATCTATTTGAATTGTCAATAAAACTATTATCTTTTTGGATATATGCTTTGTTTGACATTTTATTTTTAACATTAATTTGCAAATAATAATGTCATTTTTATGTCAGAAAGTAGGAAAAAAAATGCAAAGAGACAAGAGTCGGCGAAATATTCTTAATCGAAATAGATCGAAAAGTCATATTGAAAACGGTTAGTGTATTTTACTTTTACTACTCCCTTTGTCCCATAAGATGAACTTAGTTTGATATTTGAAGTTAAATTGATTAATTTTAGAATTAAAATTTATCTAATTTTCTTCAAAATATAAGTAAATACATTATTAACATAAGAAATTACATTTCATTTACCACAACATCTAATTTTTGGAAGTTAAAAATATAAATAAAATTGTTTGATTATCAATTCTAAAATTGGTCAATTCTTGACCATAAAAATCAAACTAGACAGTCTTTGCGAGACAGAGGTAATATATATTATAATTATTAATTTTTAAAATTCCTATTTTATGTTTTAATTGAATAAATATTTTAAAATATTATATGATTTTGATTTAATAATGATATATAAATATCATGTATGAGACATTGAATGATAGACCAATACCACAAAGTTATGAGTATTATACCATTGTCGTACACATTATTTTTATATTGTATTATATTTTTAAGTATTTGTTTAACTTGTGTGGGCCCAAGAATAAATTATGGGCGCGTGCGGAAGAAACAACCCGAAGAAACCGCGCGTGACTCGAAGAATTAAATGAAGAAACCATATAGGGTTCGTCCCTTAGGGTTCAACTTCTCTGAATGATGCTAATGAATGATCTTTTTCTTGATGCAAGTTAAACTACTGAACGAAACGAAGACAAGATCGAAAAAAAATAAGTGAAAGAAGAAGTAGGGCTTGAGGTGCCTCCCCTAGGGTTCGGCCTTCCCCCTAGGGTTCGCCCCCTAAAGGGCACACTCATTTACGAGCTTCGAAACAATTTCACCGATCAAACTTTGGTTAGCGTGATGTCAACTTAAGGAGATTAAAACCAAGAAAAACGGTGAGAAATGGATGGAGACTTAGGGATGATCTCCCCCAAGTCCTTCATGACATGGAAAACTACTCAAAGGCTCGAGAATCGTGACGAAAGGACGAGAAATGAGCAAAATAAGCAAGAAAAAAGGATGAAAGTCGAAGGAGGCTCGAACCTAGGGTTTGCCCCCCAGGGTTCGGCCACCCTAAGGCACCGACGACGAATTTCCCGATGATCTTCTTCGATTAATCTTTAGATTGGAGCACGAAGATGGAACAAAAGGAAAATGAGATTTGATTCACAGAACGATGATTAGATTCGAAGATTGAAAGGGCCTCCTAAAGTTTCTAGACAGAAGATTTAGGAAGCCAACTTCAAGAGAGAAATGGTTGAGGGGTTTGAATTGACAACTAGAAGAATGGGACGACTTAAGCATCATTTTTGACAAAGAGGGGCATTTTTGGTATTTGACCTGAAGTCACATGCCATGCACGTGACCCAGTCATGTACCAGACACGTGATCATTTATCAGATAGACCACCTCTACAAATAGCCTCCTCATTTCAGGGATTTTTTATTCTCTCACATTCCAAGACACACAGGAAGACTCTCTAGAGTTCTGCCACGTGTTATCATTGGTTATCGCTTACCCGTTATTCTCCCCTCTACAAACCCTAGATCATTTTCTGTATTTTTTGTGTATTTCTCACCTTCTTAACCAATTCGAAACCCTAATCGAGCGAGGTACGATTTTCTTGCCTACATTTATTAGTGACTCTGCTGGGGAGTTGTAGGATTCATGAAGCGTAGGGCTGTTAATGGTAATCGAAAAATTTGTATTCGTCCGCATCCGTATTCGAAAAAAGCGAATATTATTCGCATTCGAAAAAAACGGATATATCCGTATTCAGTTTAAAGGTATCTGCAAATAAACGGATACGAATACGGATATAGGCGTATTCGTATTCGTTTAACATCCGACCGTAAAAAATATTTAGCGGATATCTAAAATCCGATATTCGGATCCGTATTCATATCAGAATAACTTCCACACACACACACACACACACACACACACATATATATATATATATATACACATTATTATATAATAAGCAAAATATTTTTTTAAAGTGGTCTTCCTTATATAATAATTAGTTTTCACTATCATACGGAAATTATTTTAAAAATATGTCATTTTATTTCTAAAAAATAGGAAATAACACTTTTAATATAATATTAATAAACTGAAATAAATTGATTTTATGTATAGTTAATGAATTTTTACTATTATAAAGTTAAAATATCTAAAATGTATCATTTAACAAAAAAATTATATACTACAAGAACTAAACTATAGCTATTGGCTTGTTACAAGTTTTTTTACTTTCAAAACTTACTTGCGATGCCGGGAGGCGGGAGCAATGGATAATATAATTTTTATTGTTAAAATTTGTTAGGTCCAAATTAATTTAGAATTAATCTAGAAATGATGGTTGAATAGATTAATTCACGTTTATGAATTTTCGGGTGGAAGAAGTATTTATCACTTTCATTTGCCCAATTATTTAAAAATTAGAAGTCTAAATATTTAAAGTAAGTCCAAGGTCAATTTTGGATCAAGTTGGATTGACTAGTTGTCACACATATATTATAACTCGCACTCTCCATAAATATAATAAAATAAAATAAATTTTTTATAACTAAGTAATATATGTATTAAGGATAAATAATAAATAAAAGTCCCCATAAACATATTATTAAAGTTTTAATCAAGTATTTGAGAAAAAATAATTAAATATTCAATGTAAACTTTTGAATCTAATTATAGATTATAAATATTCACACACTACAGTATTACTCCATACACATAAAATGAAAATCTACTTATTAATGGACATCTAAACATTAATAAGTAGAGCATTCATTTTGAGATTTAGAATTTCGAAAATGATGAAAACTTATTTGAATTATAATTCAGAGCATTGATTATTGTATTTATTAAAAATAAATAAATTAACATTCATTCATTAATGAACTATAATTTAAAACTCATTATTTTTTTTTCTTATTCTAGTTATAGTTGTAATTAGAGCATTTATTTTGAAATTTAAATTTAGGATTTCAAAAATGATGAAAACTTATTTGAATTATAATTTAGAGTATTGGTTATTGTATTTATTAAAAATAAATAAATTAACATTCATTCATTAATGAACTATACTTTAAAACTCATTATGTTTTTCTTCTTATTTTAGTTATAGTTATAATTAGAACATTCATTTTGAAATTTAAATTTAGGATTTCGAAAATGATGAAAACTTATTTGAATTATAATTTAGAGTATTGATTATTGTATTTATTAAAAATAAATAAATTAACATTCATTCATTAATGAACTATACTTTAAAACTCATTATTTATTTTTTTCTTATTCTAGTTTTAGTTGTAATTAGAGCATTCATTTTGAAATTTAAATTTAAGATTTCGAAAATGATGAAAACTTATTTGAATTGTAATTTAGAGTATTGATTATTGTATTTATTAAAAATAAATAAATTAACATTAATTCATTACTGAACTATACTTTAAAACTCATTATTTTTTTTATTCTAGTTATAGTTGTAATTAGAGCATTCATTTTGAAATTTAAATTTAGAATTTTGAAAATGATAAAAACTTATTTATATATATAATTAGAATATATATATATATATATATATATAATTTAATATAAGTAATAATAAAATACAATTTAAATGTTATTAGGATAATAAGAAAAATGGGTTTGTATGTTAAATTATCGGGATACTTGTTGGTTTTATGTGCAAGGAGATATGACATGTGTCCTAACTCTCCGTACTCATCTGCCAAACACCCAAAAAAAATAAATATGATGTGTAACCTAGTAAAACATTCTAATGACGAGGAAAGCTAGAAAAGATAAGTAAATACAAAGAAAGGGAAATGAGGTCGTCTCTTTTTCTTCTATAATTCCATCTTTCTTTCTCTCTGTTTCAAACAGTTGGTATATCTCATATTCTTTGTACAATTCCGGTAAGCTTTGTAAGAGTTTGCAATTATAATTTTTGAGCCCTAATAGCAATTTCTACAAAAAGATCAATTCAATTTTCAAGCTCTAATTTCACTTTTTGCAGAGAGATCACTCATGTTTCAAGATTTAGATCTGCACAAAACAAACCCTTCCATCTAGATCTAGATCTGCACCAAACAAACCTTTCCATCTAGATCTGCACCATCTCCATCACGAGTTCTTTGTTGTCGCAGCCTCCATGGCCAGCAACGCCGCCTAAGAGTACCGCCCTGCCGAGTGTGAATGGGCAGGCTCCGACGACGGAGCCTCCACCTTCGAGTCGGAGGCCCGTGAGAAATGACGATGATGTGTTGCCTGTGGATGATGAGGAGTTTGGTTCTCGTCACTCTTATATGAAGTACGAGCTTAAACATACACCTGGGCTTGGTGAGCTTTATATGGTTACTCAACTATTATTGAATTATATAAATATACATATATATTTATTTTTAATTTGACTGAGAAAGATTTCATTTTTATTTAAATGCCGGTTTAGTAATTTTGATATTGATATGATTTTTTTAAGTGCTCTTTTGTATTTCAGACTCCATTGGTGTATATGGAATATATGTAACTTCTACTTGGGAAAAAGATGTTATTTTTTCATTGATGTTTATCTTGTATTGTTAATACTGAAATGGGTTTACATGTATTTGTTTGTGATTTGTACTGTAGTGATTGGTGAAGAGAGGGTTGGTATTAGAGCTATGCAAATCTTAATTTTTTTAATTAGTTATTGACTTATACTTCATCTCATATTTGCTTAATATGTATTTATAATTTTTCGGGGACAATGATGAAAACAATTGAGATGATAAGATTAATTCAGTCCATCGTTTGCTTGTATTTGAGTTTTTGTTGGTCTATATTGAATTCTTTTAGTATGAAAAGAGTGTTAATTTTCTCTCTGTTGCTCTAATTTTGTTTGCAGTTGATGTTGTTTTTTTCAATTTCCTTATCCTTGTGACATTGTGGTGGATTTTATGCTCTACCATGTTAATGGCGGTGGTGCTACAACAGTATTAATGGAGATGGTGTTACAGTAGAGTAAATGACGATGGGATGAAGAAAAAGAGAGAAATATTTTTTAATTTTTTAAATTTTGATTTTATGCTCTACCAATTATAAATGTTTAAATTTTGATTTTATGCTCTACTAATTATAAATGTTTAGATTTTTCTTTATTTTTTGTAAATAATTTGAATGAATTTTTTATTACGTGATTGATAAACGAATTCGGATACCCGAATATTCGAATAATTTGTTTATTCGAATAAAATAAACGGAAACAGATATTATCCGTATTCGGATATTATTCTGAATACCAGATACGGATAATATTTTTAAAATTTGTCGGATACCAGACACGAATACGGATAGTGAATTAATTTTTCGGATATGGATACCACCTTATCCGGATCTGTATATATCCGTTTACACCCCTAGTGAAGCGTATGCCCATAACTCAAAGTGAAAGAATTACGGGTAGAGTTTCTCTGACTACAAGTTTTAAATCACCAGATCCAGCCTTGAGACAATCAAACCAAGCTTTTCAACTTGCAGATCTAGAGTTAGATAAACCCATTCTAAAAGATGCCATAGCAGGTAGTTCAAGTTCTTTATACATAATAAATCAATAACCTATCAATGCCGGACAAGCAAGCATTTTGTACAAATGGAGATGCTGAAGGCGTTGAAGGATGCAAGTGATGGACAATGACTAATATCCATAATTACCGAAATGCTATAACAACAAGAAAAGACGAAGAACTTTCGATAACAATTATTGCAGGTACTGAGCTTTCAGGCCATGTTTCCAGGGAATCCACTAGTGACTAGAGCGGGAGCCAACAACAACTGGAACAATCAAGGTATGCCTCCAATAACAATAGAGAACCAACAAATTTTGGTTATTAACTTGGAATCACAAACCAGTGGAGAGATACCACAACCTCAAACAGAAACAAGTGTTCCAGCCGAGTCACAGCTGGTGATCATAACGACTATATTACCACCAATTTCATAGGTCCAAGCACCTCTCATCCAAGGTCAAAAGCAAATACCAAGCCAACAATCACAACCTTTGTAGACCATCCAAACTACACATGATGCAAGTGTACATCAACCACTTTCTTTACCACACACACCGTTGATACACCAATTCACCCCAACCTCGCAAAGAATCCATGCGACAAGTCAGTATGTGACGCAGGATGACATGATTGATGTAATCAATCAACTTCACAAGCAGAAGAACAGACCCACAAAATTGGACTTCACCCCTCCTTACTCAGTATATATTCGTAGGCAGCTATATCCGCCAGGACATGTTGAACACCCACCACAATTCCCAAAGTATAATGGAGAAAAGGGGAATGTCAGGGAACATATCGCCCGATTTGTTAAATTAATGTACCCATGGCTAAATGATGATAAAGGAAGCAACCATAACATTTTGCTTAGGGAATTGTCGACGCCGGTTCTCGTCTTTTCCGATTTTAGCCTTTTGATTAAATGATTTTTTGGAAAAGGTCGGCATTGATGTCGACGGGGTTTTGAAAGATCGTTCTTTATGATGAGCCAATTAACCAGAGTCGCCAGTTGGTATATTTGAAATGGATGTACCAACTCATCCGAGTTTTCGTTTTTTGATAAATCGATGGCTCATATGTGACTCCAAATTAATTGGTCTGCGAACCAAGATTCATAGAGTTCGGGGGCTTGCTTAAGCGATGGGAAGGTGTTAGGCACCCCCCGACTTCCGTGAAACACGGTTACCGCAATCTTGATACTTTCCTATCCTTTAATTCATGAAATGTGTATATGTGCGTGTGTGTGTGCGTGCCTATGTGAATATTGTGGTGAGTTTGTATGAAAGAATCATTTGGGGTTTTTTTTTTATGGAAAGTCGTGTTTTGGGAGTGCTTTAGAATGTCCTTCGGCTTATACGAGAAAGCTTTATGAGAAAGGTTTGATTTTAATTGTCAAAACTAGGAGATTTTCATTAGGTGTCGTTTTGGCAAAAACAATAGTTTTCTAAACCTTCGTCAAAATAAGAATCGAGATCTATACGTCGCTTTCGTAGATGACGGGCAACTTCTAGGATCTCTTTAACCCTATGCACAAAGGTTTAATAAAACGTTTAGTTTATTCATAAAAACCATTTTTTGGTGATGGTTGAAAACGATTTTTTAACCTTCTCGTTTGAATAGGAATCGACATTCATTAGCACTTCCAACTTTAAGCCTCGTGAAGCTAATAACCTAGTTTGATTTATTTTAATGAAAAACCTTCATCGTTTAATCTTTGAAATCATTTTTTCGTGTCATAAAATCCAATCAAGCATAACCACGCGTCGGGGCTATTCATGGGCATGTAAACCATCAAAATAACCCCAAACGCCTACAATCACAAGTTTCACTATCTCGGGGCCTTAGACCCGACCTCTGACTTGGTATCGTTTTAAGGCCCGACGATTACATATTTACAATGACGAATGCATCTACCCGATTACATACATCCAAAAATGTCCATCATCGGATTTAGACCACGGGGTCGCGTTCCTAGGCTCACATCCAAACTTGTTGCACAACCGCAAAAGGGATACAACATAAATAAACAACCGTGGGATGCCTAATGCTCTAGGATATCTTACAATAACAATTGAAATACACTACGAATGACCCATTACCGTAATAGCTAAAATTTGCACGAAATGGACATCATCGGGCTATTAGGGGGAATTTCATTCTGATGAAACCCTCACTAATAGTCCCTAATCCATGGTTTCACAATAACATGTAAGAAATCTACATTTAAGATAATTCGAATGACAAAAAGCTTGGCAAAAATGGTATAACAAAATGCTAAAACAAAGGATTTTTTACCTTGCAAATGATCCCCATAATATGTATGAAATTGTGTATTGAGTAGAGTAGAAAATATGAGGTATAATCTCACAAAATGGGTACAATTTCTCATTATTTCTCACTCTTTTCTCTCTTAATTTTTGCTGTTTTCTTGCTGTTTTTCTCCTTCTCCCGAACTGCTGCTGCTGCTGCTGGATTCTCTCCCTGTTTATGTATGCGAAATGGCCTGATAAGGCACTGCCAAGGGCAGCCACAGATCAATCTGCGGCTGGCCGCAGATTGATCTGCGGCTGGCCCTTGGTTCTCCCCCCAGCCGTGCTCGAGTCCCGTGTCGTCTCGAGTTCCGTCCTTGGCCGCGGATTGATCTGCGGCTGACTGTGCTGATTTTCTCGTTTTCCGTACCTCGTCTCAATTTTCGCGCCGTACCGTTGGTTTATGCTGAAGGGCTTGTCATCCGGGTAAGCGCAGTGATCAGTAACCGACTCCCGACATTCGCTTGTTGTCGTGTCGGCTTTGATCTCGTCCCGTAGTGGTGGCTTTGAGTGTTCGTCTTTATGTCCACCTTTTATTCTCGTGTGCCGGGTCAATTGATGATTTTGCCCTCCTGTCAGGGTTAGTATAGGAAGTGCAAAATTTGGGTGTCTACAGCTGCCCCTCTTTATCATGTTTATGAAATGTTAAATGAAATGAACAGGATAAAGAATAGACACTCGATGCATGAATGACAGTGCACAAGAGTGACAATACATACGTGATGCAACACATATGACTTATGATGCAACGTAAGATGTAAGACATGCAAAATATTCGATGCGGATGATCGTCTCGTCGGGGCCGGGTCTCGTATCCGGTCACCCATCTCGTAATCGCCGGGTTTCGTCGCCGGTCGATCGTCCTGTCGGGGCCGGGTCTCGTCGCCGGTCACCCATCTCGTAATCGCCGGTTATTGTCGCCGGTCGATCGTCTCGTCGGGGTCGGGTTTCGTCGCCGGTCACCCATCTCGTAATCGCCGGTTATCGTCGCCGGTCGATCGTCTCGTCGGGGCCGGGTTTCGTCGCCGGTCACCCATCTCGTAATCGTCGGTTATCGTCGCCGGTCGATCGTCTCGTCGGGGCCGGGTTTCGTCGCCGGTCACCCATCTCGTAATCGCCGGTTATCGTCGTCGGTCGATCGTCTCGTCGGGGCCGGGTTTCGTCGCCGGTCACCCATCTCGTAATCGCCGGTTATCGTCGCCGGTCGATCGTCTCGTCGGGGCCGGGTTTCGTCGCCAGTCACCCATCTCGTAATAGCCGGTTATCGTCGCCGGTCGATCGTATCGTCGGGGCCGGGTTTCGTCGCCGGTCACCCATCTCGTAGTCGCCGGTTATCGTCGCCGGTCGATCGTCTCGTCGGGGCCGGGTTTCGTCGCCGGTCACCCATCTCGTAATCGCCGGTTATCGTCGCCGATCCATCGTCTCGTCGAGGCCGGGTTTCGTCGCCGGTCACCCATCTCGTAATCGCCGGTTATCGTCGCCGGTCGATCGTCTCGTCGGGGCCGGGTTTCGTCGCCGGTCACCCATCTCGTAATCGCCGGTTATCATCGCTGGTCGATCGTCCTGCGAGTGCCGGGTCTCGTATTCGGTCACTCAGTCGAATTGAGAAGCCGTGTTCGACATCCAATTCATCAAAATCTCGTATTTTATTACCAAATTATGAGTCAAATGGGCTTTAGGATCGATTAAGCTTGCATTGGTCCAAGGGGGAATCACTGGGCCCAGCCGCAGATGGATCTGCGGCCAGCCGCAGATTGATCTGCGGCCAAGATCGGGGCTATAGGCGGCCAGCCGCTTCCCAGATCTGTCACTTTCATTCGTACCCCACGCGATTTTCAGACCTTTGCACGCCCTTTTGCCGAGTTTTCCAACCTTTTTTGCAAAAACCGCTCCGGTTAGATCGATCTACGCGTTACAGGTAACATTTTGACCGATTGTTTTTCAATTTCGTCAATGTTTTGCTATACATTTGCTATTCTGCACGTTTAGAGATATAAATGTATGCTTTGAAATGCTATGCCATGTATTATTGCATGTATATGCTATGTATGAACTGCGCAAGTCACATTTTATGCTCATGATGCGGTCCCACATTCTTGTTGTTTCTTTCTGGAAGAAAATCATGCATTAGGGTAATTTTCATGCTGCAATTATCCATATAAATGCAATTTTGATCTGTTGTGGCTTGGGTTCTTTGAAAAACATGCTTGGCTATGCATGGGATGTCCATTTTATAGACGAAATTAGAATGTTGCATTAATACTATGATGATGATAGGAAATTAGAATGTTTGTGACACAATTCAAAATAGAATTTACCTTCCCTTTCGCCTGTTCTATTCCAGCTATGGATCCTGACACTCCTAGTAGCTCCACTGCGTCTCGGACCTCGGGCGTTCACCGCCGTAGGGCTGCACCTGCCCCTGCTTTACCTCGGACTCGCCAGGCTCGCCGATTGGCGGAGGCTATCATCCGGCCCGATCATCCCGATGTTGAGGAGGCTGTTCTTCCGGACGCTGCGGTAGAGGGGCCATCCTCTAGCACACCAGCTCCCTCTTCTCATCGCGCCCTATCTGGCGCCTCTGTTCAGATACCCGATCTGTTGGGTCGGGATCTCAGTCGTCACCCCTCCGCATCTCTTGTAGCTAACGAAGTATACTTAAAGTACTCCTTTGAACTCATTCCCTAAATTCTGTTTAGATCTGGACTGATCCATTCATTTTTTATCACAGGTGCCCGAGTTCACCCAGCCGAGGGGTAACTGGTTCAACATCTACTCCCTCTACACCACCTTGCACAGCTATTACCGCGCGGTGGTGGATTCCTGGGGCTTTCGTCATTTCTTCACCATCATTCCGCGCCAGTGCCCCTGGGGTTATATGCGAGCTCTGTCCGAGAGATGGTTTCACCAGACCCAGTCCCTTCACCTTTTGGACTGCGAGGTCGTGCTGACTCCCTGGGACTGGAGGTACATCACGGGTATCGAGTTCACTGGATCCCGCGTCCCTCTGGATCTTGACATCACTCCCGTAGAGGTCAGACTTTTACTAGGTTTTGCTGCGGATGACAGGGTCTTCAAGGCCCACAACATTCGGTCTGGAGCTTTGGCCGTAGACGCTGTTGGAGGCATATATGCGGCGCCATTCCCAGCAGATCGGGCCACTCGTGATATTCTGCTTCGACGTCTGTTCCTGACCATTATGAGGGGTTGTTTCCTAGGGAACAACTCCTCTACCATCCATTTCAGCGTCGTCGGAGCCGTTAGGGATGTGGACCGGATCGGCGATTATGATTGGGGGTCCTTCACCTTTGCCTACTTCCTCCATGGTCTTCGTCTATGCTCGGAGGGTCAGACATATGCTTGGCTCGGATTCTACCACTTTCTGCTGGTGAGCCTTCTTTTCCTCTTTTCTTACTGTATTCCTCTTCATTTTATTTCTCTTTTCTGCATTTTGACAGTTACTCTTGCCTTGTTTCTGTTCACAGTTCTGGGCCTACGAGCGACTTCCATGCCGGAGGCCTGTCACGACCTTCGGTTTGGACACTTATCCCAGGGGTCGTCGGTGGCACCACAACACCTTGGAGGAGGTCCCCGTATCTGGCAGCTTTACACACTGCCGCATTCAGCTGGAGCTGATCACCGCTGCAGATGTCGTCTGGATTCCTTATCTTTCGGAGCATCTGGCTGTGGGGTTCACTGATGGATATCCTTCTGGCCCGGAGTTCGCACTTTCCACCCGCCGCCTTACTTTGCAGAGTGTCGGGGGCTGGGTGATGTATCTGGGAGAGCGCGCATTCAGATGCGTCGCTGGAGAGATCCGCATCCCGCACTCCCTTCCTTTCACTACCTCCTGGCTGTTGGATTCTCAGCCTTCGAAGATCATGCTTGCGGGGGAGGATGGCCTGATGCTTTCTACGGGTCCCAGTATGAGTGAGGCCTTTCGCATCTGGTGGGTGCCCCGCACCATCGGTCCTCAGACTCGGGCCACATTCTTTCTTGGAGACATGGTTCCCGGCTCGGTGATGATGACCGATTGGGCTGCCTGCGTTCGGAGTCCCACTCACGCTGAGCAGATTGCCACGCTGACCCGCCAGGTGGAGCAGTTATCCCTATATCTTCGGGTGTTAGGCCGGACCTCAGAGGATGCTTACGCCTACGATCCTGACAATGCGGGTTATGATGCAGGCCCGAGCTCATCTGATGCCACAGTGCAACCATACATTCCTGACATGAATTTTGGACCTCCGACTTCGACGACTCCAGGGGATCAGTTCGAGGATCCCGCCTTCTTGGATGACCTTACTTTTGACTAGATTAGGCTAGGATATGGCTTTTGTACCTGCACCTGTTTAGATTTCTTTTCCATTTCATGCACTATGTATTGAACTTTTTATTCATTTATGCACAGGTTTTTATCCTTATGAAATTCAATTGCTCTATTATTAATTGTCCGATGCATGCTTTTATTTATGGATAGAGAATGACCCCTGTACAGTCTTTTTGATACTATTTTTTTCACAGATGTCGTCCTCAGATGTCGTGGTACGTTTGGATTCCATTCCTCCCACAGGGTTGGTCGGCAGTCTCCTCCACTGGTTGGACAGTTTATCGCCGACCGATAGGGTTATCGCAGATGACTTTTTGGGACATTCTTGGTCCTTATTATCCTTTCAGGTGCCAGCGGGCTTTGTGGAGGGTATTCTGAGCTATTGGGCCCCTGACCGTCAGGTGTTCAGATTAGGGACAGTAGAGCTGACCCCCACTCTCGAGGAGTATGCTCGCTTTACCAGCTTGCCTTTGGATAGACCTTGTGCTAGGGTCACAACTGGTTTCATGCGCCGTCAGTTCTTGACTTTCACCGGTTTGCGGAGGACAGTCTTGTTATCGGTGATCACCTCAGACCATCTAGTTCCCCTTCATTTCTTGATTGACCGATTCGGCTCACCTAATAGTTTTCACCTATTTTCTGGTGATTTTTCCGTATCCGAGGAGTGCTGGGGTGCTTTGAGATTAGACGTTTTGATGGCCTGTGTCATCTCAGCTTTGTACTTGCCTACAGGACCCGATCAGTTGGACATGCGGGTTGTCGCGGCCGTTAGAGCCCTTCAGGAGGATCACACCATTCTTCCCATGATATTGGCGGATACCTACATGTCAGCCTCATATTGCCAGTCTTTCCGAGGCAGGGTATTCAGGGGGAGCTCTACTTTGCTGTACGTGTGGTTTATGAGCCATCTCAGCCCCATTGGTCATTTCCGTCGCCAAGGGTTTTGCTTCAGCTATGACATAGCCACGTAGTTTTCGTTTCGTCCCGTGAGCTGTACTGATGCGGCCTCCTGGGTATCATTTTTTGTCGGTTATTGAGGATCCTTTTCATCTCCTGGTCTATTCGGGTTATTGCTCCTTTATGAGCTTCTTGACTCACGTGCCCAACCTGGATTTCATCCCTATTGCTGGCTTGAGAGGCGTGACGACCTATCATCCCTTGGCGGTTACAGGGCAGTTTGATCAGACACAGGATTTTCACCCTTTTACGGGTGCAGCCGCCTACCGATTCCTTATATCATCCCAGACAGAGAGGGATCTACTGCGGGTATACGATCTTTGGTCTCGCAGGATCCTTGCCGAATATACTGAGAGCTGCCACATCCAGACATTTGCTTACGCGCAGTGGTTGCGCGGAGATTCGGATCCAGTTGGTTTGAGTCAGACTGGGGCCTTCGATGACTCTGGAGTGATTTTCCCAGATGATACCACAGATCATTCCATCTCAGTTGATTCTGCCCCTAGTCGGGTCATTGAGGATACCCGACTCCGCCTGGCCTTGATTACTACTGAAGCTGAGAGGGATGCCGCTCTTGTTGAGAGAGATGACGCCATTCTGGCTAGAGACGCTGCCATTACTGACAGAGACGCCATTGTATTTCAGACCAGGGCAGTTATAGATGCTCATTCCGGGACTGTCAGCCGAGCCACTACTTTACTGGATCGCATTGACATGATGGGGCAGCAGATTGCAGGGGATGCTGATGCTTCAGATCTATCCACCACTTTATCCATCCTGCTTCAATTAGTTTCAGATTTGTAGATCGTTTTATTTCCTACATATACTATGTTAGTTTCATCAGTTATAGAAAGAGAAATCTTGTAACAAAATGACTTATATATGTAGACATGCATTTAAATTTAGTCATTTCCCTTTTTGTCGTATCGTTGCCTTTTATTTGATCTTCATTTTATCCAGCTAACCATGATTTTGACATTTTGCCTTCTTTCTCCTCTCAAGTCTTGATGGAGATTGGACAGATATTGCCGCACACCCTGTCGATTTCATCGGATTGGGTCTTAGATTTTGGGATAACTGTCTGGTTGGATCAGGGTTATGTCATTTGGGATGAAGCGGGTTAGGCGGCTGGTTTCGGGAAGGTTTTGAGGGTGTAGGAAGGTTTATCTGGCTGTCGAGAAATGGTTCTGTTTAAGGAAAGGATTATTTTTAATGGATCGGACCGTGCCGTGATGGCTGCCTACGTACCCCCACAAATTGGGAGATCAGGTCCTACGTAGTTCGCTTCTCAAAGAAAAAAAGAGAAACTGATGATTCAAGCGTAGAACCGCTTCACCGAGTCGGAATTGAGGGGTTGTGGAAATACCTCACCATCCATTTCTTGCAATATGAGGGCTCCTCCGGACAGCACTTTCTTAATCACAAATGGTCCTTCCCAATTCGGGGCGAACTTCCCCTTGGCTTCGTCTTGACAAGACATGACTCTTTTTAGCACCAAATCATTTTCCTTGAACTTCCGAGGTCTTATCCTTTTGTCGTATGATCGAGAGATCCTTTGTTGATATAACTGACCGTGCCAAACAGCAGCCACCCTCCTTTCATCAATTAGGGCCAATTGGTCGTATCGACTTTGCATCCAATCCTCCTCACTTATCTGAGCATCGATCACTATTCTGAGGGACGCCATCTCAACCTCAACTGGCAGAACAGTCTCCATTCCATACACCAAAACGTAAGGGGTTGCCCCTGTAGAAGTACGCGTTGACGTTCGGTATGCTAGCAGGGTGAGGGGGAGCAAATCCGACCATCCCCGATGATTAGCAGACATTTTTGCCATGATCTTCTTGATGTTCTTATTTGCAGCCTCTACTGCCCCATTCATCTTGGGACGGTAAATAACAGAATTGAGGTGTTTGATCTTAAACTGGTCGCACAATCCCTTCATGAGGGCGTTGTTCAAATTCTTGGCATTGTCGGAGACCAAGACCTCAGGCTGCCCGTATCGACAAATGACATTATTCCTGATGAAACCGACGATGACCTCCTGAGTTACTTTGGGGAAAGAAGCTGCTTCTATCCATTTGGTGAAGTAATCGATCATGACGAAAATGAATCGGTGTCCGTTGCTTGCTTTGGGCTCTATTGGTCCGATTACATCCATTCCCCACATTGAAAATGGCCACGGGGAGGTCATACAGTGTAGTTCATTGGGAGGCGTATGGATCACATTACCGTGCGCCTGGCATTGGTAACACCGTTTGACATGATCATCGCAGTCAGCTTTCAGTGTTAACCAATAATGCCCTGTTCTCAAGATCTTTTTGGCCAGCATCGATCCACTCATGTGTGGCCCACACACTCCACCATGTATTTCGTTCATAATCCTTTGGGCCTGCGTTTTATCTACGCATTGCAACAGTCCCAACCCAGCATCCCTCTTGTAGAGTGAATCCCCACTCAGGTAAAATTTTATTGCCATCTTTTGAATTCTCATCCTCTCAGCTCGGCTTGCCTGGTCGGGAATGGATCTATCCCTCAGATATTCCCTTATGTCGTGATACCAAGGCTGCTTTGGCAGAATCACCTCGTCTGATAATACTGCAACATGTTCCTCATATGCTGGGGCATTATGTACTGCTATCTCAATCTGTGGAACGTCCCTGTTCTTGATTACGTGGATTATGGAAGCCAGAGTTGCCAATGCATCGGCAAAGTCATTCTGTCCCCGGGGGATATGTCGGAAAGCGATATCTTCGAACTCTTGCATTAATTGGACAACACATCGGTGGTATGGAAACAACCGGAGTTCCTTCGTGCTATACTCCCCAATCGCCTGTTTGATTACCAACTCTGAATCCCCGAACACTGCCAGTCTCTTCACTCCCATATCGCGGGCAAAACGGAGTCCCAATATACACCCCTCGTATTCAGCTGTGTTGTTTGAATTGCTGAACTGCAATTTAGTGGCCACAGGGTATTGCTCTCCGGTGATAGAGACCAGGACTGCTCCGGCTCCTGCCCCCTCAGCATTCATGACACCATCAAAATACAGCTTCCAGAACTGCCCCTCGTCATCACATTTCGTGTGTGATACCCAAAATATATCTTCACCCGGCAGAGGAGTTTCTAACGGCTCCATCCCCCCTGACGGCGTTTCCGCCAACTGATCCGCAATTCCCTGCCCTTTCATGGCTTTCTGAGTTACGTATACCATGTCGAACTGTTGTAAGATTAACTGTCATCTTGAAAGTCGACAGTTCAGCATGGGCCTTTCAAAGATATATTTCAAAGGATCCATCCTCGATATCAGGTACGTAGTATGCCCATGGAGGTAGTGCTGTAATCTCCCTGCAGCCCAGGCCAGAGCACAACAGGTCTTCTCGATGGGAGTGTAATTCTGTTCACATTGGCTAAATCTTTTGCTGAGGTAATAGATGGCCTGCTCTTTACCCGCCTCATTCTTCTGTCCCAGCATACATCCCATCGCGATGACATTGACCGATATATACATAAACAGAGGGATCCCGTCCTTCGGGGGTACCAGCACTGGTGCCTCTGTCAGCTGCTTTTTAATGGTCTGAAAAGCCTTCTGACATTGCTCATTCCATTCTTGGGAAGCACCTTTCCTTAACAATTTGAGAATTGGCTCGCATGTAGTCGTCAAGTGGGATATAAAACGGCTGATGAAGTTTATTCTTCCGAGGAATCCTCTTATCTCCTTCTCTGTGTGAGGTGCCGGCATATCCACAATGGCCTTAATCTTTGCTGGATCCAACTCAATGCCTCGATCACTAACCAGGAATCCCAAGAGCTTACCCGACTGCACTCCGAAAGCACACTTTGCTGGATTGAGCTTCAAATTATACTTTCTGAGCCGATCGAATAGCTTTTTAAGATGGGTTATATGGTTAGACTCTACCCTTGACTTCACGATAATGTCATCCACATAGACCTCTATCTCCTTATGCATCATGTCGTGGAACAGGGCCATCATGGCTCTCTGATAAGTAGCCCCCGCGTTTGTGAGACCGAAAGCCAATCGTCTATAGCAGAAAGTGCCCCAAGGGGTGATGAACGCGGTCTTTTCCCGATCTTCCTCCGCCACCATTATCTGATGATACCCCGCAAAGCAATCCACAAAAGAGTACATCTCGTACTGGGCTGTGTTATCCACCAGGATGTGTATGAAAGGCACCGGGAAGTTATCCTTGAGACTGGCCTTGTTTAGATCTCTGTAGTCTACACATACCCTCACCTTACCTCCAGGCTTAGCCACCGGGACTACATTGGACAGCCATTCTGAGTAAGTGGATACCATAATGATTCCGGCCCTGAACTGTTTGATGATCTCTTCCTTCACTTTTAAGCTCCACTCTAGTTTCAACTTTCTTAGTTTCTGCTTTACAGGCCTGAAACCCTCCTTGATGGGCAACCGGTGTACCACAATGTCGGTGGATAATCCGATCATATCCTCATAAGACCAGGCAAAGACATCCTCATATTGGCTCAGCAACTCAGTTATTTCTGCTTTTTGGCTGGGGGTAAGGTCTGTCCCTATCTTGAGCTCTTTGGGTGCGTTAGGGGTTCCAATATCTATGGTGACGGTTTGGTCTAGGTTGGGTTTGGGTTTATCCTCGACCCATCCTTTGATCTCGTCAGGCGCGTCGTCGTAATCTGTCTCGTCTTGCTCAATGCCCATTAAATCGAAATCCAGCTCAATGTCAAAATCATAATCATCATTCAAATTTGAAAGACTGTTTGTTAGGTAAGGATTACTCAAATTGGTATACCTGACATGAAACAAAATACTTGTCATATATAAGTTATTTTCCACAACGATCACATTTTCAGATAACATGAAGAAACGACATAATTATGCAAAATACAAAACAACAAAAATAAACTCCTTCACCCTCCCATCCTTTGGGGTCTATCACCCTGACGTCGGGTTTTACCCTTGTTTGGATATCACTGGTTTCATGGTCCAATTGTCGACGGTCAGGTCAGATGAAATGCGCTGGATAAAAGGGGGCTTCACATCGGACACTTCCCCGATGATTACGGCTACATCGCCTGAGTCCATCTTCCTACCTTCTTCAGGAATAATTAGCCCTGCCCAATCGATGATAGGCACATCTTGTTGGGCTCCCGGTGGCGTGACAACATCCGTCCCCTCTCCATTGCCTGTTAATTGTCCGGGGATATAACACCTGGTTTCAAACTTTTGCGTGACCTCCTGTAGGAAACTTTCCCTTTTGGCCGACTCATCACTTGCGGGGGTTAATTCTTCATCCCCTGACCCAAGCACAGGCTCGCTAGTCCCCTGTTCATTGTTGACCTTGGTCACCGGACTGCCAGCCAGTCGAATCGGGGTCGCGCCTTAACGGCGCCTCCGTGCTGTGCCTTCACGATATCCCAACCCTGCTTTACCTATCTGATGGGGTAGCTGAATGGGCTCGGTGATTCCTTGACTGCTCTTTCCTAACCCCTGTCCAGGCTAGAATTTCATTTTTATCATTTCCTTTGCAACGAAGGTAAGTTCTGGAGAGACCTTAGGTTTCACGGCTGGAGCTCCCAGGCATCTGTAGTGGGGAGTGCTAATTTCCAGTGCCTGAAAACTGGCAGGTGCCGCCGACTCGTCCACATTAATCACTGGCAGGCCATTCCTGGAAGGAGAAGGGTCATCACCTTCCGCCGAGATCGTTACCAGATTCCCGTCGATGATAAGTTTGATTTGCTGGTGTAGTGTGGAGGGAACTGCCCCGACCATGTGTATCTACGGCCTCCCCAATAACAAGTTATAACTGGCCGCAATGTCTAGGACTTGGAAAGAGATATCAAAAGTACAAGGTCCTATTTCTACTGGCAATTCTATCTCTCCAATTGTATCCCTCCGGGAACCATCGAAGGCTCGCACCACCACATGACTGGCCCGTAGGCGCTTGGGATTGATGTTCATCTTCTGCAATGTACTGAGGGGACAGATATTCAACGCCGATCCCCCATCAATCAGCACCCCATTCATGACATAACCTGAGGAGATTACCGAAATATGCAACGGTTTTTGATGCCCCCTTCCTTCCTTGGGGATATCATCATCTGTGAATGATATTACATCACCCTCCAACAGATGGCCCACCAGATGGCCAAAACCTTTCTTGCTAATTTCTTTGGGAACGTATGCCTCCTCCAGGACCTTCGCCAGACTTTTGCAGTGATCATTGGACGATAACACCAAGTCCATGATTGATGTCAGGGTCGACTCCTCACTTAATATCTGGACCCCTCTTGTTTCCGGGTGATCCATCCTCTTTAGGAATTCTATGGTTTTCTCCTCGGAGATCTCTTCATTTTTCTTCGTTTTGTTCTCAAGGACTCGTCCAGGAAGATACAAAGGATTCCCCCTTGTCGTCACAGAAGCACAACTGGCCGCTTCCTCTGACACCCCCCCATAATTCCATGGTACCGTCTTTAGACTGCTGACAGGGATTTGCGGTCTCGCTGCCAGGATGAGGGGTTTCGGAGCCGCCAACTTGACAGGTCCCTCCGTGATATTTCTACTTACACCCATCAACCTAATTGGCACTCCCCGTGCACTCCCGTGATCGCTTATCATGTTGATCATTTCATCAATTTTCTTCACATAATTCAGCCTTGGCGGCCCCTCGGCTTCACTGGCTTCTGCCACATTGACCCCCCTCCATCATGTCTAGGCAGGGGATTGATTTTAACATTTGGGGAGTCCGGCTGTTCCACCACAATTTCCCCACTATCAATCAAGTTCTGAATTCTGTGCTTCAGCGTCCAACAGTCCTGCGTATCATGACCCGGGGAACCTGAGTGATATGCGCATCGCTTGCTTGGGTCAAACCTTCTTCCCTTCGGGTCACTTGGGGGTGCCAAATCGACTATCTTCTTTTGGGCTATCAATACTGCTAAAATCGGCTCAAGAGGATCCCCGAGTGGGGTGAATACTCGACTTTGCGAGGTCTCGAATCTCCTTCGCCCTTCCGCCATCTGATTAGTGAAGTTAGGCTGTCGGGATGGCCCCACTCTCTGCACCTGTACTGGAAGATTGTTTTCTGCCTTTCTAGATGACCCCTGTAGGATGAGGGAAACATCCTCCTCCTTTTTCTTTTGCACCCTACGGGAAGTGCTGCCATAATTTCCACTCTTTATTTGTTCTGCAGCTGTTTCCAAAGCCGTGAAATCCCGGATTTTGCCAGATTTCAAACCCATATCCACCATTTTTCCGTGTTTAATCATCTCGGCAAAAGGCCTACCAATCCCTGATATAACCCGCTCATAATAAGGTGCCTCTTGAATATCCACGAAGGTCATCACCATCTCCGACTCGCTCATGGGGGGATTCACCTGTGCAGCCATGCCCCTCCATCGCTGTGCATAATCCCTGAAAGACTCCCTTGGCTGCTTCTTGATTTTTGTCATTTGGTATCTATCAGGGGCCATTTGTGCCTGGAAGCTATACTGTGTTAAGAAGGTGTGGGCCAACTCCTCCCAATTATGGATCCGGGCATTGTCAAGACGGGCATACCAAATTCTTGCCTCTCCTGTCAGGCTCTTTTGAAATAATTGCATTCTTAGACCTTCGTCTTCAGCATAAGATCCCAGTTCCCTAATGTAAATTTTCAGATGTGTATAAGGATCCCCCTTTCCATTGTATTTCTCAAATTCGGGGATTTTAAATTTATCCGGATATTTGGTTCCGGGGAAGACACAAAGATCTGAGTAATTAACTCTGCCTAGGGACCCTATGCCCTTCAGAGATTGGATAGTTTCCTCCATTTGTTTCATCTTCTTTCGCAGGTCATCAGTGTCTCCTTCCTCTGGGATAGTAATCACTGTCCGGTTAGGTATGGGAACGACCTTTGGGACGATGGGTTCGCCCTTGGGTTGGGGTGGATCCTCTTTAGGTGGATCCTGTCTAGGTATAAATTGCTCCTTCAGCATTATGGCCATCTCCAACATCTGTTTCTTAAAGTCATCAAATTCCTCACGAGATATGGCACCAGGATTAGTAGGTGGGAGATCAGCCATTTCAGATGTAGAGTTTTGAGCCCTTTTAGATTGCGAACGTGTTTGAGGAGCAATCCTACAGAAACAACGGTTCGAAGTTTAGTCCTGGGCAATGAAAGGATATGGATGCATGCTAAAGCTGTAACTTTCGTGTTTTGGGTTTTTTAATCTTTCCCTGTAAAACAGAAAGTTAGTAGTCCTTTAATGCAATAACAAATGCTAAACATGACTTTATTATGCTCCCCCAGCTGTTCCCTGCAAAACATAGAGGTTAGTAATTTCTCTTGACAGAAAGGGAGGCATATATGAATGGGATCATGACATTTATACGCGTGAACGTAAAAGGGCATGAAGAGACTTTTCCTGCGTTGGGTTAATCTGAGGCTGACCTATCCTAGGGTTACTCTCACGGGCTTTTCGGCATGAAGGTCCCCAAATCTTCGCAATCTACTCGTCTGAGTCCTTTCGATTGGAGCGGATTTGGGTAGTGCGTTTCCTGAGCCATCTCCGGGGAGCAGCCCCTTCGAGTCCAGTAATAAGCAACCGACAGGTTCGCCTCAGGAGGAGGTACTCTCTCAACATACATTCACATTCATCGTCCTCACCGTATGCAAATGATTTCTTTAAAGTAAAGCCATTCCATTCAAATATTCATTTATTGGACAAAACACACATTCACACAACAAAAGTACGAAAGATCAAAATATCGCATGCACACACATATTCATGAATTTTTAAAGGATAGGATAGCATCAAGATTTGAACGCGGCTTAAGCCCTCTAATGTCCCCAGCAGAGTCGCCAGCTGTCGACGCCGGTTCTCGTCTTTTCCAATTTTAGCCTTTTGATTAAATGATTTTTTGGAAAAGGTCGGCATTGATGTCGACGGGGTTTTGAAAGATCGTTCTTTATGATGAGCCAATTAACCAGAGTCGCCAGTTGGTATATTTGAAATAGATGTACCAACTCATCCGAGTTTTCGTTTTTTGATAAATCGATGGCTCATATGTGACTCCAAATTAATTGGTCTGCGAACCGAGATTCATAGAGTTCGGGGGCTTGCTTAAGCGAGGGGAAGGTGTTAGGCACCCCCCGACTTCCGTGAAACACGGTTACCGCAATCTTGATACTTTCCTATCCTTTAATTCATGAAATATGTATATGTGCGCGTGTGTGTGTGTGTGCCTATGTGAATATTGTGGTGAGTTTGTATGAAAGAATCATTTGGGGTTTTTTTTATGGAAAGTCGTGTTTTGGGAGTGCTTTAGAATGTCCTTCGGCTTATACGAGAAAGCTTTATGAGAAAGGTTTGATTTTAATTGTCAAAACTAGGAGATTTTCATTAGGTGTCGTTTTGGCAAAAACAATAGTTTTCTAAACCTTCGTCAAAATAGGAATCGAGATCTATACGTCGCTTTCGTAGATGACGGGCAACTTCTAGGATCTCTTTAACCCTATGCACAAAGGTTTAATAAAACGTTTAGTTTATTCATAAAAACCATTTTTTGGTGATGGTTGAAAACGATTTTTTAACCTTCTCGTTTGAATAGGAATCGACATTCATTAGCACTTCCAACTTTAAGCCTCGTGAAGCTAATAACCTAGTTTGATTTATTTTAATGAAAAACCTTCATCGTTTAATCTTTGAAATCATTTTTTCATGTCATAAAATCCAATCAAGCATAACCACGCGTCGGGGCTATTCATGGGCATGTAAACCATCAAAATAACCCCAAACGCCTACAATCACAAGTTTCACTATCTCGGGGCCTTAAACCCGACCTCCGACTTGGTATCGTTTTAAGGCCCGACGATTACATATTTACAATGACGAATGCATCTACCCGATTACATACATCCAAAAATGTCCATCATCGGATTTGGACCACGGGGTCGCGTTCCTAGGCTCACATCCGAACTTGTTGCACAACTGCAAAAGGGATACAATGTAAATAAACAACCGTGGGAAGCCTAATGCTCTAGGATATCTTACAATAACAATTGAAATACACTACGAATGACCCATTACCGTAATAGCTAAAATTTGCACGAAACGGACATCATCGGGCTATTAGGGGGAATTTCATTCTGATGAAACCCTCACTAATAGTCCCTAATCCATGGTTTCACAATAACATGTAAGAAAGCTACATTTAAGATAATTCAGATGACAAAAAGCTTGGCAAAAATGGTATAACACAATGCTAAAACAAAGGATTTTTCACCTTGCAAATGATCCCCACAATATGTATGAAATTGTGTATTGAGTAGAGTAGAAAATATGAGGTATAATCTCAGAAAATATGAGGTAACAAAAATGTTTTCTTGCTATTTTTCTCCTTCTCCCGAACTGCTGCTGCTGCTGGATTCTCTCCCTGTTTCTGTATGCGAAATGGCCTGATAAGGCACTGCCAAAGGCAGCCACAGATTGATCTGCGGCTGGCCCTTGGTTCTCCCCCCAGCCGTGCTCGAGTCCCGTGCGCTCGAGTCCCGTGTCGTCTCGAGTTCCGTCCTTGGCCGCGGATTGATCTGCGGCTGACTGTGCTGATTTTCTCGTTTTCCGTACCTCGTCTCGATTTTCGTGCCATACCATTGGTTTTCGCTGAAGGGCTTGCATTCTGCAGTCCGGAAACCGCCGGGAAACGTGCCATGTCATCCGGGTAAGCGCAGTGATCAGTAACCGACTCCCGACATTCGCTTGTTGTCGTGTCGGCTTCGATCTCGTCCCGTAGTGGTGGCTTTGAGTGTTCGTCTTTATGTCCACCTTTTATTCTCGTGTGCCGGGTCAATTGATGATTTTGCCCTCCTGTCAGGGTTAGTATAGGAAGTGCAAAATTTGGGTGTCTACAGGAATGTAACAATACTTTGACGGATAGTGCCTTCAATTGGTACTATAATTTGGTTACAACGGTAAACCATGAGATGATGTCATTTGTTGGATAGATTCGTGGGGTACAATCAAATAAAGATGTCCTTGGAAGATACGAAAATGACAGCCTTTAGAACTCCATGTGGAAATTTTTATTATGTAGTAATGCCACTTGGATTGAAGAACGTAGGGGCAACTTACGAATGGGCAATACATGCCATCTTTCATGATATGATCCACGATACGGTAGAAGATTATGTGGACGATATAGACACCCAAAATTTGTGCATCTTCTCTCTAACAGTGGCAGGAGGGCAAAAAAATTATTTTATCTTAAGGCCAAAATGTTAAGCAAAGATTACAAGGCTCAGAACAAATATTCATAGCCCCCGCTATGACTTCCGATTAACAAACTACGCAAAGGAAGACGAGTGACTAGCAGACATTTGCAGAAGGATGGTTTTTTTCCTTTTTTTCTCTATCCTCCCAAATCTAAAATTGATAAAACTTGATGTCATTGTGTAGCTCTCGAAAGGAGCTTCCCGGATTGGTATGACACGTTTAATAACTCTTCCCGGTTTGAAAGTTATGGACGTTTGAGCGCACAACAAAAAAAATAGACGTCGCGACACGAAAATTGAGATAGGTGGGCCCGTCCTAGACAGCCACAGGTGGACCTGCGGCAGGCCTAGGTGCATATATAAGGTAATTTTTGTTCACTTTTTGAGGAAAAAAAGGCATTTTTGAGAGAAAAAGTGTTATCTAGAGAGAAATAGAGAAGGAAAGAGAAAAACCTCTCTAAATCCAATCTAGATCTACTTTTTTTTGTCATCAAATCTAGACACAGCCTTCCATACAAAGCTCAAGGAGGAATAATCTATCACTTCCAATGTTAAAGTTCTCATCTTTATACTAGATCATCTTATTTCATAAATTGTTATGCTTGGACTTTGTTTGTTTCTAGTTAATTCTTCATTTGAGGCTCTCCTAGCATCCTAGATCATATCTAGAAGTGTATGGATCCTATTTTTTGGATTATGAATGGTTAAAGAGGATTTCTCATGGATGGAATCTCTTCCTAATTAGCCGATGATATCATTTTAGTAATTTATCGATTTTGATTTTGATTCAACTCCTTTTCACCGATTATTCTTGTTTGGGAGTTGTTTGCTATTGATTTCTAGATCACCCAAATATCCTAGATTCCTATCTAGTGGTGAGAGGATCCCACCTTTTGGCCGACGAGGAATTCTCATGAATAGAATCTCCTTATAGCCAATCTAGGATATATTTTCGATTAGATCTCGATTGCATTGTTTTCTAGATCTTTGGAATCTTAGATCTATGAATTTTATTTCCTAGATTCTAAGTTTCTTTTAATAGATCTCGTCAATACTTAATAGTCCCTCGCGATGTCGATAGCTAGTGATATCCGATTCCCTCGATGTAGTTAGCAATATAATTGCGATATTATTGTTTCATTAGGCGATCTATGGATTTAGGATTTACGAGAGTCCTTTCCTAAACTCCGTTCATAGATCTCGATGCATTGTTTGATGTGATTTCGAATCATGTGAGCATAGGAATGAAGTTAAGGCCCTTAAACATCGTGTTTAATGGGAATTGATGGTATTCCTACGATGGACATAGTTGACGATTGTAATGTTTGCGATTTGATCATTGTAAATGTAATTCGGCCTTAAAACGATATCGAGGGTTCCATCCCACGAAAATTGGATTTAAGGCCTCTTGATAGTGAATTTTATTATTGCAAAGTGTTTGGAGTTATTTAGATGGCTTACATGCCCACATGTAGCTCCAACCCTATTTTTAATAATTGATTTTATCTTTTGATACGCGAAAACAATTTTTGAATGAAATTACAAAGATCTTTTAAAATTGAATCAAACTTAGTTATTAGATTAATTCTAGGCTAAAATTGAAAGCAATGGAGAACCTTAATTCCTATTCGATGAAAGGTTTAGAAACAATATTTTCTCTAAAAAAACACCAAAAGTTTTTGTGACGAACGAGAATTTTGTAATTTAATTCAAATATTTATTGAATTAAATAAATATTTTTCGATGATTTGATTATTGAATTAAATAATTAATTGATGAATTTATAGTAGATTAATTTAATTACATGTGTTACATTAATTAAATTAATGTGGAGAATTTTTATATTCAAAGTATGTATTTAATTGAGTTTATTTGATTAAATGCATTATTTAAATAAGTATTATGTTATTTCTAATTAATTAATAATTAATTAGAGATTGAACAATTTGTCATGATCAATAAATGAGAATTTTAATTATGTGACTATGTGATTTAATGTGATATTATTCTATTTTATTTAATTGATTTAAATGAGATTATTTAATTGACTAAATATGTGACATTAAACTATATTGTAAGCAAGTTATTAAAATAAACTAGAAGGGAGGATAAAGGAATTGGCCAAACGAGGCCTTAGTGGGGGTTAGTACCAGTTACTAACTGACACCACTCATTAAATTAAGTTTAACGTATTTTCAATTGAGCAATTCTTATTTTTGGCTAAGTTGGAGATACAGAGAGAAAAAGAGAGAGTTTGAGAGAATTGAAGAAGGAAATCTATTCATCTTTATTGCATAATCTAGCATCTTATCAAAGGTAATCCTTAAATTAAAAGTATTTGATTATGTTGTTCTTTAATATCTACATGAATGTACGTTTTGAGTTTTCTGTAAATTAAATTGTATGGTTAATTGTTAATAAAATTGATGTTAGATGTTTGTAAGCATGAATAAATATATTTTATATGATCTATATGTGATTTAGAGTAATTAAATCCATGAAACTATGTTTAATTAGAGTTTAAAATTTACAGAGAAGAAAAATATGGATATGGCTTAAATATATGAAAATTTATGTTTGAATTGCATGTTGATCTGTAAATTGATGATGGATTATTATTATGCGTTTAAAAACGAAAATAACGGAAGTTGAACGGACCAATTTGGTTGAGAAATGAATCCGTAGTGATTGATTACGCTAAAAGTTGTGAAATATGAAAAACTAGTATAAATTGTGATTTTTAAGCCTTTAAATTGGTTGTTTAAGTTGTTTAAGATGTTAGAATCATGCTAGAAGGCTTGGCTAACGATTATATATGAATTATAGTATTTGAGTATGTTTAATTTGATGTAAGAATAAGAAGATTAGAAATTTTTGGCCTGTTTCTGTGTTCTTCGCGAACTGCAGAATCTAGAATTCGTGTTTCTAGCCCCGTCGAGCTCAATGAACTGAGTTTTCTCACCCTGGCGGGAGCTCGCCCCGGCGAGCTCATTGAACTAAGTTTTCCCGCCCCGGCGAAGTCTCGCCCCGGCGAGAAAACTGTGAAGGAATTTCTCGTCCCGACGAAGTCTTGCCCCGGCGAGAGATTTTGTGAAGGAATTCTCGCCCCGGCGAGCTCACTGCAGGAAATTTTAAATTTTTTTCTTTTCTTTGTAGTTATGCTATGTCACCCTATACATGTTTAAAACTTAGGTTAATGTGTTGAACAAATACCAAGATGTTGAATTGGATGCCAAGCATATACCGCTGATTATAAATATAGAGATTGATGAACCCTATCTTAATGTTGAATTTTAGGGATTTCTAAGGATGACATTGTTATAATTGAGCTTACAACTTCTGAAGTGAGATTGATAACCAGAAAAAAATTGAGATATTAAAATGAAAATTGGATGTGAATGAATCCTGAAGTGTTTATAATACTGTAACTAATCATTGTTACTGCCTTATAAACGAAATATGTAGGTTATTTTCTAAGTGTTGCTATGTGACTAATAAATGTTGTGCATGATTATATATCGTGTAGGATACGTGAAGTGTAGATAAGTATAGGCTAATTATGGTAATTGGTAATCTACGAACCAGACAAGTCTTTCAGTTCCTATTTGTTATGTGAACTAAATGATTGATTGTTTTAAATCTATGATATAAAAGCATGATGAATTCTATATGTTATATGTACGAAACGACAAAGTTAATTTATGACGACATTCGTTGAGTTAGAATGTTGATTGAGTTATGGAACTCAATTATTATTTGGTAACTGATGTACAACATGTATGGTATGCTAGAATTATAATGTTTATGATTGTATAAACTAAGCATGTTGTTTATGTGCTACGTGATGCATGAAAACTGTTAGATCTTGCTGAGCTGTCGAGCTCATTCTTGTAAATAACCACTTTTGCAGGTTAAAGATACAAGGTAAAGTTATGTGCTATCCAATGACGTGGATCAAAGTGATACATGAAGACTAAATGTTTTAGTTGAAATTTATTACCTGAATTATGTTAAGATTTTGATAAATGTATTTACATTAAGTTGTAAAGTTTGTATTGAGGTGTAAATTTTTATAATAAGTTAGTCAAGGTGAATCATAATATTAACATGATTCTAAGATATTTAGATGTAAAGGTTCAGAATTTTGGGATCGAGAATAATTTGTAATAGAAAAGTTTGAATTATTCCGCATTTTATTAAGTTTAACACTGGATATTGTTGTAAAGTCAGAATGAAGATGTATTGATAACGACCGATGTTGTGAGTTGGATTGTATGAATTTTGGGGTCGTTACAGTTTTTATCAAATGAAAGTTAAAATAAAAATTTTCTTTCAAATCAAATCCTTCATAGGTTCAAAGAGGCTCAAAGTTGCTTCCAAGATAATACACTCACCACGGCTTTGATGATTCTAGGAGACGACACCCTAAATTGTACGACTTGACCTTAGGAGTTAACCCCTAGTTTATTTATGATTCGACTCAAAATTAGGAGAAGACACCCTAGATTCCAAGACTTGACCTTAGGAGACGACCCTTAAGGTTACTAACATTTCACGACTTGACTCTAGGAGACGATATCCTAGATTTTCTCCAATGACACAATTCATATAGGCACAACACACACACACACACACACACACACTATAAGACCCTGACTTTTGTGAAATTATTAACAGAGTATATTCAAACACATCATTTTATATTTAAATTTTTATTAATAAAGGGGAGGAAACGAGTGAGAGAAAAGTGGAGAGGACATGGGACTGTGGACCCAGTAATTATTAGTTTAATATGGAATTTGACATTATATTTATTTAATTATTATTGTTAATAATAATATACTATTATATTAGGATTATTGGTATAAATTATTTTTTATTTATTTTCGTTATTTACAATTTCAAAAATGGTGGGCGGGTAGAGGGATGGTGGGATGAATGGCCCATTTTTTGTTTTGTTTTTGTTAGTTTATTCCACTTAATTTTTGTAATATAAAAATGGCATATGTTTATGAGACTGGGAGTAGCCAGAAGGTGAGGAAGAGAGAGAGAGAGAAGGGAGAGAGAGAAAGAGAGAGAGAGAGAAAATTTGCGAAAAAGGAAGAAGAAGAAGAAGGAAGGAAGGAATAAACTAGCTAAATGTATGTTTCTAAAACTTTGACTTAATACATTGATTTTCATAAATAGTTATTAAGTTTTATGAAATTTATGGAAAGAGGACATGTTATGCTTATTTGTGATGGATTAAACTTTTATAATCAAGAAATCAAACGAAAAGTAAAATCTGTAAATTTTCAGAAAAGTTAGTTTGCTATCTGTTTTTATAAAATTTATATCTTATGATATATAAGGAATTAAAATGTGGTCTTTATGTCTAAAAATAGCTCTGTAAGTTCTACACACAGAATTAAGAATCACTCAAAAATGTCGAGTAGATGATTTATAGTGATTTTTTGAGTTAGACTAATTCGGAGAAAAATGCCACTGCCAGCATCTGGAAAATCAGTTTCCTATATTTTAAGGTCTATTGCGTGGGTTACATCTCTTAATCCGGCCGTTGGATCGTTGTAATTTTTGGATATGTTATACATATATAAGCTGAGAATATGTTCACCAATTTTGAACCGTTAAAGATTTACATGTGATTTGTTATGAATTTTAAGAAGTGGTTGGTTTGGGATTTTTCAAGTAGAATTTCAACAATGAGTTCTAATATTTAAAAAAGGTATAACTTAATGATTTTAAATACGATTTAGGTGGTTCTTAAGGCTAAATTAAAGTATTTGATGTAAGACCTCAATTTTTAATAGAATTTAATTTTTCTTATTCTAAACAGTAATGTGTTAAGTTGATAAAATGTTAAAGTTAAGGGTGATATGTGCAAAGACAGTATTATTGTTGAGTGTCTTTTGCTTGTGTGGTAAAGACACGTGGTGAAAATTCTCTTTGGCCTGGGTGCAAAGAGTAATTGTTGATTGGCATGATCATGACTATTATTGTTACAGTAAAATATTTTTGGCCTGAGTGCAAAGATGAATTGATCGGCATGATTATGACTAGGAACTGATGATTGACATGATTATGAACAGGAACTGTGAATTAGTATAATCATGATTTTTGGTGTTACAAGCAAATACAGATGGTGAAAGTTCTCTTTGACTTGGGTACAAAGAGGAACTGTTGATTGGTGTTACATAAATAAAATATTGATGTTGAATTTTTCAATCGGAGAAGATAGTAGACATTTTGATCTATTTGACTCTTTTAATGGATTGATCATTCCGCTGTAGTTATTTGTTGAAAAATTATATCATCTACCATATGTTCTAAATATCTGATTTATTATTGTTGAAGGCTATTGATAATTTATTGATCTTAGTTATGATACTCATTACTGAGCTATTTGTGCTCACCCTTTTGCTTCACAATTCCTTTCAAGAAACGAGAGTGTAGCTGAGACTAGCAGGGATAATAGGGGAATGAAGTGATGGTTCGAGTTAGTAGCTATAGTAATCCCTACCATGTTGTAAAATAGTGTGACAATAATTGTAGTGAGGTTTTGGGTGTGAATACTGTCGTACTAGTTACGACATTATAAAAATTTTAAATAGGAGAATTTGTGTTCGTAGTATGTATTTTGGCGACTCAAATTGGGTGGTGTAGACCCGAATTTGGGGGCGTCACACACACACACTTCACATTTTTCAAGGCATTTCATTTTTTAAAGGAAAATATTAGGAAAGTGGTAACCGTGTCTTCACGGAAGTCGGGGGGTGCCTAACACTGTTCCCTCGCTTAAGTAAGCCCCCGAACTCTATGAATCTTGGTTGTAGACCAATTTTGCGGAGTCGCATAATGGGCCATCTCGATTATTAAAATCTAAAAATCCGGATGAGTTGGTACATCCATTTAAATCTTTACCAACTGGCGCCTCTGTCTAATTGGCCCCCATTAAAATCAAACTTTCAAACCCCGTCGACATTTATGTCGGTTTTTTTTTCAAAATCACCCTTTAAATTAATAAATTAAAATATAAAAATAAAATAAAATAAAAAATAATAAAAAGAGAAGGAAAAAAATCCCAACGCCGGCAGACGACATTGTAGTGAAGTCCAAGAAAGAAGAAAACCATATCGCAGATCTAAGGAGGGTGTTTGAATGATACAGGAAGTACAAATTGAAGATGAATCCGAAGAAGTGTGCCTTTGGAATGACGACAGGAAAGTTCCTAGGGTTCTTAGTGCACAATAGAATATTAAAAGTGGTTCCCAATAAAGCGAAGGCCGTTACAGAGATACCCTCACCTAGAACATAGAAACAATTGAAAAGCTTCCCAGGAAAGGTCTTTTACCTACGGAGATTCATGTCACATTAGCAGAGGTGATGGAGCCTTTTGAAAAGCTATTGAAAGAAAAGGCAGAATGACGTTGGGGGCAAGAACAACGACGAGCCTTTTTGAGAAAGTGAAGGAAATCTTGACATCAGTAAAGACAATGGTTGTACCGCAGAAATGGGGTACCTTTATAACTATACATCACATCAATCGCGAAGTTGGTAGGAGGATTGATCACACAAGAGGTGGATGGATAGGAGAAACTAGTTTATTACATCAACGAGATAATTAGAGGACTGAAGACGAGATATTCTCAGTTAGAGAGACACTGTCTAGCACTAGTCTTTGTTGAGCAGAAAATGCATCATTACTTTCTGGCAAACGAAGTGAAGTTCGTAATAAGGACTGATCCCATATGATACTTGCTAACCAAGCCTGTATTGGTGGGGAGGCATGCACGATGGATGATGATCCTTTCCGAATATGACATCAAATGTGTTACGCCAAAGGCAAATAAATGTTAGGCCTTGGCAGACTTTCTCGCTCAGTTCCTGAATAGAGAGTATGAACCACCTTCTGAAAATCTTCCAGGTGGAGAAGTAGAGACAACAAACATGGTAGAAGAAGACTCAGAATGGTGGAACTTAGCATTCGACATGTCATCAGTAGAAGGAAAAGGAGGAGTAGGATTGGTGTTAACCACGAGAAAAGGAAAGGAAGTGGCATTATTCTATAAATTGGATTTTCCATGCACAAACAATGAAGCGGAGTACGAGACATTCATATTGGGGTTGTTGGTGACTCAAGAGTTGGGAGCCAAATGCATTTGAGTAAAGGGAGATTCAAACCTAATAATGTAACAAGTAAGAGGGCAATTTATAGTGAAAGACCCATTCTGACACCATACCAAACTGTAGCTCAAAAGGTGATGGAAGCATTTCAAAAAGTGGTACTCGAGTATGTGCCGAGAAGGTAGAATAAACAGCCTAATCCATTAGCCACGGTGGCATCTAGGGTACATATGGAATGAGAAAACTTAGATGTTAGCATGATCAAACGGACCCTCCCAACCACGGTACTGGATTTGTTCCCCCAGGAGATCACGGATGATTGGAGACATCCCATTGCTCATCTACTACAAACGAAGGAGGGGACAATCTCACCAGCAGAATTATAAAAATATAGTGTTATAAAAGGTTTGTTGTATCATCGAGAGGCTGATAGTGTATTAACTAGATGCTTGGGGACGAATGAGGCTACAAAGGTATTACATTGAGTTCACAAAGAAAATTGTGGGTTAGCAGACATTGACTTGTATCGAAGATTGCAGCGTCAAGGGTATTATTGGCCTGAAATGAAGAAAAAGGCAGATGCGCTTCAACGAAAATGCCTTTCGTGCCAAGAATACCCTAGGGAGGAGGAGTGCGCCTTCATAGATGAAGTACTGGATTGGCGAATTCTGTATATGGAATACTTAAAGAGTGGCAATCTTTCGGCTGAAAAGAAGGATGCAATCACAATCAAGAGGAAAACACAGAGATTTTATTTGCATGAGGAAGGATTGTTTAGAAGAGGATTTAACAGGAAACCCTTGCGGTGTTTAGAGATAAGAGAAGACATTGACTTGGTTTATCAAATACATAAATGTAAATACCCAAAATTTTGCATATATTTTCTAACCCTGGTAGGAGGGCAAAAGAATCACTTCAGCCAGAGGACGAGACATCCGAACAGAGGATTTCGGGGTTCAGATCAAAGTACACGAAGTCGTCACAACGACCACCGAGTGACAAACTACTCAAGGCATGACAGTTGACTAACTAACATCGACGAGAATATCCATTTTTGCACTTTGCTTTATCTTTCTGGGTTCAGAATTGACCAAACCTTATGTCATTGCGTAGCTCTCGAAGAGAGCATTTCGGAATGGTATGGAACATCTTCCAACTCTTCTCGGATTGAAAGTTACGAGCGTTTCAGCGAATGAGACGAAGAGCCGATTGCACGACACGAGAACCGAGGCAGGTGGGCCCTACCTGGGCCAGCCACAGATGCACCTGCGATTGCCCAGGGAAGCCTATATATAGTTGATCTCAGTAGATTTTGCAAGGGAGAGAGCAATTAGAGAGAGAAAGTGGAGGATTTCTAGAGAGGAGCTTGGGAATTGCTTAGATCTACTAGATTTCCTCAAATTTTGTATTAGATTAGCTAGATCTATACATACTTAAGCTCAAGGAAGCATCAATCTCACACCCCAAGGTGAAAAGACTCAATCTTTTTGTGTTTCTAGCGTAGATTTGGTTTAGATCTAATATATATTGTATCCATCTTGATATTCGAATCCATTTGTATTGTAAAAATTCGATCTTTGATATCTTTGTAGTTCATTAAAGCTCGACCTTTAGACTAGGGTGGCTAGAGGGGATTTCCTTCGAATGCAATTTCTCCTTAGCCACCCCATGATGTCCCTTTGTAAATTTATTACGTTCATTTTGCGATTGACTCTTCGATGCCTTGATTTATTTGTTGAGAGTTTATTATTTTTGTTATGGTTTACCCCGTAAAATCCTAGATTCACATCTAGTGGTGAGGGGGTCCTACCTACCCGCCGTCAAGGGATTCTAACTATTGAATCACCTGATAGCCAGTTTGGGATGTATTCCTCGATTTTAATCTCGAATGTGTCATTTCCTAGATCTCCTCGATGTCGTTTTATTTTCGAATATATTATCTATCATGATGTGAACCTAGGAATATTGGAGTCAGAATCCTTGAAATGGATTTTGACGTAATTCCCACGATAGACGTTATTTCGATTGTAAGGTTATTATTCTCAATTATTGTAAATGTAAAATTAGGCCTTAAAACGGTATCGAGGATTCCATCCCATAAAATCGAATTTAAGGCCCCACGATAATAAAAATTGTGATTACGGGTGTTCGGGGCTATTAAGATGGTTTTCATGCCCATGGATCGCCTCGACCTTATTTCGATGATTAATTTCCTGTTTATTCACCAAAAATTACTTTTCAACTAAAATAACAAAGATCTTTTAAAATCAAATCGCGTTAGGTTAGCAAGACGACTTTAGATTAAAATTGAAAGTAGTGACAAATCTCGATTCCTATTTGGCGAAAGGTTTGAAAAATTGTATTTTCCAAAACGTCACCTCGAAAAGGCTTTCCATCCAAATCAAAGCTAAAATGAATCTTTCCCTTAAATCAAATCCTTCGCGCATAGGTTCAAAGAGTTATTAAGTTGCTTTCAAAATAAGGCACTTCTCACGATTTCAGTCTAAAACTAGATAGTGATTTCCTTCAAAATCACACACACACATACACACACACACACTTCACACTTAGAAAAATAATAAGATGCGATAACCTTATTTTCACGGAAGTCGGGGGGTGCCTAACACCTTCCCCTCGCTTAAGCAAGCTCACGAACTCTATGAATCTCGGTTTCGGGACCAATTTTACGGAGTCACATATTGGGCCATATTGCGAATCTTAAAATCCGGTTCCAGTTTGAACTTATATCAACTGGCGACTCTGTCTAATTGGTCCGTCATTAAAATCAACCTTTCAAAATCCCGTCGACATTTATGTCGGTCTTTTTCCTAAAAATCACCCTTTAAGCGAAATGAATAAATCAAAATCTTAAAAAGGCTAGAAACAACAAAAATAGGAGGAAAAAATTTCCGGTGTCAACAGCTGGCGACTCTACTAGGGACTATAGAGGGCTTAAGCCGCGTACAATCTTATTGTTTTCCTTTCTTATAAATGTGTGTGGTGTGAATGTTTATTATAATAAATGCTTTACATTTTCAAATGCTTTAAAATTTCATCATATGTATGCGATGAGGCACGATGAATGTATGCGAATGTATGTTGTGTGATTCCTCCTCCAGGAGGCGAACCCGTCGGTTGTTGATTATTGGACTCAAAGGGGTGTTCCCCCGCGAGGCTCAGGAAAGGCATCACGTAGATTCGCTCCAATTGAAAGATCATATTCATTCCCATCGAGTAAGTTGCGAAGATCTGGGGACCTTCATGCCGAAAAGTCTGCGAGAGTAACCCTAGGGTAGGTCAACCTCAGATAAATCCAATGTCACGGGAAGTCTCTTCATGCCCTATTACTCCTTATATGTAAAAAGTCATCCATATTCGATTTATTCATTCTGCATCTTCTTAGCCTGTCATAAAACAAACTACTAACCACTTGTTTTGTAAGAAAAGATTAAAAAAAACCTTTAAACATTGCATTAACATGCATCCATCTTTATGTATCCTCAATACTAAACTATGTCTTGTTTTGTTTCCAAGATTGGTCCAAGAACAAGACTCCAAGCTCGTAAGGTCCGAACACCACCTATCAAAATGGTTGAAATCTCTGCACCAGATTTTATCCCCGTTTCTCGAGAAGAGTTCAAAAGTTTAAAAAAGCAGATCGCTGAGATAACTACTCTATTGAAAGAACAGTGCAAGATGACTAAGGATCAACCCGAATCCTCTGCCCAATGTGGCAGTCAAATCTATAACAAGGCTACAGATACGCAGATTCATGTCCCTGTGTTCCAATTTAGTAATAACAATACCAAGGGTTCTGCAGATCAGACAAAAGAAATAATCAATGTCCAAGATGATAAGGAAGATGCAGGGATCAAAAAGAAAGTGAAGCAAATGGAAGATGCCATAAGGTCCATGAAAGGGATAGGAAATTACGGAAATGTCCAATATTTCGACCTATGCATATTTCCAGGAGCCAGATATCCTGATAAGTTCAAAATGCCAGATTTTGAGAAGTATAATGGATTGGGAGACCCTTACACTCACTTAAAAGTATACATAGGGGAACTCAGATCTTATGCCGAAGACGAGAGCCTTAGAATGGAGCTTTTCCAAAAGAGTTTGATCGATGAAGCAAGAACATAGTATGCTTAACTTAACAACGCCAAAATCCACAGTTGGGAAGAATTAGCCCATGCCTTCTAAACCAATATAGCTTTCAATCTCAAATGGCTCCGGACAGATATCAAATGACCAAGATCAAAAAGCAACCCAACGAGTCGTTCCGAGATTATGCCCAAAGATGGAGGCAGATGACTGCCCAAGTAAATCCACCGATGGAGGAGAACGAAATGGTAATGACTTTTATCGACATTCAAGAAGCTCCCTACTATGAGAGAGTACTTGCAGGCATCGATAAACTGTTTTTTGAAATGATAAAGCACGAAGAAATGGCAGAAATGGGTTTGAAAGCCGGAAAGATCAAAGACCTTACTACATTAGAAGCCGTAGCAGAATACATCCAATCCGGCAATTATGGGAATGCATCCGAAAGAGGCCACAAGAAGAAGGAAGAAGATGCCTCCCTAGTGATGCAGGGGCAATCCTGAAGAAATGGCAATGCTCCCCCCATTCAAATGCAGGACAATCATAATCAGCCGCAATAACTGACATTCCGTTAAAATCAAACCCAACAAAAAACTGTTGAAAACAGGCATAGTCGTGAATTCACTTCTCTCGATGATTCCCTTAAAAACATATTGGCCTTATTGTTGGCTCAAAAGAAGATTACCGAACTAGCTCCACCAGCTGATCCCAAAGGTAGAAGGTATGATCCCAGCAAGAGATGCGCATACCATTCTGGGTCCCCTGGTCATGATACTCAAGAATGCTGGTTTTTAAAACACAAGATTCAAAACCTGATAGAAAGCGGGGAGATTGTGGTGATGCCACCAGAGCAGCCCAACATCTACACCAATCTACTCCCTCAGCACAATGTGGAAGGGGTTAATATGATTGGCTCTAGAAAGTTTGGAAACCACAAATATCTAAGGAGAGTTGAAGGATATCCTCCGTAGTCCAAGGTGAACACTCTAGTGAAGGAGTATTCGGGGAGCAACCATGCAGTGGAGCAAGAATTAGTAATGGTCAGTATGCAGCTGGGTCAATTAGCCTAATTAGTTATAAATCAACACCAGCTCATGCGACAAATGATTACCTAAATTTCAAAGGCCAAATCGACCGCATTTCCTCCCAAAGTCATCCCCATCACTAAGGAGGATCATGCCAAGGTCCAAGATCAAGAAAGATGGGCAGATAAGACAGCCAGAGAGGCCAGACTATGGAGCAAGGAAAAAGTGAACCGAGAATTGGCTATGAATCGAAAGTTCACTCCTTTTGGGACGGTCTAAGGAGGAAACATTTCCTCTGTTAATAAGCAAGGGAAATGTCACAGAACTTCTGCCACCTATAAGCCCTCGGTCGAAGAGATATGATCCCACAAAAATTTGCCTTTATCATTCGAATTCACCTGGTCATGCCACAGAAGAGTGTTGGGCCCTCCATCACAAGATTCAAAACTTCATTGAAGATGAGGAGTTAAGAATAGCAAGTAATATCGAGATTCTATCTGTTGCAGGAAATACCATGGAAATGAAGGGTTTATCGTACACGTCAGAAATAGAAAGTTCAGAGGAAGTTGTGGCCGTGATCACCTATCTAGATGACACAGAAACCGGACCCCTGGTGGTCCAAGGAGCATTAGGAGGGTTAGAGAAGGTCCCCGAGCCTATTGTGTTAACATCAAGACCCCAATATCCCGTCATCAACTTGAAGTCAGTTCCCTAGAATTATGGGAAGGAAATAGGAGAAACATCTGAGTGCACAACTGTATGGTCCAAAGACAACCCGCTATATCTGCCAAGGCGAGTGGCGAAACCTGTAACGAAATCTATTGAGAAGGTACCTGAAGAAAAGGCGATCAAATTCCTCGCCAAAATGGGACATAATGAGGTGAAGGTTGTGAAAGCGCTTAAAGAAGCTCCAGCTCAGATCTCCATCCTTGATTTAGTATTAGCATCCGAGGATTATCAGAAAATATTGATCAAAGTCCTAGAAGAGGCGCATCTCCCTAAGACCGTGGATACAGAGAAATTTGGCCACCTGATTGGCCACATCCTTGATAGTAATGTAATCTCTTTCACCGATGACGACATACCAGCCAAGGGAACCGGTCATCGTAAACCCCGACACATCGTGGTGATTTTTTCAGGATATGTATTGGGCGACATGCTGGTAGATGGAGGATCAACCCTGAATATTTGTCCTTACGATACCCTGGAAATGATGAAGATCAACCCCAACCGAATTCGAAGCAGCCACGTGGTGGTAAAAGCATTTGACGAAGAGGGATACTGTTATAGTGATTGAGCTTCCCATGGAAATAGATCCATACACCTTCGACATTTCTTTCCAAGTATTAAATATCACTACCGGATATAATCTGCTGCTTGGTCGACCATGGATCCATATAACTGGGGCAGTCCCATCTACTTTTCACCAGTAAGTAAAGTACATCATCAACGGAAATTTAGTGACCATTTCAGCCGAACCTGAATATCTTTCCCATCTGCACGGAGATATTCCTCTAATTGGTCTCGACGAATGTGTTTGTGTAAGACCCTGAATTTTTAATAAAGAAAATTTAATTTTCTTATAATTATTATTTTAAACAGTAAGGTGTTAAAATGATAAAGTTACGGGTGAGATCTACAAATTGTATTAAAAAGTATGTCGGGGAATATTCGTTCTTTCGGGGAGTATTATATTCGGTAAAGTACAACAGCGCCGAAATAACCAATTATTGGTGGTCCCCACAATGACGTAATTGTCGGATATAGAAAACGACAAGAATAACACTTTTAATAAAAACTGTCAACGAAACTATCACTTTTAACTGTTTAAATACCTAGAGATAAAAGTACAGTAACACGCGGTATTTTGCAGTGGCACACGACATTCCACAGTGTCACACGGTATTGCACAATATTTCATAATTATTGATTCAATAATTGTTACGATAGCAATTGCATAGTATGTTAACTCAATAATTGTTACAGTAGCATCTGCACAATATTTCATCAATAATTGTCAGGGCATAGTAACTCATATTATTTGATATGATATTAGCATTATTGACAATGTCTAGAAGTTCTGTCAAATAATTGGGTTATTTAATTGTGCGCTGTTTATACGGAAGACCCCCTCTTTCCTGGGAACGATCTGGTTGTCGGTATTATGAGTTTATAATATTTATTACTCAGAAAGATTTATTGTTGGATAGTGAGCACCATTCCACTGTAGCAAATACATGGATTTGGGGTGTCACAATAATTATCACAACATTTCATACTATTGTCACTATAATTGTGAATAGTAAAGAAAATTGTAATCTTGAAATGTGAAAAATATAAATATGTGAGGTAATTACTATGTGGTAGATTAAAGGTAATTAATATGTGGTAGATTAAAGATAATTTTTTTATGAATGGTAGAAATTATTAATAATGATAATGGATTAGTCTTTTTATTAATAATGATAATGGATTAATCTTTTGGATTAATAATGATAATGGATTAATCTTTTGGATTAATAATGATAATGGATTAATCTTTTTATTAATAATGATAATGGATTAATTTTTTTTATTAATAATGATAATGGGTAATCATTATTTTTAAAAATAATGATAATGGTTGATAATGTGTAATCATTATTTATAAAGATAATGTTAATGGAGGAATAACATTAATGATTAAATGTAATTAATATGTGGTAGATTAAAGATAATTTTTTTTATGAATGGTAGAAATTATTAATAATGATAATGAATTAATCTTTTTATTAATAATGATAATGGATTAATTTTTTTTATTAATAATGATAATGGGTAATCATTATTTTTAAAAATAATGATAATGGTTGATAATGGGTAATCATTATTTATAAAGATAATGTTAATGGAGGAATAATATATTTATTAAATGTGATGGATTTTGGCTATAAATAGGAAGACTTAGCATAAGGAAATTCATATCTTCCTTACTAATATTTTCTTTCTCTCTCTAAAAGTCTCTTATTGTAAGTTTTTGTCTAGGTATGCTAGGCTACCTTAAGTGTTAGCAAATATCAGTAGAGTGTTACACTTTTAGTTCAAGCCATTTCTAGTTTTGAAATCTTTTGTTGCATTCTTCTTTGAATTCCCGTGTGGAATTTTTTCTTTTTACAATAGCTCTTTAAAAAAATCATAGTAAATTTATCCTTTATTGGAATTGAGTGATTCAAAAGCCTATTCTCTTTAGTTTTTCGTCCTCTACAACCTTGTAGAAGGAAGAAAAGTCATCAGATGCCATGTTCATGCCTTAAAATGCTAAAAATCGTAACCTGTCCAGATTTTCGTCACTAGTTTCAACCCAAATTTAGAAAATTCACAACTCAGTCATATTAAATCTGAATGGAGTGATTCTTGAGTCTATTTCGTATATCTTTTCAAGAGCTACAATTTTTATGAATACATAAAGAAATTTTGAAAACTCTAGAAGATCCGAAAGTCAGATTCTTTACTGCTGCAAAGACGAACAAGGAGGGAATTGTTCGGCTATTAATTTTGTGTTTCATAATATCGAGGTAAGGGGTTATCATTTCTTTCATACTCGAAAGGGGCTATTATATTCTTTCATACTCATAAGGGGTTATCATTCTTTGATACTCGTAAGTGATATTATATTATTTCATACTCATAAGGAATATCATTTCTTTCATACTCGTAAAAGAGTTTTCATTCTTTCATATTCGTAAGTGATATCACTTTCTTTCATATTCCTAAATCTAAACTTACTATGGTAAGTATTGTTTCTATAATTCCTGAAATGATTAGAAATTCGTTTGAGGTTTACGTTTCATCTAGTATCATTTCACTTGAACTTTTTATTTACCTGAACCTTCTTATTAGATTTTAATTGTTATATTTGAAATATGAATTTTGGACATCATTATTGAATTTGACTCCATAATTTAGTCATCGTGTTGACAGTTTAGACATTATTGGATTCTCGGTAAAAAATTAATTGCAAATCTCAAATGTTTATTCTTTATCTTATTATTCTGATTATTCTGTCCATTTATGTCATCAGCTTGTTATAATCATTGTGGTGAAATTTCTCTTTGGCCTGAGTGCAAAGAAGAAGTGTTGACTGGTATGATTATGACCAAAGGCTGTAGACTGGTATGATCATGACCATTGGTGTTACTGTTGAATGTCTTTGACTTTGGTGCAAAGATGAATTGATCGACATGATTATAAATATGAACTGTGAATTGGCATGATTATGATCAGGAACTGTGAATTTGTATGATCATGACTATTGGTGTTATATTTGAATATCTTTGACCTGTAGTGCAAAGATGAATCAATCAGTATAATTATGACCAAAAGCTGTAGATTGGTATAGCTATGAACATGAATTATTGATCGGGGTGAAAGTTTTATTTAGCCTTTGTGGCAAGGATGAACTATTAATTTACATGATTATGACCAAGAACTGTTGATTTGCATGATTATAAATAGGAACTATTGATTGTAGTTATATGGACAAAATATTGATGGTGAACTTTTAAATTGGAGAAGATAGTAGATATTATGGTCTAGTTGACTCTTCTAATGGATTGCTTGTTTCGCTGCAGTTGTTGATCTAAAACTTATTGTCTATGATATTCTATCAGATTTATCACTGTTGAAAACTAAAGATAATTTATTCTTCATTTTCTTAGTCATGATACTTTTTACTGTGCTAGTTGAGCTCACCCTTTTGCTTCACAATTCCTTTCAGGTAATAAGAGTATATCTGGGTCTAGCGGGGAGAACATGGAAATGGTACGATGGTCCGAGTTAGTAACTATAGTGGTTCAAGGTAGTGGATGTCCTCATCAAGTTATAAAATAGTGTAAAAATAATTGTATTAAGAACTTAAAATGTGTGTGTCGTATTTTGTACGACATTTTAGTAATTAATTTTGGCAAACCAAATAGGGTGGTGTAAACCCGAATTTGGGAACGTCTCAAGTATTGTCGCATTATATACGACATTTGGGTATAAATACTATCGTTGTAAGAAGGAGAATTTGTGTTTGTTGGTGTGTGTTGTATCCTGGCGACCCAAGTTTGGGTGGCGTGGTTTAGAGGGCCGGAATTTGGGGGCGTCACAGTTGGTATCAAAGCTCATGTGTTTGAGGTTGGTATTCTGACGACCCAAGTTTGGAGGGGTGGTTTAGAACCCGAAATTTGGGGGCATCACAGTTAGTATCAGAGCTTAGGGATATGATCTCTGACGGAGATTTAGGATTAGAACTAGGGGGAAAGACGAGTAAAATTCTTCGCTAGTGCGTCCTACCTAAGCTAAATTTCACTATTTAATTAGTCGGTTTGGATGTAGGGACAAGATGTGAAGTGTCAATTTCTTTAACTAACCTTTATTTTGTGGTCACAATTAAGAATGGTATCTGAAAATCAGGCGATGAACAATGGAGAAATTATGATACATAGGAGATGACCTGTGAGCTAGAATCTGAAATAAAAGCTAAATATCCTTATATATCTCTTCGGAATGCCAGGTACATACGTTAATTTTGGGGACGAAATTTCATAAGGAGGGGAGATTGTAAAACCCCGAATTTTTAATAAAGAGAATTTAATTTTCTTATAATTATTATTCTCAACAGTAAGGTGTTAAAATGATAAAGTTACGGGTGGAATGTGCAAATTGTATTAAAAAGTATATCGGGGAATATTCGTTTTGTCGGGGAGTATTATATTCGGTAAACTACGACGACGCCAAAATAACCAATCATTGGTGGTCCCCACAATAACGTAATTGTCGGATATAGAAAACGACAAGATCAACTTTTTTAATAAAAATTGTCAATGGTACTATCACTTTTAACTGTTTAAATACCCGGAGATAAATGTACAGTAGCACGCGGTATTCTACAGTGACACATGACATTCCACATTGTCACACAGTATTGCATAATATTTCCGAATTATTGATTCAATAATTGTTACAATAGCAATTGCATAGTATATTAACTCAATAATTGTCACAGTAACATCTGCACAATATTTCATCAATAATTGTCACGACATAATAACTCATATTATTTGATATGATATTAGCATTATTGACAATGTCTAAAAGTTCTGTCAAAGAAAATGAGTTATTTAATTGTGCGCTGTTTATACGGAAGGCCCCCTCTTTCCTGGGAACGATCTGGTTGTCAGTATTGTGAGTTTATAATATTTATTACTCAGAAAGATTTATTGCTGGATAGTGAGCACCAGTCCACTGTAGCAAATACATGGATTTGGGGTGTCACAATAATTGTCACAACATTTCATACTATTGTCACTATAATTATGAATAGTAAAAAAAAATGTAATCTTGAAATGTGAAAATTGTGAATATGTGAGGTAATTGCTATGTGGTAGATTAAAGGTAATTAATATGTGGTAGATTAAAGATAATTTTTTTTATGAATGGTAGAAATTATTAATAATGATAATGGAATAATCTTTTTATTAATAATGATAATGGATTAATCTTTTTATTAATAATGATAATGGATTAATCTTTTGGATTAATAATGATAATGGATTAATCTTTTTATTAATAATGATAATGGATTAATTTTTTTGTATTAATAATGATAATGGGTAATTATTATTTTTAAAAATAATGATAATGATTGATAATGGGTAATCATTATTTATAAAGATAATGTTAATGGAGGAATAATATATTTATTAAATGTGATGGATTTTGGCTATAAATAGGAAGGCTTAGCATAAGGAAATGCATATCTTCCTTACTAATATTTTCTTCCTCTCTCTGAAAGTCTCTTATTGCAAGTTTTTGTCTAGGTATGCTAGGCTACCTTAAGTGTTAGCAAATATCAGTAAAGTGTTACACTTATAGTTCAAACCATTTCTAGTTTTGAAATCTTTTGTTGCATTCTTCTTCGAATTCTCGAGTGAAATTTTATTTTTACAATAGCTCTTTAAAAAAAGCATAGTAAATTCATCTTTTATCGGAATTGAGTGATTCAAAAGCCTATTCTTTTTAGTTTTTCGTCCTCTACAATTTTGTAGAAGGAAGAAAAGTCATCAGATGCCATGTTCATGCCCTAAAATGCTAAAAACCGTAACCTGTCCAGATTTTCGTCACTAGTTTCAGCCCAAATTTAGAAAATTCATAAGGCAGTCATATTAACTCTGAATGGAGTGATTCTTGAGTCTATTTCGGGTATCTTTTCAAGAGTTACAATTTTTGTGAATACATAAAGAGATTTTTAAAATTGTAGAAGATTCGAAAGTCAGATTCTTTACTGCTGCAAAGACGAACAAGGAGGGAATTGGTCGGCTATTAATTTTGTGTTTCATAATATCGAGGTAAGGGTTATCATTTCTTCAATACTCGAAAGGGGTTGTCATATTCTTTCATACTCGTAAGGGGTTATCATTATTTGATACTCGTCAGTGATATTATTTTCTTTTAAACTCATATAGAATATTATTTCTTTCATACTCGTAAATGAGTTATAATTCTTTTATATTCGTAAGGGATATCACTTTCTTTCATACTCCTAAATCTAAACTTACTATGGTAAGTATTGTTTCTATAATTCCTGAAATGATTAGAAATTCATTTGAGGTTTGCGTTTCATCTAGTATCATTTCACTTGAACTTTTTATTTACCTGAACCTTATTATTAGATTTTAATCGTTATCTTTGAAATACGAATTTTGGACATCTTACTAAATAGGGGCAAAACGCACTCAAAAAGAGGCGAAGGAAAGGCCGGTTGACCCCCAAAACGGGGGGACTTGGCCAGAATCATGCTGGAAACGGGTGCACAGCGAAACCCCACGTCTGTCGGAGCGCGCGAAAGTTATGAAAATACCCTCAACTTACTAAAAAGGGGCAAAACGCACCCGAAAAGTGGGGAAGGAAAAGTCGGTTGACCCCCAAAACGGGGGGACTTGGCCAGAATCACGTCGGAAACGGCTGCGCAACGAAACCCCACGTCCGCTGGAGCGCGCAAAAATTACGAAAATACCCTCACCTTACTAAAAATGGGCAAAACGCACCCGTAAAGTGGGGAAGGAAAAGCCGGTTGACCCCCAAAACGGGGGGACTTGGCCAGAATCACGCCGGGAATAGGTGCGCAGCGAAACCCCACGTCCGCAGGAACGCGCAAAAATTACGAAAATACCCTTACCTTACTAAATAGGGGCAAAACGCACCCGAAAAGTGGGGAAGGAAAAGCCGGTTAACCCCCAAAATGGGGTGACATGGCCAGAATCACGCCGGGAACGGGTCCGCAGCGAAACCACACGTCCGCCGGAGCGCGCGAAAATTACGAAAACACCCTCACCTTACTAAAAAGGGCGAAACGCACCCGAAAAGTGGGGAACGAAAAGCCGGTTGACCTCCAAAACGGGGGATTTGGCCAGAATCACGCCGGGAACAGGTGCACATCGAAACCCCACGTCCGCCGGAGTGCGCAAAAATTACGAAATTACTCTCACCTTACTAAAAAGAAGGAAAAGCCGGTTGACCCCCAAAACGGGGGGACTTGGCCAGAATCACTCCGGGAACAGGTGCGCAGCGAAACCCCAAGTCCACCGGAGCGCGTGAAAATTACAACAATCCTCTCAACTTACTAAAAAGGGGCAAAACGCACCCAAAAAGTGGGAAATAAAAAGCCGGTTGACCCCCAAAACGGGGGGACTTAGCCAGAATCACGCCGGGAACAGGTGCGCAGCGAAACGCCACGTCCACCGAAGCACGTGAAAATTGTGAAAATACCACCACCTTACTAAAAAGGGGAAAAACGCACCTAAAAAGTGGAGAAGGAAATGCCGATTGACCCCAAAACGGGGGGACTTGGCCAGAATCACACTGGAACAGGTGCGCAATGAAACCCCATGTCCGCTGGAGCGCGCGAAAATTACGAAAATACCCTCACCTTAATAAAAATGGGCAAAACGCACCCGAAAAGTGGGGAAGGAAAAGCCGGTTGACCCCGAAAACGGGGGACTTGGTCAGAATCACGCCGGGAACAGGTGCGCTGCGAAACCCCACGTCCGACAGAACACGCGAAAATTATGAAAATACCCCCACCTTACTAAAAAGGGGAAAAACGAACCCGAAAAGTGGGGAAGGAAAAGTTGGTTGACTCCCAAAACGGGGGGACTTGGCCAGAATCACGTCGGGAACAAGTGCGCAACAAAATGCCACGTCCGCCGGAGCACGCGAAAATTACGAAAATACCATCACCTTGCTAAAAAAGGGCAAAACACACCCGAAAAGTGGAGAAAGAAAAGCCGGTTGACCCCCAAATTGGGGGAACTTGGCCAGAATCACGCTGGGAACAGGTGCGCAGCGATATCCCACGTCCGTCGGAGCGCGCAAAAATTACGAAAATACCCTAAACTTACTAAATAGGGGCGAAACACACCCGAAAAGTGGGAAAGAAAAAGCCGGTTGACCCCTAAAACGGGGGGACTTAGCCAAAATCATGTTGGGAACAGGTGCGCAACGAAACCTCACGTCTGCCGGAGCGCACGAAAATTATGAAAATACCCTCACCTTACAAAAAAGGGACAAAACGCACCCGAAAAATGGGGAAGAAAAAGTCGGTTGACCCTAAAACATGGGGACTTGGCCAGAATCACGCCGGGAACAGGTGCGCAGCGAAACACCACGTCCGCCGGAGCGCGCAAAAATTACGAAAATCTTCTCACCTTACTAAAAAGTGCAAAACGCACCCAAAAAGTGGGGAAGAAAAAACCGGTTGACCCCCAAAAAAGGGAGGGACTTGGCCAGAATTACGCCGAAAATTGGTGCGCAGCGAAACCCCACGTACGTCGTAGCGCGCAAAAATTACGAAAATACCCTTACGTTACCAAATAGGGGCAAAATGCACCCGAAAAGTAGGGAAGGAAAAGCCAGTTGACCCCCAAAACGGGGAGACTTGGCCAGAATCACGACGGGAATAGGTGCGCAGTGAAACCCCACGTCCGCCGGTGCGCGCAAAAATTAAGAAAATACCCTTACCTTACTAAAGAGGGGCAAAACGCACCCGAAAAGCAGGGAAGGAAAAGCCTGTTGACCCTGAAAATAGGGTGACTTGGCCAGAATCACGCCGGGAACAGGTGCGCAGTGAAACTCCAGTCCGTCGGAGGGCGCAAAAATTCCGAAAATACCCTCACCTTACTAAAAAGAGAAAAACACACCCGAAAAGTGGGGAACGAAAAGCCGGTTGACCTCCAAAATAGGGGGATTTTGCTAGAATCACGCCGGGATCAGGTGCGCAGCGAAACCCCACTTCCGTCAGAGCGCGCGAAAATTATAAAAATACCCTCAGCTTACTAAAAAGAGGCAAAGCACACCCGAAAAGTGGGGAAGGAAAAGCCGGTTGACCACCAAAACTGGAGGACTTGACCAGAATCACGCCCGGAATAGTCGCGCAGCGAAGCCCCACTTCCGTCGGAGCGCGCGAAAGTTATGAAAATACCCTTACCTTACTAAATAGGGGCAAAACGCACCCGAAAAGTGGGGAAGGAAAAGCCGGTTGACCCGAAAAACGGAGGACTTGGTTAGAATCATACTGGGAACAGGTGCGCAGCGAACCCCACGTCAGCCAGAGCACGCAAAAATTACGAAAATACTCTCACTTGACTAAAAAAGAGCGAAATGCACCCGAAAAGTTGGGAAGTAAAAGCTGGTTGACCCCCAAACGGGGGGACTTGGCCAGAATCACGCCGGGAACATGTGCGCAGCGAAACCCCACGTCTGCCGGAGTGCGCAAAAATTACGAAAATACCCTTATCTTACTAAATAGTGGCAAAACGTTACCGAAAAGTGGGGAAGGAAAAGCCGTTTTACTCTCAAAACGGGGGAATTTGGCCAGAATCATGCTGGGAACAGGTGCGCAGCGAAAATCCACGTCTGCCGGAGCACGCAAAAATTTCGAAAATACCCTCACCTTACTAAAAAGGCGCAAAACGCACCCAAAAAGTGAGGAAGAAAAAGTCGGTTGACCCCTAAAACGGGGGGACTCGGCCAGAATCACGCCGGGAACAGGTGCGCAGCGAAACAACACTTCCGCCGGAGCAAACGAAAATTACGAAAATACCTTCACCTTACTAAAAAGGGGCAACACACACCCAAAAATACCCCACCTTACTAAAAGGGGCAAAAAACACCCAAAAATTGGGGAAGGAAAAGCCGGTTGACCCCCAAAACGGGGGGACATGGCCAAAATCACGCCGCGAATAGATGCGCAGCGAAACCCCACATCCGCCGGAGTGCGCAAAAATTACGAAATTACCCTTACCTTACTAAATAAGGGCAAAACGCACCCAAAAAGTGGGAAAGGAAAAGTCGGTTGACCCCCAAAATGGGGGAACACGGCCAGAATCACGCGGGGAACAGGTGCGCTATAAAACCCCACGTCCGCCAGAGCGCGCGCAAATTATGAAAATACTCTCACCTAACTAAAAAGGGGCAAAACGCACCCTAAAAGTGAGGAAGGAAAAGTCGGTTGACCCCCAAAACGGGGGCAATTGGCCAAAATCACGCCAGGAATAGGTGCGCAGCGAAACCCAACATCCGTCGGAGCACGCAAAAATTACGAAAATACTTTTACCTTATTAAAAAAGGGCAAAACGCACCCGAAAAGTGGGGAAGGAAAAGCCGGTTGATTCCCAAAACGGGGGGACTTGGCCAAAACCATGTCGGGAACAAGTGCGCAGCGAAACTCCACGTCCGTCGGACCGCACAAAAATTACGAAAATACCCTCACCTTACTAAAAAGGGGCAAAACGCACCCGAAAAGTGAGGAAAGAAAAGTCGGTTGAACCCCAAAACGGGGGGACTTGGCCAGAATCACGCCGGGAACGGGTGCGCAGCGAAACCCCACTTCCGCCAGAGCGCGCAAAAATTACAAAAATACCCTCAGCTTACTAAAAAGGGGCAAAGCACACCGAAAAAGTGGAGAAGGAAAACTCGGTTGACCCCCAAAACGGGAGGACTTGGCTAGAATCACGTCGGGAACAGGTGCGCAGCAAAACACCACGTCCGCCGGAGCACGTGCAAATTACGAAAATACCCTCACCTAACTAAAAAGAGGTAAAACGCACCCGAAAAATGGGGAAGGAAAAGCCGGTTGACCCCCAAAACGGGGGACTTAGCCAGAATCACGCCGGGAATAGGTGCACAGCGAAACGCAAAATCCACCGGAGCACACAAAAATTACGAAAATACCCTTACCTTACTAAAAAGGGCAAACCGCACCCGAAAAGTGGGGAAGGAAAAGCCGGTTGACCTCCAAAACGGGGGGATTTGACCAGAATCACGCCGGGAATAGGTGTGCAGCGAAACCGCAACGTCCGTCGGAGTGCGCGAAAATTACGAAAATACTCTCACCTTACTAAAAAGAAGGAAAAGCCGGTTGACCCCCAAAACGGGGGGACTTGGCCAGAATCACTCCGGGAACTGGTGCGAAGCGAAACCCCAGGTCCACCGGAGCGCGCGAAAATAACAAAAATCCTCTCAACTTACTAAAAAGGGGCAAAACGCACCTGAAAAGTGGGAAATAAAAATCCGGTTGACCCCCAAAACGGGGGGACTTGGCCAGAATTACGCCGGAAACAAGTGCGCAACGAAACGCCACGTCCACCGAAGCACGTAAAAATTGCGAAAATACCACCACCTTACTAAAAAGGGGAAAAACGCACCTAAAAAGTGGAGAAGGAAATGTCGATTGACCCCAAAACGGGGGGACTTGGCCAGAATTACACTGGAACAGGTGCGCAGTGAAACCCCATGTCCGCCGGAGCGCGCGAAAATTACGAAAATACCCTCACCTTACTAAAAAGGGACAAAATGCACCCGAAAAGTGGGGAAGGAAAAGCTGGTTGACCGCCAAAACGGGGGGACTTGGCCAGAAACACGCCGGGAACAGGTGAGCAGCGAAACCCCATGTCCACCGGAGTGCTCAAAAATTACGAAAATACCCTCACCTTACTAAAAATGGGCAAAACGCACCCGAAAAGTGGGGAAGGAAAAGCCGGTTGACCCCAAAAACGAGGGACTTGGTCAGAATCACGCCGGGAATAGATGCGCAGCGAAACCCTACATCCTTCGGAGCATGCGAGAATTATGAAAATACCCCCACCTTACTAAAAAGGGGAAAAACGAAGCAGAAAAGTGGGGAAGGAAAAGTTGGTTGACTCCCAAAATGGGGGGACTTGGCCAGAATTTCGTCGGGAACAAGTGCGCAGCGAAACGCCACGTCCGCCGGAGCACGCGAAAATTACGAAAATACCCTCACCTTACTAAAAAGGGGCAAAACACACCCGAAAAGTGGAGAAAGAAAAGTCAGTTGACCCCAAAAATTGGGGAACTTGGCCAGAATCACGCTGGGAACAGGTGCGCAGCGAAACCCCATGTCCGTCGGAGCGCGCGAAAATTACGAAAATACCCTAAACTTAATAAATAGGGGCGAAAAGCACCCGAAAAGTGGGAAAGGAAAAAAGGTTGACCCCTAAAACGGGGGGACTTAGCAAGAATCATGCTGGGAACAAATGCGCAGCGAAACCTCACGTTTGTCGGAGCACACGAAAATTACGAAAATACCCTCACCTTACAAAAAAGGGACAAAACGCACCCGAAAAATGGGGAAGAAAAAGTCGGTTGACCCTGAAATAGGGGGACTTGGCCATAATCACGCCGGGAACAGGTGCGCAGCGAAACACCACGTCCGCCGGAGCGCGCAAAAATTACGAAAATCTTCTCACCTTACTAAAAAGTGCAAAACGCACCCAAAAAGTGGGGAAGAAAAAATCGGTTGACCCCCAAAAAAGGGAGGGACTTGGCCAGAATTACGCCGAGAATAGGTGTGCCGCGAAACCCCACGTACGTCGGAGCGCGCAAAATTACGAAAATACCCTTATGTTACTAAATAGGGGCAAAATGCACCTGAAAAGTAGGAAGGAAAAGCCGGTTGACCCCCAAAACGGGGGGACTTGGCCAGAATCACGACGGAAATAGGTCCGCCGGTGCGCGCGAAAATTAAGAAAATTCCCTTACCTTACTAAAGAGGGGAAAAACGCACCCAAAAAGTGGGGAAAGAAAAGCCGGTTCACCCCGAAAATAGGGTGACTTGGCCAGAATCACGCCGGGAACAGGTGCGCAGTGAAACTCAAGTCCGCCGGAGGGCGCAAAAATTACGAAAATACCCCTACCTTACTAAAAAGAGAAAAATGCACCCGAAAAGTGAGGAACGAAAAGCCAGTTGACCTCCAAAACGGGGGGATTTGGCCAGAATCATGCCGGGATCAGGTGCGCAGCGAAACCCCTCTTCCGTCAGAGCGCGCAAAAATTATAAAAATACCCTCAGCTTACTAAAAAGGGGCAAAGCACACCGGAAAAGTGGAGAGGGAAAAGCCGGTTGACCCCCAAAACGGGAGGACTTGGCCAGAATCACGCCAGGAACAGGTGTGCAGTGAAAGCCGACGTCCACCGGAGCGCGCAAAAATTACGAAAATACCCTCAATTTACGAAAAGGGGCAAAACGCACCCAAAAAGTGTGGAAGGAAAAGCCGGTTGACCCCTAAAACGGGGGAGTTGGCCAGAATCACGCCGGTAACAAGTGCGTAGCGAAACCGTACGTCAGCCGGAGCGCGCAAAAATTATGAAAATACCCTTACCTTACTTAAAAGGGCCAAAACGCACTCGAAAAGTGGGGAAGGAAAAGCCGGTTGACCACTAAAACTGGGGGACTTGACGAGAATCACGCCGGTAATAGTCACGCAGCGAAACCCCACTTCCGCCTGAGAGCGCGAAAGTTACGAAAATACCCTTACCTTACTAAATAGGGTCAAAACGCACCCAAAAAGTGGGGAAGGAAAAGCCGGTTGACCCCCAAAACGGGAGGACTTGGCTGGAATCATGCCGGGAACAGGTGCGCAGCGAACCCCACGTCGGCCAGAGCACGCAAAAATTACGAAAATACTCTCACCTGACTAAAAAAGAGTGAAACGCACCCGAAAAGTTGGGAAGTAAAAGCTGGTTGACCCCCAAACGGGGGACTTGGCTAGAATCACGCCGGGAGCAGGTGCGCAGCGAAACCCCACGTCTGCCGGAGTGCGCAAAAATTACGAAAATACCCTTATCTTACTAAATAGGGGCATAACGTCACCAAAAAGTGGGGTAGGAAAAGCCGTTTTACTCTCAAAACGGGGGGATTTGGCCAGAATCATGTTGGGAACAGGTGCGCAGCGAAACCCCATGTCTGCCGGAGCACGCAAAAATTTCGAAAATACCCTCACCTTATTAAAAAGGCGCAAAACGCACCCAAAAAGTGGGAAAGAAAAAGTCGGTTGACCCGTAAAACGGGGGGACTCGGCCAGAATCACGCCAGGAACAGGTGCGCAACGAAACAACACTTCCGCCGGAGCGAACGAAAATTATGAAAATACCTTCACCTTACTAAAAAGGGGCAAAACGCACCCGAAAAGTGGGAAAGGAAAAGTCGGTTGACCCCCAAAACGGAGGGACTTGGCCAGAATCACGCCGGAAAAAGGTGCGCAGCGAAACTCCACGTTCGCCGGAGCGCGCAAAAATTACGAAAATACCCTTATCTTACTAAATAGTGGCAAAATGCACCCGAAAAGTAGGGAAGGAAAACCCAGTTGACCACCAAAACGGGGTGATTTGGCCAGAATCATGCCGGGAACAGGAGCGAAGCGAAACCTCACATCCGCCGGAGCACGCGCAAATTACGAAAATACCCTCACCTTACTAAAAAGGGGCAAAATGAACCCAAAAAGTGGGGAACAAAAAGGCGGTTGACCTCCAAAACGTGGAGATTTGGCCAAAAATCACGCTGGGAACAAGTGCGCAGCGAAACCTGTTTTCAGCCGGAGCGCGCGAAAATTTAAAAAATACCCTTAGCTTACTAAAAAGGGGCAAAACACACCCGAAAAGTGGGGAAGGAAAAGTCGGTTGACCCCCAAAATGGGGGGACTTGGTCAGAATCACGCCGAAAATGGGTGCGCAGCGAAACACTATGTCCGCCGGAGCATGCGGAAATTATGAAAATACCCTCACCTTACTAAATTGTGGCAAAACGCACCCGAAAATTGGGGAAGGAAAAGCCGGTTGATCCCAAATACGGGGGGACTTGGCCAGAACCATGTTGGGAACAAGTGCGCAGTGAAACCCTATGTCCGTCGGACCGCACAAAAATTACAAAAATACCCTCACCTTACTAAAAAGGGGCAAAACACACCCGAAAAGTGAAGAAGGAAAAGTCAGTTGACCCCCAAAACGGGGGGACTTGGCCAGAATCACGTCGAAAATGGGTGCGCAACGAAACTCCACTTCCGCCAGAGCTTGCGAAAATTATAAAAATACCCTCAGCTTACTAAAAATGGGCAAAACACACCAGAAAAGTGGAGAAGGAAAACTCGGTTGACCCCCAAAACGGGAGGACTTGACCAGAATCACGTCGAGAACAGGTGCGCAGCAAAACACCACGTCCACCGGAGCGCGTGCAAATTACGAAAATACCCTCACCTAATTAAAAAGAGGAAAAACGCACCCGAAAAGTGGGGAAGGAAAAGCCAGTTGACCCCCAAAACGGGGGGACTTGGCCAGAATCACGTCGGAAATAGTTGCACAGCGAAAGCTAACATCCGCCGGAGCACGCAAGAATTACGAAAATACCTTTACCTTAATAAAAAAGGCAAAACGCACACGAAAAGTGGGGAAGGAAAAGCCGATTGACCCCCAAAACGGGGGGACTTGGCCATAACCATTTTGGGAACAGGTGCGCAGCGAAACCCCACGTCCGCCGGACCGCACAAAAATTACGAAAATACCCTCACCTTACTAAAAAGGGCAAAACACACCCGAAATGTGGGGAAGGAAAAGCCGGTAGACCCCCAAAATGGGGGCAATTGGCCAGAATCACGCCATGAATAGGTGCGCAGCGAAACACCATGTAAGCCGGAGCGCGCAAAAATTACGAAAATACCATCAACTGACTAAACATGGGCAAAACGCACCCAAAAGTGGGGAAGAAAAAGCCGGTTGACAGCCAAAACGATGGGACTTGGCTAGAGTCACGACGGAAATAGGTGCGCAGTGAAACCCAACGTCCGCCGATGCGCGCGAAAATTACGAAAATATCACTACCTTACTAAATAGGGGCAAAACGCACCTGAAAAGTGGGGAAGGAAAAGCTGGTTGACCCCCAAAACGGGCTGACTTGGCCAGAATCTCGCCGGGAACAGGTGCGCAGCGAAACCCCACGTCCGCCGGAGCGCGCAAAAATTACGAAAATACTCTCACCTTATTAAAAAAGGGCAAAACGCACCCAAAAAATGGGGAACGAAAAGCCGGTTGACCTCCAAAACGTGGGGACTTGGCCAGAATCACGCCGGGAATAGATGCGCAGCGAAACCCTACATCCGTCGGAGTGCGCAAAAATTATGAAAATACCCTTACCTTATTAAATAGTGGCAAAAAGCACCCGAAAAGTGGGGAAGGAAAAGCCGGTTGACCCCCAAAACGGAGGGACTTGGCCAGAATCATTCTAGGAACAGGTGCACAGCGAAACCCCATATCCACCGGAGCGCGAGAAAATTACGAAAATACCCTCACTTTACTAAAAAGGGGCAAAACGCATCCGAAAAATGGTGAAAAGAAAGCCAGTTGACCCCAAAATGGGGGGACTTGGCCAGAATCACGCAGAAACGGGTGCGCAGGAAAACCCCACGTCCGCTGGAGCAAAATGCACCCAAAAAGTAGGAAGGAAAAATTGGTTGACCCTCAAAAATGGGAGGACTTGGCCATATCACGTCGGGAACGAAAAGTTGGTTGACCCCCAAAACGGGGGGAGTTGGCCAGAATCACGCCGGTAACAAGTGCGCAGCGAATCCCTACGTCCAACGGAGCGCGTGAAAATTACGAAAATACCCTCACCTTACTAAAAATGGGCAAAACGCACCCGCGAAGTGGGAAGGAAAAGCCAGTTGACCCCCAAAATTGGGGGGCTTGACCAAAATCACGCTGGGAATAGTCGCGCAGCGAAATCCCACGTCCGCCGGAGCGCGCGAAAGTTACGAAAATACCCTTACCTTACTAAATAGGAGCAAAACGCACCCGAAAAATGGGAAGGAAAAGCCAGTTGACCCTCAAAACGGGGGATTGGCTAGAATCACGCCGGGAACAGGTGCGCTGCGAAACCCCACATCGGTCGGAGAACGCAATAATTACGAAAATACCCTCACCTTACTAAAAAGGGCAAAACGCACCCGAAAAATGGGGAAAAAAAGCCGGTTGAGCCCCAAAATAGGGGTACTTGGCCAGAATCACGCCGGGAATAAGTGCGCAGCGAAACCCCAACATCCGCCGGAGCGCGCAAAAATTACGAAAATACCCTTACCTTACTAAATAATGGTAAAACGCACCCGAAATGGGGGGAATGAAAAGCCGGTTGACCCCCATGACGGGGAGTTATCCAAAACCATGTTTTGAACAGGTGCGCAGCGAAACCCCACGTCTGCCGAATCGCACGAAAATTACGAAAATAGCCTCACCTAACTAAAAAGGGGCAAAATGCACCCGAAGAGTGAGGAAGGAAAAGTCGATTGACCCCCAAAACGGGGAGACTTGGCCAGAATCACGCCGGAAACGGGTGCGCAGCGGAACCCCACGTCCGCCGGAGCGCGCGAAAATTACGAAAATATTCTCACCTTACTAAAAACGGACAAAACACATCAGAAAATTGGGGAAGGAAAAGCCGGTTCACCCCCAAAACGGGGGGACTTAGCCAGAATCACGGCATGAACAGGTGCGCAGCGAAATCCCACGTCCGCCGGAGCTCGCGAAAATTACGAAAATACCCTCAATTAACTAAAAAGGATCAAAACGCACCCGAAAAGTGGGGAAGGAAAAGCCGGTTGACCGCCAAAATGGTGGGACTTGGCTAGAGTTACGACGAAAATAGGTGCGCAGCGAAACACCAACATCCGTCGGAGCGCGCAAAAATTACGAAAATACCCTTACCTTAATAAATAGGGGCAAAACGCACCCGAAAAGTGGAGAATGAAAAGCCAGTTGACCCCCAAAACGGGGGGATTTGGCCAAAACTATGTTGGGAACAAGTGCGCAACGAAACCCCACATCTGCTGGATCACACGAAAATTACGAAAATAGCCTCACCTAACTAAAAAGGGGTAAAACGGACCCGAAAAGTGAGGAAAGAAAAGTCGATTGACCCCAAAAACTGGGTGACTTGGCCAGAATCACGCCGGGAATAGTTGCGCAGCGAAACCCCACGTCCGCTGGAGCGCGCAAAAATTACGAAATTACCCTCACCTTACTAAAAAGGGACAAAACACACCCAAAAAGTGGGGAAGGAAAAGCCGGTTGACCCCCAAAACGGGGGGACTTGGGCAGAATCACTCCATGAAAAGGTGCGCAGCGACACCCCACATCCGCTGAAGCGCGCAAAAATTACGAAAATACCCTCAGCTTACGAAAAAGGGACAAAATGCATCCAAAAAGTGGGGAAGGAAAAGTTGGTTGACCCCCAAAACGGGGGGAGTTGGCCAGAATCACGCCGGTAACAAGTGCGCAGCGAATCCCTATGTCCATCGGAGCGCGTGAAAATTACGAAAATACCCTCACCTAACTAAAAATGGGCAAAACGCACCCGAAAAGTGGGGAAGGAAAAGCCAGTTGACCCCCAAAATTGGGGGACTTGACCAAAATCACGTTGGGAATAGTCGCGCAGCGAAATCCCACGTCTGCCAGAGCGCGCGAAAGTTACGAAAATACCCTTACCTTACTAAATAGGGGTAAAACTCACCCGAAAAGTGGGAAGGAAAAGCCGGTTGACCCTCAAAACGGGGGATTGGCCAGAATCACGCCGGGAACAGGTGCGCTGTGAAACCCCACATCGGTCGGAGCACGCAAGAATTACGAAAATACCCTCACCTTACTAAAAAGGGCAAAACGCACCCGAAAAGTGGGGAAAGAAAAGCCGGTTGATCCCCAAAATGGGGGTACTTGGCCAGAATTACGCCGGGAATAAGTGCGCAGCGAAACCCCAACATCCACCGGAGCGCGCAAAAATTACGAAAATACCCTTACCTTACTAAATAAGGGTAAAACGCACCCGAAAAGGAGGGAATGAAAAGCCGGTTGACCCCCAAGACGGGGGGACTTATCCAAAACCGTGTTGTGAACAGGTGCGCAGCGAAACCCCACGTCTGCCGGATCGCACGAAAATTACGAAAATAGCCTCACCTGACTAAAAAGGGGCAAAACGCACCTGAAAAGTGAGGAAGGAAAAGTCGATTGACCCCCAAAACGGGGGGACTTGGCCAGAATCACACCGGTAACAGGTGCGCAGCGGAACCCCACGTCCGCCGGAGCGCGCGAAAATTACGAAAATATCCTTACCTTTACTAAAAAGGGACAAAACACACCAGAAAAGTGGGGATGGAAAAGCCGGTTGACCGCCAAAACGGTAGGACTTGGCTAGGGTCACAACGAAAATAGGTGTGTAGTGAAGCCCCACGTCCTCCGGTACGCGCGAAAATTACGAAAATACCATTACCTTACTAAATAGGGGCAAAACGCCCCCGAAACGTGGGGACGAAAAAGCCGGTTGACCCCCAAAATGAGATGACTTGGCCAGAATCACGCCCGGAACAGGTGCGCAGTGAAAGCCCATGTCCGCCGGAGCGCGCAAAAATTACGAAAATACCCTCACCTTACTAAAAAGGGGCAAAACACAATCGAAAAGTAAGGAAAGAAAAGCAGGTTGACCCCCAAAACGGGGGGACATGGCCAGAATCACACCGCGAATAGATGCGCAGCGAAACCCCACATCCGCTGGAGTGCACAAAAATTACGAAAATACACTTAACTTACTAAATAGGGGCAAAACGCACCCGAAAAGTGGGAAGGAAAAGCCGGTTGACCCCCAAAACGGGGGGACATGGCCAGAATCACGCCGGGAACAGGTGCGCAGAAAAACCCACATCCGCCGGAGCGCGCGCAAATTACGAAAATATCCTCACTTAACTAAAAAGGGGTAAAACGCACCCGAAAATTGAGGAAGGAAAAGCCGGTTGACCCCCAAAATGGGGGATTATGCCAAAATCACGCCAGGAATAGGTGCGCAGCGAAACCCAACATCCGTCGGAGCACGCAAAAATTATGAAAATACCCTTACCTTACTAAAAAAGGGTAAAACGCACCCGAAAATTGGGGAAGAAAAAGCCGGTTTATTCCCAAAACGGGGGGACTTGGCCAGAACCATGTCGGGAACAAGTGCGCAGCGAAACCCTACGTCCGTCGGACCGCACAAAAATTACAAAAATACCCTCACCTTACTAAAAAGGGGCAAAACGCACCGGAAAAGTGAGGAAGGAAAAGTCAGTTGACCCCCAAAACGGGGGGACTTGGCCAGAATCACGTCGGGAACGGGTGCGCAGCGAAACCCCACTTCCGCCAGAGCTTGCGAAAATTATAAAAATACCCTCAGCCTACTAAAAAGGGGCAAAACACACCGGAAAAGTGGAGAAGGAAAACCCGGTTGACCCCAAAACGGGAGGACTTGACCAGAATCACGTCGGGACAGGTGCGCAGCAAAACACCATGTCCGCCGGAGCGCGTGCAAATTACAAAAATACCCTCACCTAATTAAAAAGAGGTAAAACGCACCCGAAGAGTGGGGAAGGAAAAGCTGGTTGACCCCCAAAACGGGGGGACTTGGCCAGAATCACGTCGGGAATAGGTGCACAGCGAAACTTAACATCCGCCGGAGCACGCAAAAATTACGAAAATACCCTTACCTTAATAAAAAGGGTAACACGCACACAAAAAGTGGGGAAGGAAAAGCCGCTTGACCCCCAAAACGGGGGGACTAGGCCAGAACCATTTTGGGAACAGGTGCGCAGCGAAACCCCACGTCCGCCGGACCGCACAAAAATTACGAAAATACCCTCACCTTACTAAAAAGGGGCAAAATGCACCCGAAAAGTGGGGAAGGAAAAGTCGGTTGACCCCCAAAACAAGGGGACTTTGCCTGAATCACGCCGGGAATAGGTACGCAGCGAAACTCCACCTTCGCCGGAGCACGCGAAAATTATGAAAATACCCTCACCTTACTAAAAAGGGCAAAACACACCCGAAATGTGGAGAAGGAAAAGCCGGTAGACCCCCAAAATGGGGGCACTTGGCCAGAATCACGCCATGAATAGGTGCGCAGCGAAACCCCACGCACGCCGGAGCGCGCGAAAATTACGAAAATACCCTCAACTTACTAAACATGGGCAAAACGCACCCGAAAAGTGGGGAAGGAAAAGCCGGTTGACCGCCAAAACGGTGGGACTTGGCTAGAGTCACGACGGAAATAGGTGCGCAGTGAAACCCCATGTCCGCCGGGGCGCGCGAAAATTACGAAAATATCACTACCTTACTAAATAGGGGCAAAAAGCACCCGAAAAGTGGGGAAGGAAAAGCTGGTTGACCCCCAAAACGGGCTGACTTGGCCAGAATCACGCCGGGAACAGTTGCGCAGCGAAACCCCACGTCCGTCGGAGCGCGCGAAAATTACGAAAATACTCTCACCTTAGTAAAAAGGGGCAAAACGCACCCGAAAAGTGGGGAACAAAAAGCCGGTTGACCCCCAAAACGTGGGGACTTGGCCAGAATCACGCCGGGAATAGATGCGCAGCGAAACCCTACATCCATCGGAGTGCGCAAAAATTATGAAAATACCCTTACCTTATTAAATAGTGGCAAAAAGCACCCGAAAAGTGGGGAAGGAAAAGCTGGTTGACCCCCAAAACGGAGGGACTTGGCCAGAATCATTCTGGGAACAGGTGCGCAGCGAAACCCCATATCCGCTGGGGCGCGAGAAAATTATGAAAATACCCTCAACTTACTAAAAAGGGGCAAAACGCATCCGAAAAGTGGTGAAGAGAAAGCCAGTTGACCCCAAAATGGGGGGACTTGGCCAGAATCACGCAGAAATGGGTGCGCAGCGAAACCCCATGTCCGCTGGAGCGCGCAAAAACTACAAAAATACCCTCACCTTACTAAAAAGGGGCAAAATGCACCTAAAAAGTGGGAAGGAAAAATCGGTCGATCCCTAAAACGGGGGGACATGGCCAGTATCACGCCGCGAACAGGTGCGTAGTAAAACCCGACGTCCGCGGAGCGCGCGAAAATTACGAAAATACTCTCACCTGACTAAAAATATGCAAAACGCACCCGAAAAGTGGGGAAGTAAAAGCCGGTTGACCCCCAAAACGGGAGGACTTGGCCATATCACGTCGGGAACAGGTGCGCAGCAAAACCCACGTCCGCTGGAGCGCGTAAAAATTACGAAAATACCCTTACCTTACGAAAAAGGGACAAAATGCACCCAAAAAGTGGGGAACGAAAAGTTGGTTGACCCCCAAAACGGGGGGAGTTGGCCAGAATCACGCCGGTAACAATTGTGCAGCGAATCCCTACGTCCAACGGAGCGCGTGAAAATTAGGAAAATACCCTCACCTTACTAAAAATGGGCAAAACGTACCCGAGAAATGGGGAAGGAAAAGCCAATTGACCCCCAAAACTGGGGGACTTGACCAGAATCACGCTGGGAATAGTCGCGCAGCGAAATCCCACGTCTGTCGGAGCGCGTAAAAGTTACGAAAATACCCTTACCTTACTAAATAGGGGTAAAACGCACCTGAAAAATGGGAAGGAAAAGCCGGTTGACCCTCAAAACGGGGGATTGGCCAGAATCACGCCGGGAACAGAGGCGCTGCGAAACCCCACATCGGTCGGAGCACGCAATAATTACGAAAATACCCTCACCTTACTAAAAAGGGCAAAACGCACCTGAAAAGTGGGGAAAGAAAAGCCGGTTGATCCCTAAAATGGGGGTACTTGGCCAGAATCACGCCGGGAATAAGTGCGCAGCGAAACCCTAACATCCGCCGGAGCGCGCAAAAATTACGAAAATACCCTTACCTTACTAAATAAGGGTAAAACGCACCCGAAAAGGGGGGAATGAAAAACCGGTTGACCCCCAAGACGGGGAGTTAGCCAAAACCATGTTGTGAACAGGTGCGCAGCGAAACCCCACGTCTGCCGGATCGCACGAAAATTACGAAAATAACCTCACCTAACTAAAAAGGGCAAAACGCACCCGAAAAGTGAGGAAGGAAAAGTCGATTGACCCCCAAAACGGGGGAACTTGGCCAGAATCACGCCGGGAACAGGTGCGCAGCGGAACCCCACGTCCGCCAGAGCGCGCGAAAATTACGAAAATATCCTCACCTTACTCAAAAGGGACAAAACACACCAGAAAATTGGGGAAAGAAAAGTCGGTTCACCCCCAAAACGGGGGGACTTAGCCAGAATCACGCCATGAATAGGTGCGCAAAGAAATCCCACGTCCGCCGAAGCGCGCGAAAATAACGAAAATACCCTCAACTAACTAAAAAGGGGCAAAACGCACCCGAAAAGTGGGGAAGGAAAAGCCGGTTGACCGCCAAAATGGTGGGACTTGGCTAGAGTCACGAAGAAAATAGGTGCGCCGCGAAACACCAACATCTGTCGGAGCGCGCAAAAATTACGAAAATACCCTAACCTTAATAAATAGGGGCAAAACGCACCCGAAAAGTGGGGAATGAAAAGCCAGTTGACCCCCAAAACGGGGGGATTTGGCCAAAACCATGTTGGGAACAAGTGCGCAACGAAACCCCACGTCTGTCGGATCGCACGAAAATTACGAAAATCGCCTCACCTAACTAAAAAAGGGTAAAACGGACCCGAAAAGTGAGGAAAGAAAAGTCGATTGACCCCAAAAACGGGGGGACTTGGCCAGAATCACGCTGGGAACAGTTGCGCAGCGAAACCCCATGTCCGCTGGAGCGCGCGAAAATTACGAAATTACCCTCACCTTACTAAAAAGGGACAAAACACACCCAAAAAGTGGGGAAGGAAAAGCCGGTTGACCCCCAAAACGGGGGGACTGGGCCAGAATCACGCCATGAAAAGGTGCGCAGCGAAACCTCACGTCCGTTGGAGCGCGCAAAAATTACGAAAATACCCTCACCTTACTAAAAAGGGGGAAAACGCACCCGAAAATTGGGGAAGGAAAAGTCGGTTGACCCCCAATCACGACAGGAATAGGTGCGCAGTGAAACCCCACGTCCGCTGGAGCGCGCGAAAGTTACGAAAATACCCTTATCTTACTAAAGAGGGGCAAAATGCACCCGAAAAGTGGGAAAGGAAAAGCCGATTGACCCCCAAAACGTGGGGACTTGGCCAGAATCACGCCGGGAACAGGTGCGCAGCGAAACCCCACGTCCGCCAGAGCGCGCAAAAATTATGAAAATACCCTCACCTTACTAAAAAGGGACAAAACACACCCAAAAAGTGGGGAAGGAAAAGCCGGTTGACCCCCAAAACGGGGGAACTTGGCCAGAATCACACCATGAACAGGTGTGCAGCGAAAACCCATGTCCATCGGAGCGCGCAAAAATTACGAAAATACCCTCACCTTACTAAGAAGAGGCAAAACGCACCCGAAAAGTGGGAAAGGAAAAGCCGGTTGACCCCCAAAACGGGAGGACATGGCAAGAATCACACAACGAATAGATGCGCAGCGAAACACCACATCCGCCGGAGTGCGCAAAAATTACGAAAATACCCTTACCTTACTAAATAGGGGCAAAACGCACCCGAAAAGTAGGGAAAGAAAAGCCGGTTGACCCCCAAAACGGGGGGACATGGCTAGAATCACGTCGGGAACAGGTGCGCAGTAAAACCCCACGTCCGCCGGAGCGCGCGCAAATTATGAAAATATCCTCACCTAACTAAAAAGGGGCAAAACGTACCCAAAAAGTGAGGAAGGAAAAGCCAGTTGACCCCCAAAACGGGGGACTATGCCAAAATCACGCCAGAAATAGGTGCGCAGCAAAACCCAACATCCGTCGGAGCACGCAAAAATTATGAAAATACCCTTACCTTACTAAAAAAGGGTAAAACGCACCCGGAAATTGGGGAAGAAAAAGCCGGTTTATTCCCAAAACGGGGGGACTTGGCCAGAACCATGTCGGGAACAAGTGCGCAACGAAACCCTATTTTGCCGGACTGCACAAAAATTACAAAAATACCCTCACCTTACTAAAAAGGGGCAAAACGCACCCAAAAAGTGAGGAAGGAAAAGTCGGTTGACCCCCAAAACGGGGGGACTTGGCCAGAATCACGCCGGGAACGGCTGCGCAGCGAAACCCCATTTCCGCTAGAGTGCGCAAAAATTAAAAAAATACCCTCAGCTTACTAAAAAGGGGCAAAACACACCGGAAAAGTGGAGAAAGAAAACCTGGTTGACCCCCAAAACGGGAGGACTTGGTCACAATCACGTCGGGACAGGTGCGCAGCAAAACACCACGTCCGCCGGAGCGCGTGCAAATTACGAAAATACCCTCACCTAACTAAAAAAAGGTAAAACGCACCCGAAAAGAGGGGAAGAAAAAGCCGGTTGACCCCCAAAACGGGGGGACTTGGCCAGAATCACGCCGGGAATAGGTGCACAGCGAAACCAAACATCCGCCGGAGCGCGCAAAAATTATGAAAATACCCTTACCTTACTAAAAAGGGGCAAAACGCACCCGAAAAGTGGGGAAGGAAAAGCCGGTTGACCCCAAAACGGGGGACTTGGCCAGAACTATTTTGGGAACAGGTGCGCAGTGAAACCCCACGTCCACCGGACTGCACAAAAATTACGAAAATACCCTCACCTTACTAAAAATGGGCAAAACGCACCCGAAAAGTGGGGAAGGAAAAGTCGGTTGACCCCCAAAACAAGGGGACTTTTCCTGTAAACTCTCACGAGACACAACTCGTCTACTTGGGGTAACCTTGGGATTTAAAGGCTTGTTGCACATGCTAAGTGCAATCGTGTTTCCTACGAAAATGGGATAGTTTTTACAATGTGTCACTTGAGCAATGAGTTGATTTGGATTTTGATTTTTGACCAATGATAAAATTTTGATTTCTTTTTGATAACTTCTTGGACGATTGATAGACATTGGGTAGTCTAAATTTGATTTTCTTTGTTGATTATTACTTTATTTGAGACCCTTCATTTTTTAGCACATGTCCATTTGGTCAACCTAGTTTTAACTTGGAAGGAATTTATTTGATTGAATGAATTGAGGGAGAAATTTTGGAACTCTATTACTTATTTGATCATAATTTGAAGTTAATATGAGATATTATTTGAGAAAGGGGAAATGATTAAGGCAAATTGAAGAAAAAAAAATCGAAACTGAGAAAAACGAAAAAAAAAATTGTTCATGTGGTGGGTTGAGATGGAGCATAAAACGCACTCACTCATAAACACGTGACATGCGAGATGGAGCGTAAAACGCACTCGCTGGTAAGATGGAGCATAAAATGCACTTACCGAAAGAAAAAAAAAAGAAGAAAAGCCTTTTGATCCTCTAGTGTTGATTACTTGTGTTAACTGAGATTTGTGTGAAAATAAGTGCTCGAGTTTCTCTTTTTCCTTCAAGGTTTTGATCTCATAAATTTTTCTGAGTTCTACTTGGTTTGATATATGTGGATTCACATACACACGAAGGGTAAAAAGTAAAGTAAGATTGATAAAGGAGCTTAAGTTCTAGATGATACATTGTTTTGACGTTTTTCAAGAGTTATTGTGTTGAATCTTTGAGATCAATGTTGAAGTTCATATTAATTTGTGGCTCAATTTTATCAAGATTGTTAATTGAATTTTTGTTTTGCCCGAGGACGAGCAAAAGATAAGTGTGGGGGAATTTGATGAGAATAAAATATGTTATATTTTTATCTTAATACTTTATCTTTTATATTTATTTTGTGCCTAAATACACTCATTATTCTTATATTTTTATTTTAGGTACAATTAACGGAGTCCGTAACTTTGGAAGTGCTTTGGAGGGGCAAAGTTATAATAATGCACAAGTTATTCATGTGGACTTACATGGTATTTTTATATTCACGGATTCCTTTCCAAATTGGAAGAGATTTATGGGATTCCTAGCAGCTCAAGGATTCAACAATTGGAATCAAAACTAAATTTAGATTCAGCTTGTTTTCTAATGCGATAAGGAAAAATCTTTTACACGGCAATTATGGAAATTCAATCTTGGCAATTTGATTTCTTTAAGGAACTAATAGAAGTAGATTCTTGAATATTAATTTTTTTTAATACTAATGTAATTAGGGTTTTATTTAGTTAGAATTTCAATTCTAATTTTAAGTTGGATTGTTATTGTTTCTATTATTATTAGGGTTATGGTTACTTTTGAGTAGTATAAATAAGGGGTCAAGGTTGATGTAATGGACACAACACTTCATTCAATAAATAAAAATATTTCTCTCTCTATTATTCTTTGGTGTTTTTCATAGCTATGAGTAGCTAAATTTCTGTTCTTGGATTAAGGATAGGGAAGCCTCAGAAGTATTACACTGTGAGATCTAATTGATTTTAATTGTTCAATTATTATTTTGAGTATTGATTATTTTTCTGTGCTCGAATTCTATGATTGATATATTTAATTGCTAGGATGCATACTAGTTTATTAAGTGTTAAAATCTACTGCTAAATTAGATATCAAATCCGTAATTGTTTGGTCACTCTAATTTGTGAAGCAACTAAGGTTAATAATTGACTGCAGATCACGAGATTATTATATCTTAGGAAGAATATTCAACTAAATTAAATGCAACCGTTTGTGCTTGTGTTGTTTAGCTTCATCGGTTTTTCTAATTCTTAAAGCATCTACTAGATTAAACTTGTAGCGCTTGTCTGAAGTTTTTTAGTAGTTAGGGTTATTTAGATCGCTTGTTTCTATCTAACTAAAATTAAGGAAAGACACGGAATGATTCAGAATGGTGAATTGATTCTAACGGTGAATATTCAAAATATTAATTGATTATGCTTCAGTCAATGATCAGTGTAAGTTTCTTAGGTGGAAGTTGATTTAATCCAAGGTTTGTTTTCTCTGATTTACTTTAATAAATTATTTTGCATTATTTTTAGTTTACTTTAATAATTACATTCAAAACCCCCTTTTCTGGTATACAAAAATATAAAAATAGATTATTCATTCTCTGTGGAATCGACTCTTGCTTGCACTACTACATAAATATTTTTCGCAGTAAGGTTTTATTTTTGGTTACCTGCGACAGCACACCAAATTTTGGCGCCGTTGCCGGGGAGTGATTTTAGTTTGTCTTTATATTTTTGTTATCCTTATTTTAATTATTTTTCATAAGTAATTTGAATTTCCTTGATTGTTTATGCCCGAAACTCGATCTACTAATCAAGGTGATTTAAAGTGTGATCCAGAGATAGAGAGAACTATTCGCAGATTAAGGAAGGAAGCTAGGATAAATTGTGAAGAAAAGGAAGCCATGGCAGCAAACCGAACTCTGAAAGAGCTTGCGGCTCCCGATTTGAACCAACAACCCTTATGCATAACCTTCCCTAATTTTGATACTAATACTCAATTTGAATTGAAATCTGGACTAATACATCTTTTACCTACTTTTCATGGTTTGGCAGGTGAAGACCCCCACAAACATTTGAAGGAATTTCATGTGGTATGCACGAATATGAAACCGACCGGAGTGACCGAGGAGCAAATCAAATTGAGAGCCTTTCCATTCTCTCTGAAGGATTTGGCTAAGGATTGGCTTTACTATCTACCCTCTGGAAGTATCACAACATCGGAAGAGATTAAAAGATTATTTTTAGAGAAATATTTCCCAGCTTCAAGAGCAGCCAACATTCGGAAAGAAATTTGTGGTGTGAGGCAGAACAACGGAGAAACCCTACACGAGTATTAGGAATGTTTCAATAGATTGTGTGCCAGTTGCCCTCATCATCAAATCAGTGAACAGCTTCTTATCCAATACTTCTATGAAGGCCTTTCATCTACCGAAAGGAGTATGATCGACGTTGCTAGTGGAGGAGCTTTGGTAGATAAAACTCCTAAGGCTGCTAGAAACTTAATTGCAAACATGGCGGCTAATTCTCAGCAATTTGGCACTAGACTTAATTTTGCACCTAAGAATGTTAATGAGGTAAAAATTTCATCAATTGAACAACAAATTGCGAGTCTAACATCTCTTGTTCGTCAAATGGCTGCAGGTAATACACAACAAGTAAAAGCTTGCAGAATTTGTGCAGTAGTAGGACACCCAACAGATATGTGCCCAACTCTTCAAGAGGAGTCCTTTGAGCAAGTGAATGTAGCAGGTGGCTTCCCTAGACAACTAAAACGAAAATTTGATCCCTATTCGAACACGTATAATCCTGGATGGAGGGATCATCCTAACTTTAGTTACAGGAATCCACAAGCAAATCAGTCCGCTAATCAAAATTTCTTAAGTTATCAGCAATACAAACAACCATATCCCAATGGACAACAACAGAGCCAATCTTCTAACTCTTCTATGTCTTTAGAAGATATTGTTAAATCTCTTGCCACTAACACTTTGCAATTTCAACAAGAAACAAGGGCAAGTATTCAGAATTTGGGTATGCAATTGGGACAAATGGCAATTGCAATCAGTCGTTTGGAGGCCCAAGGTTCGGGGAAGTTACCCTCTCAAACAGTGGTGAATCCAAAAGAGAATGTAAGTGCAATCACTTTGAGAAGTAGCAAAGAGGTAAAGAATCCAGAAAAGTCAGCACCTATATCGTGGGAGCAAAGCAAAACAGACACGGACAATGCAGACAGTGGTGTTATGTGTGACATTGATGCACTGAAGCGTAAATTTCCCCCTCTCTCTGAATATAAACCTGTACCCCCTTTTCCTTATGCTTTAACTGAAAACAGGAAAATTGATAAGTATTCAGATTTGCATGAGACTTTCCGTAGATGCGAGGTAAATATTCCATTATTAGATGCTATCAAACAAGTACCTCGCTATGCTAAATTTTTGAAAGAATTGTGTACCCATAAGAGGAAGCAGGAACTTAAAAGATATGAGAAAGTAAAAGTAGGGAAAAATATCTCAGCTGTTATTCAAAGAAAACTCCCTACTAAGTGCCAAGATCCGGGTATGTTCACTATTCCTTGCATAATAGGTAGCACAATATGTTCACTATTCCTTGCACAATAGGTAAGTTTCTGAAGTGGAAGTTGATTTAATCCAAGGTTTGTTTTCTCTGATTTACTTAAATAAATTATTTTGCATTATTTTTAGTTTACTTTAATAATTACATTCAAAACCCCCTTTTGTGGTATACAAAAATATAAAAATAGATTAATCATTCTCTGTGGAATCGCCTCTTGCTTGCACTACTATATAAATATTTTTCGCAATAAGGTTTTATTTTTGGTTGCCTACGACAGGACACCATGACCCCCAAAACGGGGGGAGTTGGCCAGAATCACGCCGGTAACAAGTGCGCAGTGAATCCTTACGTTCGCCGGAGTGCGTGAAAATTACGAAAATACCCTCACATTACTAAAAATGGGCAAAACGCACCCGAAAAGTGGGGAAGGAAAAGCCAGTTGACCCCCAAAACTGGGGGACTTGGCCAGAATCACGCCGGGAACAGGTGCGCTGCGAAACCCCAAATCGACCGGAGCACGCAAAAATTACGAAAATACTCTCACCTTACTAAAAAGGGCAAAACGCACCCGAAAAGTGGGGAACGAAAAGCCGGTTGACCCCCAAAACGGGGGTACTTGGCCAGAATCACGCGAGGAATAGGTGCGCAGCGAAACTCCAACATCCGCCGGAGCGCGCAAAAATTACGAAAATACCCTTACCTTACTAAATAGGGGCAAAATGCACCCGAAAAGTGGGGAAGGAAAAGCCGGTTGACCCCCAAAACGGGGGGACTTGGCCAAAACCATGTTGGGAACAGGTGCGCAGCGAAACCCCACGTCTGCCGGATCGCACGAAAATTACGAAAATAGCCTCACCTAACTAAAAAGGGGCAAAACGCACCCGAAAAGTGAGGAAGGAAAAGTCAATTGACCCCCAAAACGGGGGGACTTGGCCAGAATCACGCCGGAAACAGGTGCACGGCGAAACCCCACGTCCGCCGGAGCGCGCGAAAATTACGAAAATACCCTCACCTTACTAAAAAGGGACAAAACACACCCGAAAAGTGGGGAAGGAAAATCCGGTTGACCCCCAAAACGGGGAGACTTGGCCAGAATCACGCCATGAATAGGTGCACAGCGAAACCCCACGTCCGCCGGAGCAAGACGCACCCGAAAAGTGGGGAAGGAAAAGCCGGTTGACCCCCAAAATGGGGGGACTTAGCCAGAATCACGACGAGAATAGGAGCGCAGTGAAACCCCATGTCCGCTGGAGCGCGCGAAAATTACGAAAATACTCTTACCTTACTAAAGAGGGACAAAATGCACCTGAAAAGTGGGGAAAGAAAAGCCAATTGACCCCCAAAACGGGGGGACTTGGCCAGAATCACGCCGGGAACAGGTGCGCAGCGAAACCCCACGTCCGCCGGAGCGCGCAAAAATTATGAAAATACACTAACCTTACTAAAAAGGGACAAAACACACACGAAAAGTGTGGAAGGAAAAGCTGGTTGACCCCCAAAACGGGGGGACTTGGCCAGAATCACACCATGAACAAGTGCGCAGCGAAACCCCACATCCGCCGGAGCGCGCGAAAATTACGAAAATACCCTCACCTCACTATAAAGGGGCAAAACGGACCCGAAAAGTGGGGAAGGAAAAGCCGGTTGACCCCCAAAATGGGGGGACTTGGCCAGAATCACGACGGAATTAGATACGCAGTGAATCCCCACTTTCGGCAGAGTGCGCGAAAATTACGAAAATATCCTCACCTTACTAAAAAGGGGAAAAACACAACCGAAAAGTGGAGAAGGAAAAGCCGGTTGACCCCCAAAATGGGGGGACATGGCCAGAATCACGCCGCGAATAGTTGCGCCGCGAAACCCCACATCCGCCGGAGTGCGCAAAAATTACAAAAATACCCTTACCTTACTAAATAGGGGTAAAACGCACCCGAAAAGTGAAAAAAAAAAAGCCGGTTGACCCCCAAAACGGGGGGCCATGGCCAGAATCACGCCGGGAACAGGTGCGCAGTAAAACCCCATGTCCGCCGGAGCGCGCGCAAATTATGAAAATACCTTCACCTAATTAAAAAGGGGCAAAACGCACCCGAAACGTGAGGAAGGAAAAGTCGGTTGACCCCCAAAACGAGGGGACTACGCCAAAATCATGCCAGGAATAGGTGCGCAGCGAAACCCAACATCCGTCGGAGCACGCAAAAATTACGAAAATACCCTTACCTTACTAAAAAAGGGCAAAACGCACCCGAAAAGTGGGGAACGAAAAGCCGGTTGATTCCCAAAACGGGGGACTTGGCCAGAACCATATCGGGAACAAGTGCGCAACGAAACCCCACGTCCGCCGGACTGGCACAAAAATTACGAAAATACCCTCACCTTACTAAAAAGGGGCAAAACGCACCCGAAAAGTGAGGAAAGAAAAGTCGGTTGACCCCCAAAACGGGGGGACTTAGCCAGAATAACGCCGGGAACGGGTGCGCAGCGAAACACCACTTCCGCCAGAGCGCACAAAAATTACTAAAATACCCTCAGCTTACTAAAAAGGGGCAAAAGTGGAGAAGGAAAACCCGGTTCACCCCCAAAACGGGAGTACTTGGCCAGAATCACGTCGGGAACAGGTGCGCAGCAAAACACCACGTCCGCCGGAGCGCGTGCAAATTACGAAAATACCCTCATCTAACTAAAAAGAGGTAAAACGCACTCGAAAAATGGAGAAGTAAAAGCCGGTTGACCCCCAAAACGGGGGGACTTGGCCAGAATCACGCCGGAAATAGGTGCACAGCGAAACCCAACATCCGCCGGAGCGCGCAAAAATTAATTAAAATACCCTTACCTTATTAAAAAGGGGCAAAACGCACCCGAAAAGTGGGGAAGGAAAAGTCGGGAAGGAAAAGTCGGTTGACCCCCAAAACGGGGGGACTTGGCAGAACCATGTTGAGAACAGGTGCGCAGCGAAACGCCACGTCCGCCAGACTGCACGAAAATTATGAAAATACCCTCACCGTACTAAAAATGGGCAAAACGCACCCGAAAAGTGGGGAAGGAAAAGTCGATTAACCCCCAAAACAAAGGGACTTTGCCTGAATCACGCCGGAAATAGGTGCGCAGCGGAACCCCACGTTCGCCGGAGCGCGCAAAAATTATGAAAATACCCTCACCTTACTAAAAAGGGCAAAACACACCCGAAATGTGGCGAAACAAAAGCCGGTAGACCCCCAAAAACGGGGGGACTTGGCCAGAATCACGCCATGAACAGGTGCGCAGTGAAACCCCACGTACGCCGGAGCGCGCAAAAATTATGAAAATACCCTCAACTTACTAAACAGGGGCAAAACGCACGCGAAAAGTGGGGAAGGAAAAGCCGGTTGACCGCCAAAACGGTGGGACTTGGCTAGAATCACGACGGAAATAGGTGCGCAGTAAAACCCCACGTCCGCCGGTGCGCGCGAAAATTACGAAAATACTATTACCTTACTTAATAGAGGCAAAACGCACCCGAAAAGTGGGGAAGGAAAGCCGGTTGACCCCCAAAACGGGGTGACTTGGCAAGAATCACGCCGGGAACAAGTGCGCAGCGAAACCCCACGTCCGCCGGAGCGCGCAAAAATTACGAAAATACCCTCACTTTACTAAAAAAGGGCAAAACGCACCCGAAAAGTGTGGAACGAAAAGCCGGTTGAGCACCAAAACGGGGGGACTTGGCTAGAATCACGCCGGGAATAGATGCGCAGCTAAACTCCACATCCGCTGGAGTGCGCAAAAATTACGAAAATACCTTTACCTTACTAAATAGGGGCAAAAAGCACCCGAAAAGTGGGGAAGAAAAAGCCGGTTGACCCCCAAAACGGAGGGACTTGGCTAGAATCATGCTGGGAACAGATGCGCAGCGAAACCCCACATCTGCCGGAGCGCGAGAAAATTATGAAAATACCCTCACCTTACTAAAAAGGGGCAAAACGCACCCGAAAAGTGGTGAAGAGAAAGCCAGTTGACCCTAAAATGGGGGGACTTGGCCAGAATCACGCAGAAACGGGTGCGCAGCGAAACCCCACGTCCACCGGAGCGCGCAAAAATTACAAAAATACCCTCACTATACTAAAAAGGGGAAAAATGCACCCGAAAAGTGGGGACATGACCAGTATCACGCCGGGAACAGGTGCGTAGTAAAACCCCACGTCCAGCGGAGCGCGCAAAAATTACGAAAATACCCTCACCTTACTAAAAAGGGACAAAACGCACCCAAAAAGTGTGGAAGAAAAAGTCGGTTGACCAACAAAACGGGGGGAGTTGGCCAGAATCACGCCGGTAATAAGTGCGCAGCGAAACCCTACCTTCGCTGGAGCGCGTGAAAATTACGAAAATACCCTCACCTTACTAAAAATGGGCAAAACGCAACCGAAAAGTGGGGAAGAAAAAGTTGGTTGACCCCTAAAACGGGGGACTTGGCCAGAATCATGTCGGAAAACAGGTGCGCAGCGAAACAGCACGTCCGCCGGAGCCCACGAAAATTACGAAAATACCTTCACCTTACTAAAAAGGGGCAAAACGCACCCGAAAAGTGAGGAAAGAAAAGCCGGTTGACCCCCAAAACGGAGGGACTTGGCCAGAATCACGCCAGGAATATGTGCGCAGCGAAACTCCAAATTCGCAGGAGCGCGCAAAAATTACGAAAATATCCTTACCTTACTAAATAAGGGCAAAACGCGCCTGAAAATTGTAGAACGAAAAGCCGGTTGACTTTCAAAACGTGGGGATTTGGCCAGAATCACGCCGGGAACAGGTGCGCAGCGAAACCCATTTTCTGCCGGAGTGCGCGAAAATTACAAAAATACCTTCACCTTACTAAAAAGGGGCAAAATACAACCGAAAAGTGGGGAAGGAAAAGCCGATTGACCCCCAAAATGGGGGGACTTGGCCAGAATCACGCTGGAAACGGGTGCGCAGCGAAACTCCACGTCCGCCGGAGCGTGCGAAAATTATGAAAATATTCTCACCTTACCAAAAAGGGCAAAATGCACCCGAAAAGTGGGAAGGAAAAGCCGGTTGACCCCCAAAACGGGGGGACATAGCTATAATCACGCCGGGGACGGGTGTACAGTAAAACCCCACGTCTGCCGGAGCGCGCGCCAATTACGAAAATACCTTCACCTAACTAAAAAGGCAAAACACACCCGAAAAGTGGGGAACGAAATGCCGGTTGACCTCCAACACGGGGGGACTTGGCCAGAACCATGTTGGGAACAGGTGCGCAGTGAAAGCCCACGTCCGCCGGATCGCACGAAAATTACGAAAATACCCTCACCTTATTAAAAACGGGCAAAACGCACCCGAAACGTATGGAAGGAAAAGTCGATTAACCCCCAAAACGGGGGAACTTGGCCAGAATCACACCGGGAACAGGTGCGCAGCGAAACCCCACGTCTGCCGGAGCGTGCAAAAATTACGAAAATACCCTCACATTACTAAAAAGGGACAAAACACACCCGAAAAGTGGGGAAAGAAAAGCCGATTGAGCACTAAAACTGGGGGACTTGACCAGAATCACGCTATGAACAGGTGCGCAGCGAAACCCCACATCCGCCGGAGCGCTCGAAAATTACAAAAATACCCTCAACTTACTAAAAAGAGGCAAAATGCACCGGAAAAGTGGGGAAGGAAAAGCCGGTTGACCCCCAAAACGGGGGTACTAGGTCAGAATCACGACGGGAATAGGTGCTCAACGAAACCACACGTTCGCCGGTGCGCCCAAAAATTACGAAAATACCCTTACCTTACTAAAGAGGGGCAAAACGCACCCGAAAAGTGGGGAAGGAAAAGCCGGTTGACACTCAAAACGGAGGGACTTGGCCAGAATCACGCCGAAACGGGTGCGCAGCGAAACCCCACGTCCGCTGGAGCGCGCAAAAATTACGAAAATACCCTCACCTTACTAAAAAGGGGCAAAATGCACCCGAAAAGTGGGGAAGGAAAAGTCGGTTGACCCCCAAAACGGGGGGACTTGACCAGAATCACGCCAGGAATAGGTGCGTAGCGAAACCCCACGTCCGCTGGAGTGCGCAAAAATTACGAAAATACCCATACCTTACTAAATAGGGGAAAAACGCACCAGAAAAATGGGGAAGGAAAAGCCGGTTGACCCCCAAAACGGGGTGACTTGGCCAGAATCACGCAGCGAAACCTCGCGTCCGCCGGAGCGCGCGAAAATTACAAAAACACCCTCACGTTACTAAAAAGGGGCAAAACGCACCCGAAAAGTGGGAAAGAAAAAGCCGGTTGACCCCCAAAACGGGGGGACTTGGCCAGAATCATGCTGGGAACAGGTGCGCAGCGAAATGCCACGTCCACTGAAGCACGTGAAAATTGCGAAAATACCATCACCTTACTAAAAATAGGCAAAACGTACCTAAAAAGTGGAGAAGGAAATGCCGATTGACCCCCAAAATGGGGGGACTTGGCCAAAATCACACTGGAACAGGTGCGCAGTGAAACCCCACGTCCGTCGGAGCACGCGAATATTACGAAAATACCCTCACCTTACTAAAAAGGGGAAAAACGCACCCGAAAAGTGGGGTAGGAAAAGCTGGTTGACCAGGTGCGCAGCGAAACTCCATGTCCACCAGAGTGCACAAAAATTACGAAAATACCCTCACCTTACTAAAAATGGGCAAAACGCACCCAAAAAGTGGGGAAGGAAAAGCTGGTTGACCACGAAAACGGGGGACTTTGTCAGAATCACGCCGGGAACAGGTGCGCAGTGAAACCCCACGTCCGCCGGAGCACGCAAAAATTATGAAAATACCCCCACCTTAATAAAATGGGAAAAAGGAACCCGAAAAGTGGGAAAGGAAAAGCTGGTTGACTCCCAAAACGGGGGGACTTGGCCAGAATCACGCCTGGAACAGGCGCGCAGCGAAAATCCACGTCCGCCGGGGCGCTCAAAAATTACGAAAATACCCTTACCTTACTAAGTAGGGGCAAAACGCACCTGAAAAGTGGGAAAGGAAAAGCCGGTTGACCCCTAAAACGGGGGGACTTAGCCAGAATCATGCTGGGAACAGGTGCGCAGTGAAACCCCACGTCTGTTGGAGCGCACAAAAATTACGAAAATACCCTCACTTTACAAAAAAGGGGCAAAACGCACCCGAAAAGTGGGGAAGAAAAAGTCGGTTGACCCCTAAAATAGGGGGACTTGGTCAGAATCACGCCGGGAACAGGTGCGCAACGAAACTCCACGTCTGCCGGAGCGCACAAAAATTACGAAAATCATCTAACCTTACTAAAAAGGACAAAATGCACCCAAAAAGTGGGGAAGGAAAATCCGGTTGACCCCCAAAAAGGGAGGGACTTGACCAAAATTTCGCCAAGAATAGGTGCGCAGCGAAGCCCCACGTACGCCGGAGCGCGCAAAAATTACGAAAATACCCTTATCTTACTAAATAGGGGCAAAATGCACCCGAAGAGTAGGGAAGGAAAAGCCGGTTGATCCCCAAAACAGGGGGATTTGGCTAGAATCACGACGGGAATAGGTGCGCAGTGAAACCTCACGTCCGCCGGTGCGCGCAAAAATTACGAAAATACCCTCACCTTACTAAAAAGGGGCAAAATGCACCCGAATAGTGGGGAATGAAAAGCCGGTTGACCTCCAAAACGGGGGGACATGACCAGAATCACGCCGGGATCAGCTTACTAAAAGGGGCAAAACACACCAGAAAAGTGGAGAAGGAAAAGCCGGTTGACCCCGAAAACGGGAGGACTTGGCCAGAATCACGCCGGGAACAGGTGTGGAGCGAAACCCCACGTCCGCCGGAGCACGCAAAAATTACGAAAATACCCTAACCTTACGAAAAAGGGGCAAAACGCACCCAAAAAGTGGGGAAGGAATAGCCGGTTGGCCCCCAAAACGGGGGGAGTTGGCCAGAATCACGCCGGTGACAAGTACGAAGCGAAACCCTACGTCCGACCGAGCGCGCAAAAATTACGAAAATTCCCTCACCTTACTTAAAAAGGGTAAAACGCACCCGAAAAGTGGGGAAGGAAAATCCGATTGACGTCCAAAACTGGGGGACTTGACCAGAATCACGCCGGGAATAGTCGCGTAGCGAAACCGCACTTCCGCCGGAGCGCACAAAAGTTATGAAAATACCTTTACCTTATTAAATAGGGGCAAAACGCACCCAAAAAGTGGGAAAGGAAAAGCCAGTTGACCCCCAAAACACGGGGACTTGGCTAGAATCACGCTGGGAACAGGTGCGCAGCGAACCCCACGTCGGCCGGAGCACGCAAAAATTACAAAAATACTGTCACCTGACTAAAAAGGAGCGAAACGCACTCGAAAAGTTGGGAAATAAAAGCTGGTTGACCCCAAAACGGGGGGACTTGGCCAGAATCACGCCGGGAACAGCTACGCAGCGAAACCCCACATCTGCCGGAGTGCGCAAAAATTACAAAAATACCCTTATCTTACTAAATAGGGGCAAAACGTACCCGAAAAGTGGGGAAGGAAAAGCCGTTTGACCCTCAAAACGGGGGGATTTGGCCAAAATCATGCTGGGAACAGGTGCGCAGCGAAACCCCACGTCTGCCGGAGGACGCGAAAATTTTAAAAATACCCGCACCTTACTTGAAAGGCGCAAGACGCACTCGAAAAGTGGGGCAGAAAAAGTCGGTTGACCCCAAAAACGGGGGACTTGGTCAGAATCACGCCGGGAATAGGTGCGCAGCGAAACAACAATTCCGCCGGAGCGAACGAAAATTACGAAAATACCTTCACCTAACTAAAAAGGGGCAAAACGCAACCGAAAAGTGGGGAAGGAAAAAAGCCGGTTGACCCCCAAAACAGAGGGACTTGGACAGAATCACGCCGGGAATAGGTGCGCAGCGAAACTCCACGTCCGTCGGAGCGCGCAAAAATTACGAAAATACCCTTACCTTACTAAAAAGGGGCAAAACGTACCCGAAAAGTGGGGAACAAAAAGCCGGTTGACCTCCAAAACGTGAAGATTTGGCCAAAATCACGCTGGGAACAGGTGCGCAGCGAAACCCGCTTTCTGCCGGAGATCGCGAAAATTACAACAATACCCTCACCTTACTAAAAAGGGGCAAAACACAGCCGAAAAGTGGGGTAAGAAAAGCCGGTTGACCCCCAAAATGGGGGGACTTGGCCAGAATCACGCCGGAAACGGGTGCGCAGTGAAACCCCACGTCCGCCGGAGCGTGCGAAAATTATGAAAATAGCCTCACCTCACTAAAAAGGGGCAAAATGCACCTGAAAAGTGGGAAGGAAAAACCGGTTGACCCCCAAAATGGGAGGACTTGGCCAGAATCACGCCGGGAACATGTGCGCATCGAAACCCGACGTCCGTCAGAGCGCGCAAAAATTACAAAAATACCCCCACCTTATTAAAAAGAGGCAAAAAACACCCGAAAATTGGGGAAGGAAAAGCCGGTTGACCACCAAAACGGGGGGACTTGGCCAGAATCTCGCTGGGAAAAGGTGCAAAGTGAAACTCCACATCCGCCGGAGAGCGCAAAAATTACGAAAAAACCCTTACCTTACTAAATTATGGCAAAACGCACCCGAAAAGTGAGGAAGGAAAAGCCGGTTGACCCCCAATACGGGGGGACTTGGGCAGAACCATGTTGGAAACAGGTGCGCAGCGGAAACCCACGTCCGCCGGATCGCATGAAAATTACAAAAATACCCTCACCTTACTAAAAAGGGGCAAAACGCACCCGAAACGTGGGGAAGGAAAAGTCGATTGTCCTCCAAAACTGGGGGATTTGGCTAGAATCACGTCGAGAACAGGTGCGCAGTGAAACCCCACGTCCGCCGGAGCGTGCAAAAATTATGAAAATACCCTCACCTTACTAAAAAGAGACAAAACACACCTGAAATGTGGGGAAGGAAAAGCCGGTTGACCCCCAAAACGGGGGGACTAGGCCAGAATCACACCATGAAGAGGTGCGCAGCGAAACCCCACGTCCGCCGGAGCGCGCAAGGATTACAAAAATACCCTCACCCTACTAAAAAGGGGCAAAAAGCACCCAAAAAGTGGGGAAGGAAAAGCTGGTTGACCCACAAAATTGGGGGACTTGGCCAGAATCACGACGGGATTAGGTGCGCAGTGAATCTCCACTTCCGGCGGAGCGCGCAAAAATTACGAAAATATCCTCACCTTACTAAAAAGGGGCAAAACACACCCGAAAAGTGGGGAAGGAAAAGCCGGTTGACCCCCAAAACGGGGGGACATGGCCAGAATCACGCCGGAAACAGGTGCGCAGCGAAACCCTACGTCCGCCGGAGCGCGCGCAACTTATGAAAATATCACCTAACTAAAAAGGGGCAAAACGCACCCGAAAAGTGAGGAAGGAAAAGCCGATTGACCCCCCAAACCTGGGGACTTGGCCAAAATCATGCCAGGAATAGGTGCGCAGCGAAACCCAACATCCGTCGGAGCATGCAAAAATTACGAAAATACCCTTACCACAATAAAAAAGGACAAAACACACCCGAAAAGTGGGGAAGGAAAAGCCGGTTGATTCCCAAAACGGGGGGACTTGGCCAGAACCATGTCGGGAACTAGTGCGCAGCGAAACCCCATGTCCACCGGACCGCACAAAAATTACGAAAATACCCTCACCTTACTAAAAAGGGGCAAAATGCACCCAAAAAGTAAGGACGGAAAAGCCGGTTGACCCCCAAAACGGGGGGACTTGACCAGAATCACGCCGGGAACAGGTGCGCAGCGAAATCCCATTTCCGCTAGAGCGCGCGAAAATTACAAAAATACCCTCAGCTTACTAAAAAGGGGTAAAACACCGAAAAAATGGAGAAGGAAAACCTGGTTGACCCCCAAAACGGGAGGACTTGGCCAGAATCACGTCGAGAATAGGTGCACAGCAAAACACCACATCCGCCGGAGCACGTGCAAATTACGAAAATAGCCTCACCTAACTAAAAAGAGGTAAAACGCGCCCGAAAAGTTGGGAAGGAAAAGCCGGTTGACCCCCAAAACGGGGGGACTTGGCCAGAATCACGCCGGGAGTAGGTGCACAGCGAAACCCAACATCCGTCGGAACGCGCAAAAATTACGAAAATACCCGTACCTTACTAAAAAGGGACAAAACGCACCCGAAAAGTGGGGAAGTAAAAGCCGGTTGACCCCCAAAATGTGGGGGACTTGGCCAGAACCATTTTGGGAACAGGTGCGCAGCGAAACCCCACATCCGCCGGAACGCACGAAAATTACGAAAATACCCTCACCTTACTAAAAATGGGCAAAACGCACCCGAAGAGTGGGGAAGGAAAAGTCGGTTGACCCCCAAAACAAGGGGACTTTGCCTGAATCATGCCGGGAATAGGTGCGCAGCGAAACCCCACGTTCGCCGGAGCGCGCGAAAATTATGAAAATACCCTCACCTTACTAAAAAGGGCAAACCATACCAGAAATATGGGTAAGGAAAAGCCGGTAGACCCCCAAAACGGGGGGACTTGGCCAGAATCACGCCATGAATAGGTGCGCAGCGATACCCCGCGTACGCCGAAGCGCGCAAAAATTACGAAAATTCCCTCAACTTACTAAACAGGGGCAAAACGCACCCGAAAAGGGGGGAAGGAAAAGCCGGTCGATCGCCAAAACGGTGGGGCTTGGCTAGAATCACGACGAAAATAGGTGCGCAGTGAAACCCCACGTCCGTCGGTGCCTGCGAAAATTACGAAAATACCATTACCTTACTAAATAGGGGCAAAACGCACCCGAAAAGTGGGGAAGGAAAAGCCAGTTGACCCCCAAAACGGGGTGACTTGGCCAGAATCACGCCGGGAACAGGTGCGCAGCGAAATCACACGTCCGCCAGAGCACACGAAAATTACGAAAATACCCTCACCTTACTAAAAAAGGGCAAAACGCACCCGGAAAGTGGGGAACGAAAAGCCGATTGACCTCCAAAACGGGGGGACTTGGCCAGAATCACGCCGGGAATAGATACGCAGCGAAATCCCACCTCCGCCGGAGTGCGCGAGAATTATGAAAATACCATTACCTTACTAAATAGGGGCAAAACGCACCCGAAAAGTGAGGAAGGAAAAGCCGGTTGACCCCCAAAACGGAGGGACTTGGCCAGAATCATGCTGGAAACAGGTGCGCAACGAAACCCAACATCCGCCGGAGCGTGAGAAAATTACGAAAATACCCTCACCTTAATAAAAAGGGGCAAAACGCACCCGAAAAGTGGTGAAGAGAAAGCCAGTTGACCCCAAAATGGGGGGACTTGGCCAGAATCACACAGAAACGGGTGCGCAGCGAAACCCCACGTCCGCCGGAGCACGCAAAAATTACGAAAATACCCTCACCTTACTAAAAGCGGCAAAATGCACCCAAAAAGTGGGAAGGAAAAACCGGTTGACCTCCAAAACGGGGGGACATGGCCAGTATCACGCCGAGAACAGGTGCGTAGTAAAACCCCATGTCCGTCGGAGCGCGCAAAAATTACGAAAATACCCTCACCTTACTAAAAAGGGGCAAAACGCACCCAAAAATTGGGGAAGTAAAAGTCGGTTGACCCCCAAAATGGAGGGAGTTAGCCATAATCACGTCGGTAACAAGTGCGTAGCGAAACCTTACATTCACCAGAGCGCGTGAAAATTACGAAAATACCCTCACCTTACTAAAAATGGGCAAAACGAACCCGAAAAGTGGGGAAGGAAAAGCCGGTTGACCCCCAAAACGGGGGGATTTGACCAGAATCACGTTGGGAATAGTCGCGCAGCGAAAGCCCACGTCCACCGGAGCACGCAAAAGTTACGAAAATACCCTTACCTTACTAAATAGGGGCAAAACGCATCCGAAAAGTGGGAAGGAAAAGCCGGTTGACCCTCAAAACGGGGTATTGGTCAGAATCACGCTGGGAACATGTGCTCTGCGAAACCCCACATCGAACGGAGCACGCAAAAATTACGAAAATACCCTTACCTTACTAAAAAGGACAAAATGCACCTGAAAAGTTGGGAACGAAAAGTCGGTTGACCCCCAAAACGAGGGTAGTTGGCCAGAATCACGCCGGGAATTGGTGCGCAGCGAAACCCAACATACGAAAATTACGAAAAGTGGGGAAGGAAAAAAGTCGGTTGACCCCCAAAACAGGGGGACTTGGCCAAAGCAATGTTGGGAACAGGTGCGCAGCGAAACCCCACGTCTGCCGGATCACACAAAAATTACGAAAATGGCCTCACCTAACTAAAAAGGGGCAAAACGCACCCGAAAAGTGAGGAAGGAAAAGTCGATTGATCCCCAAAACGGGGGGACTTGGCCAGAATCACGCTGGGAACAGGTGCGTAGCGAAACCTCACGTCCACCGGAGCGCACGAAAATTACAAAAATACCCTCACCTTACTAAAAAGGGACAAAACATACCCGAAAAGTGGGGAAGGAAAAGTCGGTTGACCCCCAAAACGGGGGGAGTTGGCCAGAATCACGCCATGAACAGGTGCGCAGCGAAACCCCACGTCCGCCGGAGCGCGCGAAATTTACGAAAATACCTTCAACTTACTAAAAAGGGGAAAGACGCACTCGAAAAGTGGGAAGGAAAAGCCGGTTGACCTCCAAAACGGGGGGGACTTGGCCAGAATCACGACGGAAATAGGTGCACAGTGAAACCCCACGTCCGCTGGAGCGCGCGAAAGTTACGAAAATACCCTTACCTTACTAAAGAGGGGCAAAACGTACCTGAAAAGTGGGGAAGGAAAAGCCGATTGACCCCCAAAACGGGGGGACTTAGCCAGATACACGCCGGGAACAGGTGCGCATCGAAACCCCACGTCGGCCGGAGCACGCAAAAATTACGAAAATACTCTCACCTAACTAAAAAGGAGCAAAATGGGGGGACTTGGCCAGAATCACGCCGGGAACAGGTGCGCAGTGAAACCCAACGTCTGCTGGAGCGCGCAAAAATTACGAAAATACCCTCACCTTACTAAAAATGGGCAAAATGCACCCGAAAAGTGGGGAAGAAAAAGTTGGTTGACCCCTAAAACGGGTGAATTGGCCAGAATCATGCTGGGAACAGGTTCGCTACGAAACAGCACGTCCGCCGGAGCCCATGAAAATTACGAAAATACCTTCACCTTACTAAGAATGGGCAAAACGCACCCGAAAAGTGGGGAAGGAAAAGTCGGTTGACCCCCAAAACGGAGGGACTTGGCCAGAATCAAGCCGGGAATTGGTGCGCAGCGAAACTCCACGTCCTCCGGAGAGTGCGAAAATTACGAAAATATCCTTGCCTTACTAAATAGGGGCAAAATGCACCCGAAAAGTAGGGAAGGAAAACCCGGTTGACCCCCAAAACAGGGTGACTTGGCCAGAATCACGTCGGGAACAGGTGCGCAGCGAAACCTCACGTCCCCCGGAGCGCGCAAAAATTACGAAAATACCCTTACCTTACTAAAAAGGTCAAAACGTACCCGAAAAGGGCGAAATGAAAAGCCGGTTGACCTCCAAAATGTGGAGATTTGGCCAGAATCACGCTGGAAATAGGTGCGCAGCGAAAACCATTTTCTGCCGGAGCGCGCGAAAATTACAAAAATATTTTCACCTTTCTAAAAAGGGGCAAAACACATCCGAAAAGTGGGGGACTTGGTCAGAATCACGCCGAAAACGGGTGCGCAGCGAAACCCCATGTCCGCCGGAGCGTGCGAAAATTATGAAAATTCCCTCACCATACTAAAAAGGGGCAAAATACACCCGAAAAGTGGGAAAGAAAAGCCGGTTGACCCCCAAAACGGGAGGACTTGGCCAGAATCACGCCGGAAACAGGTGCGCAGCGAAACCCGACGTCCGCCGAAGCGCGCAAAAATTACAAAAATACCCCCACCTTACTAAAAAGGCGCAAAAAACATCCAAAAATTGGGGAAGGAAAAGCCGGTTGACCCCCAAAACGGGGGGACTTGGACAGAATCTCGCGGGAATAGGTGCGCAGGGAAACCCCACATCAGCCGGAGCGCGCAAAAATTACGAAAATACTGTTACCTTACTAAATAGTGGCAAAACACACCCGAAAAGTGGGAAAGAAAAAGCCGGTTGAACCCAAAAACGCGGGGACTTGGCCAGAACCACGTTGGGAACAGGTGCGCAGCGAAACCCCACGTCCGCCGGATCGCATGAAAATTACGAAAATACCCTCACCTTACTAAAAAGGGACAAAACACACCCGAAAAATGGGGAAGGCAAAGCCTGTTGACCCCCAAAATGGGGGGACTTGGCCAGAATCACGACGGGATTAGGTGCGCAGTGAAACCCCACGTCCGCCGGAACGCGCAAAAATTACTAAAATACCCTCACCATACTTAAAAGGGACAAAACGCACCCGAAACGTGGGGAAGGAAAAGTCGATTGACCTCCAAAACGGGAGGACTTGACCAGAATCAGGGCATGAACAGGTGCGCAGCGAAAACCCACGTCCGCCGGAGCGCGCGAAAATTACGACAATACCGTCACCTTATTAAAAAGAGGCAAAACGTACCCGAAAAATGGGGAAGGAAAAGCCGGTTGACCCCCAAAGTGGGGGAACTTGGACAGAATCACGAAGGGATTAGGTGCGCAGTGAAACCCCACGTTTGCCGGAACGCGCGAAAATTACGAACATACCTTCACCATACTAAAAAGGGACAAAACACAACAGAAAAGTGGGGAAGGAAAAGCCGGTTGACCCCCAAAACGGGGGGACATTGCCTGAATCACACCGCGAATAGATGCGCAGGGAAACCTCACATCCACCGGAGTGCGCAAAAATTACGAAAATATCCTTACCTTACTAAATAAGGGCAAAACGCACCCAAAAAGTGGGGAAGGAAAAGTCGGTTGACCCCCAAAATGGGGGGACATGGCCAAAATCACACCGGGAACAGGTGCGCGGTAAAACCCCACGTCTGCCGGAGCGCACGCAAATTACGAAAATACCCTCACCTAACTAAAAAGGGGCAAAACGCACCCGAAAAGTGAGGAAGGAAAAGCCGGTTGACCTCTAAAACGGGGGGACTTAGCCAAAATCACGCCAGGAATAGGTGCGCAACGAAACCCAACATTCGTCGGAGTACGCAAAAATTATGAAAATACCCTTACCTTTCTAAAAAAGGGCAAAACGCACCCGAATAGTGGGGAAGGAAAAGTCGGTTGACCCACAAAACGGGGGGACCTGGCCAGAACCATGTTGGGAACAGGTGCGCAGCGAAACCCCACGTCCGCCGGACCACACAAAAATTACGAAAATAACTTCACCTTTCTAATAAGGGGCAAAACGCACCCGAAAAGTGAGGAAGGAAAAGTCGGTTGACCCCCAAAACGGGGGGACTTGGCCAGAATCACGCTGGGAACGGGTGCGCAGCGAAACCACATTTCCTCCAGAGGACGCGAAAATTACAAAAATACCCTCAGCTTACTAAAAAGGGGCAAAACACCTTGAAAAGTGGAGAAGGAAAACACGGTTGACCCCCCAAAACCGGAGGACTTTGCCAGAATCACGTCGGAAACATGTACGCAGCAAAATACCACGTCCCTCAGAGCGCACAAATTACGAAAATACCCTCAGCTAACTAAAAAGAGGCAAAACGCACTCGAAAAGTGTGGAAGAAAAAGCCGGTTGACCCCCAAAACGGGGGGACTTGGCCAGAATCACGCCTCGAATAGGTGCGCAGCGAAACCCAACATCCCCCGGGGCGCGCAAAAATTACGAAAATACAATTTCCTTACTAAAAAGCGGCAAAACGCACCCGAAAAGTGGGGAAGGAAAGCCGGTTGACCCCAAAAACGGGGGGACTTGGCCAGAACCATTTTGGTAACAGGTGCGCAGCGAAATCCCACGTCCGCCGGACCGCACAAAAATTACGAAAATACCCTCACCTTACTAAAAATGGGCAAAACGCACCTGAAAAGTGGGGAAGGTAAAGCCGGTTGACCCCCAAAACGGGGGGACTTGGCCAGAATCACACCATGAACAGGTGCGCAACGAAACCCCACGTACGTCGGCGCGCGCGAAAATTACGAAAATACCCTCAACTTACTAAACATGGCAAAATGCACCCGAAAAGTGGGGAAAGAAAAGCCGGTTAACCCCCAAAACGGGGGGAATTTGGCAGAATCACGACGGGAATAGGTGCGCTGTGAAACCCCACGTTCGCCGGTGCGCGCGAAAATTACGAAAATACCATTACCTTACTAAATAGGGGCAAAAAGCATCCGAAAAGTGGGGAAGGAAAAGCCGGTTGACCCCCAAAACGGGGGGACTTGGGCAAAATCATGCTGAGAACAGGTGCGCAACGAAACCCCACAACCGGAGCGCGCGAAAATTACGAAAATACCCTCACCTAACTAAAAAGGGGCAAAACACACCCGAAAAGTGGTGAAGAGAAAGCCAGTTGACCCCAAAATGGGGGAACTTAGCCAGAATCACGCAGAAACGGGTGCGCAGCGAAACCCAACGTCTGCTGGAGCACGTAAAAATTATGAAAACTTCCTCACCTTCCTAAAAAAGGGCAAAATGCACCCGAAAAGTGGGAAGGAAAAACCGGTTAACCCCCAAAACGGGGGGACATGCCAGTATCACGCCGGGAACAGGTGCGCAGTAAAACCCCACGTCCGCCGGAGTGCGCGAAAATTGCGAAAATACTCTCACCTGACTAAAAAGGAGCAAAACGCACCCGAAAAGTGGGGAAGTAAAAGCCGGTTGACCCCCAAAATGGAAGGACTTGGCCGAATCACGTCAGGAACAGGTGCGTAGCGAAACCCCACGTTCGCTGGAGAGCGCAAAAATTACGAAAATACCCTCATATTACTAAAAAGAGGTAAAACGCGCCCAAAATGTGGGGACCGAAAAGTCGATTGACCCCTAAAACGGGGGAATTTGGCCAGAATCACGCCGGTAACAAGTGCGCAGCGACGTCCTACGTTCGCCGGAGCGCGCAAAAATTACGAAAATACCCTCACCTTACTAAAAAGGGGCAAAACGCACCCAAAAAGGGGGGAAGAAAAAGCCGGTTGACGCCCTAAAACAAGGGGTTTTGACCAGAATCACGCCGAAAATAGTCGCGCAACGCAACCCCACCTCCGCCGGAGCGCGCGAAAGTTACGAAAATACCCTCACCTTCCTAAAAAGGGGTAAAACAAACCCGAAAAGTGGAGAACGAAAAGCCGATTGACCCCCAAAACGGGGGGACTTGGCCAGAATCACGCCGAGAATAGATGCGCAGTGAAACCCCACATCCGCCGGAGTGCGTAAAAATTATGAAAATACCCTTACCTTACTAAATAGGGGCAAAAAGCACCCGAAAAGTGGGGAAGGAAAAGCCGGTTGACCACCAAAATGGAGGGACTTGGCCAGAATCATGCTGGGACCAAGTGCGCAGCGAAACCTCAAATCCGCCGTAGCGCGAGAAAATTACGAAAATACCCTCACCTTTATTAAAAGGGGCAAAACGCACCCAAAAAGTGGTGAAGACAAAGCTAGTTGACCCCCAAAATGGGAGGACTTGGCCAGAATAACGCACAAACGGGTGCGCAGCGAGACCCCAAGTCCGCCGGAGCACGCAAAAATTATGAAAATACCCTCATCTTACAAAAAAGGGGCAAAATGCACCCGAAAAGTAGGAAGGAAAATCTAGTTGACCCCCAAAACGGGAGTTGACCAGAACCACGCCGGGAACAGTTGCGCAGCGAAACCCGATGTCCGCTGGAGCGCGCAAAAATTACAAAAATACCCCTACCTTACTATAAAGGCGCAAAAAACATCCGAAAATTGAGGAAGGAAAAGCCGGTTGACCCCCAAAACAGGGGGACTTGGCCAAAATCTCGTCGGAACAGGTGCGCAGCGAAACCCCACATCCGCCGGAGCGCGCAAAAATTACGAAAATACCCTTACCTTACTAAATAGAGGCAAAACGCACCCGAAAAGTGGGTAAGGAAAAAGCCGTTGACCCCCAAAACGGGGGGACTTGGCAAGAACCATGTTGGGAACAGGTGCGCAGCGAAACCCCACGCCCGCCGGATCGCACGAAAATTACGAAAATACCCTCACCTTACTAAAAAGGGGCAAAACGCACCCGAAATGTGGGGAAGGAAAAGTCGATTAACCTCCAAAATGGGGGGACTTGGCCAGAATCACGCCGGGAACAGGTGCGCAGCGAAACCCACGTCCGCCGGAGCGCGCGAAAATTACGAAAATACCCTCACCTCACTAAAAAGGGACAAAACACAACCGAAAAGTGGGGAAGGAAAAGCCGGTTGACCCCCAAAACGGAGGGAGCTGGCTAGAATCACGCCTTGAACGGGTGCGCAGCGAAACCCCACGTCCGCCGGAGCGCGCAAAAATTACGAAAATACCCTCACCTTATTAAAAAGGGGCAAAACACACCCTAAAAATGGGAAAGGAAAAGTCGGTTGACCCCCAAAATGGGGGGCTTAGCCAGAATCACGACGGGATTAGGTGCGCAGTGAAACCCCATGTCCGCCGAAACGCGCAAAAATTACGAAAATACCCCCACCTTACTAAAAAGGGGCAAAACACACCCGAAAAGTGGAGAAGGAAAAGCCGGTTGACCCCCAAAACCGGGGGACATTGCCAGAATCACGCCGTGAATAGATGCTCAGCGAAACCCCCCATCCGCCGGAGTGCGCAAAAATTACGAAAATATCCTTACCTTACTAAATAGGGGTAAAACGCACCCGAAAAGTGGGAAAGGAAAAGCCGATTGACCCCCAAAACGGGGGGATATGGCCAGAATCACGCCGGGAACAGTTGCGCGGTAAAACCCCACGTCTTCCGGAGCGCGCGCAAATTACGAAAATACCCTCACCTAACTAAAAAGAGGCAAAACGCATCCGAAAAGTGAGGAAGGAAAAGTCGGTTGACCTCCAAAACGGAGGGACTTGGCCAAAATCACGCCAGGAATAGGTGTGCAGCGAAACCCACCATCCGTCGGAGCACCCGAAAAGTGGGGAAGGAAAAGCCGGTTGACCTGCAAAACGAGAGGACTTGGCCAGAACCATGTTGGGAACAGATGCGCAGTAAAACTCGACGTCCGCTGGACCGCACAAAAATTACGAAAATACCACCACCTTACTAAAAAAAGGCAAAACGCACCCGAAAAGTGAGGAAGGAAAATTCGGTTGACCCCCAAAATGGGGGGACTTGGCCAGAATCACGCCGGGAACGGGTGCGCAGCGAAACCACACTTCCTCCAGACCGCGCGAAAATTACAAAAATACCCTCAGCATACTAAAAAGGGGCAAAACCCACTGGAAAGTAGAAAAGGAAAACCCGGTTGACCCCCAAAACGGAAGGACTTTGCCAGAGTCACGTCGGGAACAGGTGCGCACCAAAATACCACGTCCGCCGGAGCACGCACAAATTACAAAAATACCCTCACCTAAGTAAAAAGAGGGAAAACCCACCCAAAAATTGGGGAAGAAAAAGCCGGTTGACCCCGAAAACGGGCGGACTTGGCCAGAATCATGCCATGAATAGGTGCGCAGCGAAACCTCACGTACGCAGGAGCGCGCAAAAATTACGAAAATAGCCTCACCTTACTAAAAATGGGCAAAACGCACCCGAAAAGTGGGGAAAGAAAAGTCGATTGACCCCCAAAACGGGGGGACTTGGCCAGAATAACGCCTGGAACAGGGGCGCAACGAAACCCAACATCTGCCGGAGCGCACGACAATTACGAAAACACCTTCACCTTACTGAAAAATGGCAAAATGCACCCAAAAAGTGGGGAAGGAAAAGCCGGTTGACCCCTAAAACGGGGGGACTTGGCCAGAATCACGCCGGGAATAGATACGCAGCGAAACTCCATGTCCGCCGGAGTGCGCGAAAATTACGAAAATATCCTTACCTTACTAAATAGGGACAAAATGCACCCGAAAAGTAGGGAAGGAAAACCCGGTTGACCCCCAAAACAGGGTGACTTGGCCAGAATCACGTCGGGAACGGGTGCGCAGTAAAACCCCATGTTCGTTGGAGCGTCCGCAAATTATGAAATTACCCTCACTTAACTAAAAAGGAACAAAACGCACCCAAAAATTGAGGAAGGGAAAGCAGGTTGACCCCCAAAACGGGGGGACTTGGCCAAAATCACGCCAGGAATAGGTGCGCAGTGAAACCCAACATCAGTCGGAGCACGTAAAAATTACGAAAATACCCTTACCTTACTAAAAACGGGCAAAACGCACCCGAAAAGTGGGGAAGGAAAAGCCGGTTGATTCCCAAAACGGGGGGACTTGTCTAGAACCATGTTGGGAACAAGTGTGCAGCGAAACCCCACGTCTGCCGGACCACACAAAAATTACGAAAATACACTCACCTTACTAAAAAGGGCAAAACGCACCCGAAAAGTGAGGAAGGAAAAGCCGGTTGACCCCCAAAACGGGGGGACTTGGCCAGAATCACGCTGGGAACGGGTGCGCAGCAAAACCCCATTTCCGCCAGAGCGCGCAAAAATTACAAAAATGCCCTCAACTTACTAAAAATGGGCAAAACACACCGAAAAAGTGGAGAAGGAAAACCCGGTTGACCCCCAAAACGGGAGGACTTGGCCAGAATCACGTCGGGAATAGGTGCACAGCGAAGCCCAACATCCGCCGGAGCGCGTAAAAATTACGAAAATATCCTTACCTTACTAAAAAGGGGGCTAAACGCACCCGAAAAGTGGGGAAAGAAAAGCCGGTTGACCCCCAAAACGGGGAGACTTGGCCAGAACCAATTTGGGAACAGGTGCGCAGCGAAACCCCGCGTCCGCTGGACCGCACGAAAATTACGAAAATACCCTCACTTTACTAAAACTAGGCAAAACGCACAGGAAAAGTGGGGAAGGAAAAGTCGGTTGACCCCCAAAACAAGGGGACTTTGCCTGAATCACACCGGTAATAGGTGCGCAGCGAAACACCATGTTCGCCGGAGCACACAAAAATTATGAAAACACCCTCACCTTACTAAAAAGGGCAAAATACACCCGAAATGTGGGGAAGGAAAAGCCGGTGGACCCCCAAAACGGGAAGACTTGGTTAGAATCACGCCATGAATAGGTGTGCAGTGATACCCCACGTACGCCGGAGCGCGCAAAAATTACGAAAATACCCTCACCTTACTAAAAAAGGGCAAAACGCACCCGAAAAGTGCGGAATAAAAAGCCGGTTTACCTCTAAAACGTTGGGATTTGGCCAGAATCACGCCGGGAATAGGTGCGCAGCGAAACCCATTTTCTGCCAGAGCGCGCAAAAATTACAAAAATACCCTCACCTTACTAAAAAGGGGCAAAACACACCCGAAAAGTGGGGAAGGAAAAGCCGGTTGACCCCCAAAATAGGGGAACTTGGCCAGAATCACGCTGGAAACGGGTGCGCAGCGAAACCTCACGTCCGCCGGAGCGTGCGAAAATTAATTTAAATATTCTCACCTTACTAAAAGGGGCAAAATGCACCCGAAAAGTGGGAAGGAAAAGCCGGTTGACCCCCAAAACGAGGGGACATGGCCAGAATCACGCCGGGAACAAGTTCGCAGTAAAACCCCACGTCTGTCGGAGCACGCAAAAATTACGAAAATACGCTCACCTTACTAAAAAGGAAAAACACACCCAAAAAGTGGGGAACGAAATGCCAGTTGACCCCCAAAACGGGAGGACTTAGCCAGAAGAATGTTGGGAACAGGTGCACAGCGAAACACTACGTCCGCTGGAGCGCGCAAAAATTACGAAAATATACTCACCTTACTAAAAAGGGGCAAAACGCACCCGAAACGTGGGGAAGAAAAAGTCGTTTGACCTCTAAAACGGGGGGACTTGGCCAGAATCACGCCGGGAACAGGTACACAGCGAAACCCAACGTCCGCCGGAGCGCGCGAAAATTACGAAAATACCCTCACTTCACTAAAAGGGACAAAACACACCCGAAAAGTGGGGAAGGAAATGCCAGTTGACCCACAAAAAGGGGGGACTTGGCCAGAATCACGCCATTAAATTGTGCGAAGCTAAACCCCACGTCCGCCGGAGCGCACGAAAATTACGAAAATACCTCACCTTACTAAAAAGGGGAAAAATACAACCGAAAAATGAGGAAGGAAAAGCCGGTTCACCCCTAAAACGGGGGGACATGGCCAGAATCACGCCGCAAATAGATGTGCAGCGAAACCCCACATCCGCCGGAGTGCGCAAAAATTACGAAAATATCCTTACTTTACTAAATAAGGGCAAAACGCACCCGAAAAGTGGGGAAGGAAAAGCCGATTGACCCCCAAAACGGGGGGACATGGCCAGAATCATTCCGAGAACAGGTGCGCAGTAAAACCCCACTTCTATCGAAGCGCGCGCAAATTACGAAAATACCCTCACCTAACTAAAAGGGGTAAAACGCACCAGAAAAGTGAGGAATGAAAAGCCGGTTGACCTCCAAAACGGGGGGACTTGGCCAAACTCACGCCAGGAATAGGTGCGCAGCGAAACCCAACATCCGTCGAAGCACGCAAAAATTATGAAAATACCCTTACCTTAATAAAAAAGGGCAAAACGGACCCGAAAAATGGGGAAGGAAAAGCCGGTTGACCCCCAAAACGGGGGGACTTGGCCAGAACCATGTTGGGAACAGGTGCGCAGCGAAACCCCACGTCCGTCGGACCGTACAAAAATTACGAAAATACTCTCACCTTACTAAAAAGGCAAAATGCAACCAAAAAGTGAGGCAGGAAAAGTCTGTTGACCCCCAAAACGGGGGGACTTGGCCAGAATCACTCCGGGAGCGGGGGCGCAGCGAAACCACACTTCCTCTAGAGCGCGCGAAAATTACAAAAATACCCTCAGCTTACTAAAAAGAGGCAAAACACACCAAAAAAGTGGGGAAGGAAAAGCCGGTTGACCCCTAAAACGGAGTGACTTGGCCAGAATCACGCCTGGAATAGGTGTGCAGAGAAACTCCACGTCTGCCGAAGCGCGCGAATATTACAAAAATACCCTCAATTTATTAAAAAGGGGCAAAACGCTCCTGAAAAGTGGGGAAGGACAAGTCGGTTGACCTCCAAAACGGGGGGACTTGGCCAGAATCATGCTGGGAACAGGTGCGCAGCGAAACCCCACTTTTGTCAGAGCGCGCTAAAATTATAAAAGTACCCCCACCTTACAAAAAAGGGCAAAACGCACCCGAAAAGTGGGGAACGAAAAGTCGGTTGGCCCCCAAAAAGGGGGTACTTGGCGAGAATCACGCCGGGAATAGTTGCGCAGCGAAACCCTAACATCCACCGGAGCACGAAAAAGTACGAAAATACCCTTACCTTACTAAATAGGGCAAAACACACCCAAAATGTGGGAAAGGAAAAGCCGATTGACCCCCAATACGGGGGGACTTGGCCAAAACCATGTTGGGAACAGGTGCGCAGCGAAACCCACGTCTGCTAGATTGCACAAAAATTACGAAAATTACCTCACCTTACTAAAAAGGGGCAAAACGCACCCGAAAAGTGAGGAAGGAAAAGTCGATTGACCCCCAAAACGGGGGGACTTGGCCAGAATCACGCCGGGAACAGGTGCGCAGCGAAACCCCACGTCCGCCGGAGCGTGCGAAAATTACGAAAATAGCCTCACCTTACTAAAGAGGGGCAAAATGTACCCGTAAAGTGTGGAAGGAAAAGCCGGTTGACCCCCAAAACGGGGTGACTTGGCCAAATTCACGCCGGGAACAGGTGCGCACCAAAACCCCACGTTCGCCGGAGTGCGCAAAAATTACGAAAATACTCTCACCTTACAAAAAAGGGGCAAAACGCACTCGAAAATTGGGGAAAGAAAAGCCGGTTGACCCCCAAAACGGAAGGACTTAGCCAGAATCACGGCGGGAATAGGTGTGCAGTGAAATTCCACGTCCGCCGGAGTGCGCGAAAATAACGAAAATACCCTTACCTTACTAAATAGGGGCGAAATGCACCCGAAAAGTCGGGAAGGAAAACCTGGTTGACCCCCAAAACGGGGTGACTTGGCCAGAAGCACGCCGGGAACAGGTGCGCAACGAAACCTCACATCCTCCGGAGCGCACGAAAATAACGAAAATACCCTCACCTTACTAAAATGGGGCAAAACACACCCGAAAAGTGGGGAAAGAAAAGCCGGCTAACCCCCAAAATGGGGGGACTTGGTCAAAATCACGCTGGAAACGGGTGCGCAGCAAAACGCCACGCCCGCCAGAGTGTCCGAAAATTATGAAAATACCCTCACGTTACTAAAAAGGGGCAAAATGCACCCGAAAAGTGGGAAAGAAAAGTCGGTTGACCCCAAAAACGGCAGGACTTGGCCAGAATCACGTCGGGAACAGGTGCGCAGCGAAAACCCACATCCGCCGGAGAGCGCAAAAGTTACGAAAATACACCCACCTTACTAAAAAGGGGCAAAACGCACCCGAAACGTTGGGAAGAAAAAGTCGATTGACCTCCAAAACGGGGGGACTTGGCCAGAATCATGCCGGGAAAAGGTGCGCAGCGAAACCCCACGTCCGCCGGAGCGCGGAAAAATTACGAAAATACCCTCACTTCACTAAAAGGGACAAAACACACTAGAAAAGTGGGGAAAGAAATGCCAGTTGACCCCCAAAATGGGGGGACTTAGCCAGAATCATGACGGGATTAGGCGTGCAGTGAAACCCTATATCCGCCGAAACGCGCAAAAATTACGAAAATACCCTTACCTTACTAAAATGGGGCAAAACACACTCGAAAAGTAGGGAAGAAAAAGCCGGTTGACCCCCAAAATGGGGGGACATGACCAGAATCACGCCGCAAATAGATGCGCAGCGAAATCCCAAATCCGCCGGAGTGCGCAAAAATTACGAAAATATCCTTACCTTACTAAATAAGGGCAAAACGCACCCGAAAATTGGGGAAGGAAAAGCCGATTGACTCCCAAAACGGGGGGACATGGCCAGAATCATTCCGGGAACAGGTGTGCAGCGAAACCCCACGTCCGTTGGACCGCACGAAAATTACGAAAATACCCTCACCTTACTAAAACTGGGCAAAACGCACAGGAAAAGTGGGGAAGGAAAAGTCGGTTGACCCCCAAAACAAGGGGACTTTGCCTGAATCACGCCGGTAATAGGTGCGCAGCGAAACCCCACGTTCGCCGGAGCACACGAAAATTATGAAAACACCCTCACCTTACTAAAAAGGGCAAAATACACCCGAAATGTGGGGAAGGAAAAGCCGGTAGACCCCCAAAACGGGGAGACTTGGCTAGAACCACGCCATGAATAGGTGTGCAGTGATACCCCACGTACGCCGGAGCGCGCGAAAAGTACGAAAATACCCTCAACTTACTAAACAAGGGCAAAACGCACCCGAAAAGTGGTGAAGGAAAAGCCGGTTGACCGCCAAAATGTTGGGACTTGGCCAGAATCACGACGGAAATAGGTGCGCAGTGAAACCCCACATCCGCTGATGCACGCAAAAATTACGAAAATACCATTACCTTACTAAATAGTGGCAAAACGCACGCGAAAAGTGGGGAAGGAAAAGTCGGTTGACCCCCATAATGGGGTGACTTGGCCCGAATCACGCCGGGAACAGGTGCGCAGCGAAACCCCACGTTAGACGGAGCGTGCAAAAATTAAGAAAATACCCTCACCTTACTAAAAAGGGGCAAAACGCACCCGAAAAGTGGGGCACGAAAACCCAGTTGACCCCCAAAACGGGGGGACTTGGCCAGAATCACGTCGAGAATAGATGCGCAGCGAAACCCCACATCCGCCGGAGTGTGTGAAAATTATGAAAATACCCTTACCTTACTAAATCGGGGCAAAAAGCAGCCGAAAAGTGGGGAAGGAAAAACCGGTTAACCCCCAAAACGGAGGGACTTGGCCAGAATTATGCTGGGAACAGGTGCGCAGCGAAACCCCACATCCGCCGGAGCGCGAGAAAATTACGAAAATACTCTCACTTTACTAAAAAGGGGCAAAACGCACCCGAAAAGTGGTGAAGAGAAAGCCAGTTGACCCCAAAATGGGGGGACTTGGCCAGAATCACGCAGAAACGGGTGCGCAGCGAAACCCCACGTCCGCCGGAGCGCGCAAAAATTACGAAAATACCCTCACTTTACTAAAAAGGGGCAAAATGCACCTGAAAAGTGGGAAGGAAAAACTGGTTGACCCCCAGAACGAGGGGACATGGCCAGTATCACGCCGGGAACAGATGCGTAGTAAATTACGAAAATACTCTCACCTAACTAAAAAAAGCAAAACGCACCCGAAAAGTGGGAAAGTAAAAGCCGGTTGACCCCCGAAACGGGAGGACTTGGCCAGATCACGATGGGAACAGGTGCGCAGCGAAACCCCACGTCCGCTGGAGCGCGCAACAATTACGAAAATACCCTCACCTTAATAAAAAGGGGCAAAACGCACCCAAAAAGCCAAAACGGGGGGAGTTAACCAGAATCACGCCGGTAACAAGTGCGCAGCGAAACCCTACGTCCGCCGGAGCGCGTTAAAAATTACGAAAATACCTCACCGTACTAAAAATGGGCAAAACGCACCCGAAAAGTGGGAAGAAAAAGTCGGTTGACCCCCAAAACTGGGGGACTTAAATATAATCACACTGGGAATGGTCGCGCAGCGAAACCCCACGTCCGCCGGAGCGTGCGAAAGTTACGAAAATACCATTACCTTACTAAATAATGGCAAAACGCACCCAAAAAGTGGGAAAGAAAAGCCGGTTGACCCTCAAAACGGGGGATTGGCCAGAATCACATCGAGAACAGGTGCGCTGCGAAACCCCACATCGGCCGGAGCACGTAAAAAATTACAAAAATACCCTAACTTTACTAAAAAGGGCAAAACGCACCTGAAAAGTGGGGAACAAAAAACCGGTTGGCCCCCAAAACGGGGGTACTTGGCGAGAATCACGTCGGGAATAGGTGCGCAGCGAAACCCCAACATCCGCCGGAGCGCGCAAAAATTACGAAAATACCCTTACCTTACTAAATAGGGGTAAAATGCACCTGAAAAGTGGGGAAGAAAAAGCCATTTGACCCCCAAAACGGGGGGACTTGGCCAAAACCATGTTGGGAACAGGTGCGCAGCGAAACCCCACGTCTACCAGATCGCACGAAAATTTTGAAAATAGTCTCACCTAACTAAAGAGGGGCAAAACGCACCTAAAAAGTGAGAAAGGAAAAGCCGATTGACCCCCAAAACGGGGGGACATGGCCAGAATCACGCCGGGAACAGGTGCGCAGCAAAACCCCACGTCCGCCGAAGCGCAAAAATTACGAAAATACCCTCAAGTTACTAAAAAGGGGCAAAACGTACCCAAAAAGTGGGGAAGTAAAAGCCAGTTGACCCCCAAAACGGGGGGACTTGGCCAGAATCACGCCAGGAACAGGTGCACAGCGAAACCCCACGTCTGCCGGAGCGCGCAAAAATTACGAAAATACCTTCACCTTACTAAAAAGGGGCAAAACGCACCCAAAAAGTGGGGAAGAAAATGTTGGTTGACTCCTAAAATGGGAGAACTTGGCCAGAATCACGTCGGGAACAGGTACGCGGCGAAACCCCACGTCTGCCGGAGCGCGCAAAAATTACAAAAATACCATCACCTTACTAAAAAGGGGCAAAACGCACCCGAAAAATGCGGAATGAAAAGCCGGTTTACCTCCAAAATAGGGGGACTTGGCCAGAATCACGCTAGAAACGGGTGCGCAGCGAAACCGCACGTCCGCCGGAGCCTGCGAAAATTAATTTAAATATTCTCACCTTACTAAAAGGGGCAAAATGCACCCGAAAAGTGGGAAGGAAAAGCCGGTTGACCCCCAAAACGAGGGGACATGGCCAGAATCACGCCGGGAACAGGTTCGCAGTAAAACCCCACGTCTGTCGGAGCACGCAAAAATTACGAAAATACCCTCACCTTACTAAAAAGGAAAAACACACCCAAAAAGTGGGGAACGAAATGCCAGTTGACCCCCAAAACGGGAGGACTTAGCCAGAACAATGTTGGGAACAGGTGCACAGCGAAACACTACGTCCGCTGGAGCGCGCAAAAATTACGAAAATATACTCACCTTACTAAAAAGGGGCAAAACGCACCCGAAACGTGGGGAAAAAAAAGTCGATTGACCTCTAAAACGGGGGGACTTGGCCAGAATCACGCCGGGTACAGGTGCACAGCGAAACCCCACGTCCCCCGGAGCGCGCGAAAATTACGAAAATACCCTCACTTCACTAAAAGGGACAAAACACACCCGAAAAGTGGGGAAGGAAATGCCGGTTGACCCCCAAAAAGGGGGGACTTGGCCAGAATCACGCCATTAACTTGTGCGAAGCTAAACCCCACGTCCGCCGGAGCGCACGAAAATTACGAAAATACCTCACCTCACTAAAAAGGGGTAAAATACAACCGAAAAATGAGGAAGGAAAAGTCGGTTGACCCCCAAAATGGGGGGACTTGGCCAGAATCACGACAGGATTAGGTGTGCAGTGAAACCCCACGTCCACCGGAACGCGTGAAAATTACGAAAATACCCTCACCTTACTAAAAAGGGGCAAAATCACGCCAGGAATAGGTGCGCAGCGAAACCCAACATCCGTCGAAGCACGCAAAAATTATGAAAATACCCTTACCTTACTAAAAAAGGACAAAACGGACCCGAAAAATGGGGAAGGAAAAGCCGGTTAACCCCCAAAACGGGGGGACTTGGCCAGAACCATGTTGGGAACAGGTGCGCAGGGAAACCCCACGTCCGTCGGACCGTACAAAAATTACGAAAATACCCTCACCTTACTAAAAAGGCAAAATGCACCCGAAAAATGAGGCAGGAAAAGTCGATTGACCCCCAAAACGGGGGGACTTGGCCAGAATCACTCCGGGAGCGGGTGCGCAGCGAAACCACACTTCCTCTAGAGCGCGTGAAAATTACAAAAATACCCTCAGCTTACTAAAAAGAGGAAAAACACACCAAAAAAGTGGAGAAGGAAAACCCAATTGACCCCCAAAACAGGGGGGCTTGGGTAGAATCTCGACGGGAATAGGTGCATAGTGAAATCTCACGTCCGTCAGTGCGCGTGAAAATTACGAAAATATCATTGCCTTACTAAATTGGGGCAGAACGCACCGAAAAAGTGGGGAAGGAAAAGCTGGTTGACCCCTAAAACGGAGTGACTTGGCCAGAATCACGCCTGGAACAGGTGTGCAGAGAAACCCCACGTCTGCCGAAGCGCGCGAATATTACGAAAATACCCTCAATTTATTAAAAAGGGGCAAAACGCTCCTGAAAAGTGGGGAAGGAAAAGTCGGTTGACCTCCAAAACGGGGGGACTTGGCCAGAATCATGCTGGAAACAGGTGCGCAGCGAAACCCCACTTTCGTCAGAGCGCGCTAAAATTATAAAAGTACCCCCACCTTACAAAAAAGGGCAAAACGCACCCGAAAAGCCGGTTTGCCCCCAAAAAGGGGGTACTTGGCGAGAATCACGCCGGGAATAGGTGCGCAGCGAAACCCTAACATCCACCGGAGCACGCAAAGAGTACGAAAATACCCTTACCTTACTAAATAGGGCAAAACGCACCCAAAATGTGGGAAAGGAAAAGCCGGTTGACCCCCAATACGGGGGGACTTGGCCAAAACCATGTTGGGAACAGGTGCGCAGCGAAACCCACGTCTGCCAGATTGCACAAAAATTACGAAAATAGCCTCACCTTACTAAAAAGGGGCAAAACGCACCCGAAAAGTGGGGAAGGAAATGTCGATTGACCCCCAAAATGGGGGGACTTGGCCAGAATCACGTCGGGAACAGGTGCGCAACGAAACCCCACGTCCGTCGGAGCGTGCGAAAATTACGAAAATACCCTCACCTTACTAAAGAGGGGCAAAATGCACCCGAAAAGTGGGGAAGGAAAAGCCGGTTGACCCCCAAAACGGGGTGACTTGGCCAAAATCACGCTGGGAACAGGTGCGCAGCAAAACCCCACGTTCGCCGGAGTGCGTAAAAATTACGAAAATACTCTCACCTTACTAAAAAGGGGCAAAACGCACTCGAAACGTGGGGAAAGAAAAGCCGGTTGACCCCCAAAACGGAGGGACTTGGCCAGAATCACGCCGGGAATAGGTGTGCAGTGAAATTCCACGTCCGCCGGAGTGCGCGAAAATAACGAAAATACCCTTACCTTACTAAATAGGGGCGAAATGCACCCGAAAAGTAGGGAAGGAAAATCGGGTTGACCCCCAAAACGGGGAGACTTGGCCAGAAACACGCCGGGAACAGGTGCGCAACGAAACCTCACATCCTCCGGAGCGCACGAAAATAACGAAAATACCCTCACCTTACTAAAATGGGGCAAAACACACCCGAAAAGTGGGGAAAGAAAAGCCAGCTGACCCCCAAAATGGGGGGACTTGGTCAGAATCACGCCGGAAACGGGTGCGCAGCGAAACCCCACGCCCGCCGGAGTGTCCGAAAATTATGAAAATACCCTCACGTTACTAAAAAGGGGCAAAATGCACCCGAAAAGTGGGAAGGAAAATCCGGTTGACCCCCAAAACGGGAGGACTTGGCCAGAATCACTTCGGGAACAGGTGCGCAGCGAAAACCCACATCCGCCGGAGCGCGCAAAAGTTACGAAAATACACTCACCTTACTAAAAAGGGGCAAAACGCACCCAAAACGTGGGGAAGAAGAAGTCGATTTACCTCCAAAACGGGGGGACTTGGCCAGAATCACGCCGGGAAAAGGTGCGCAGCGAAACCCACGTCCGCCGGAGCGCGCGAAAATTACAAAATACCCTCACTTCACTAAAAGGGACAAAACACACCAGAAAAGTGGGGAAAGAAATGCCAGTTGACCCCCAAAATGGGGAGACTTAGCCAGAATCACGACGGGATTAGGCGTGCAGTGAAACCCTATATCCGCCAAACGCGCAAAAATTACGAAAATACCCTCACCTTACTAAAATGGGGCAAAACACACTCGAAAAGTAGGGAAGAAAAAGCCGGTTGACCCCCAAAACGGGGGGACATGACCAGAATCACGCCGCGAAATCCCACATCCGCCGGAGTGCGCAAAAATTACGAAAATATCCTCACCTTACTAAATAAGGGCAAAACGCACCCGAAAATTGGGGAAGGAAAAGCAGATTTACTCCCAAAACGGGGGGACATGGCCAGAATCATTCCGGGAATAGGTGCGCAGTAAAACCCCACGTCTGCCAGAGCGCGCGCAAATTAGGAAAATACCCTCACCTAACTAAAAGGGGGCAAAGCGCACCAGAAAAGTGAGGAAGGAAAAGCCGGTTGCCCTCCAAAACGGGGGGACTTGGCTAAAATCACGCCAGGAATAGGTGCGCAGCGAAACCCAACATCCGTCGAAGCACGCAAAAATTATGAAAATACCCTTACCTTACTAAAAAAAGGGCAAAACGGACCCGAAAAATGGGGAAGGAAAAGCCGGTTGACCCCCAAAACGGGGGGACTTGGACAGAACCAAGTTGGGAACAGTTGCGCAGCGAAACCCCAAGTCCGTCGGATCGTACAAAAATTACGAAAATACCCTCACCTTACTAAAAAGTGCAAAACGCACCCAAAATGTGAGGTAGGAAAAGTCGGTTGACCCCCAAAAAGGGGGGACTTGGCTAGAATCACGCCGGAAACGGGTGCGCAGCGAAACCACACTTCCTCTAGAGTGCGCGAAAATTACAAAAATACTCTTAGCTTACTAAAAAGAGGCAAAACACACCGAAAAAGTGAAGAAGGAAAACCCGGTTGACCCCCAAAATAGGTGCGTAGTGAAATCTCACGTCCGCCGGTGTGCGCGAAAATTACGAAAATACCATTACATTACTAAATAGGGGCAGAACGCACCGAAAAAGTGGGGAAGGAAAAGCCGGTTGACCCCTAAAACGGGGTGACTTGGCCAGAATCACGCCGGGAACAGGTGTGCAGCGAAACCCCACGTCTGTCGAAGCCTGCAAAAATTACGAAAATACCCTCAATTTATTAAAAAGGGGCAAAACGCACCTGAAAAGTGGGGAAGGAAAAGTCAGTTGAGCTCCAAAACTGGGGGACTTGGCCAGAATCATGCTGGGAACAGGTGCGCAGCGAAACCCCACTTTCGTCAGAGCGCGCGAAAATTATAAAAGTACCCTCACCTTACAAAAAAGGGCAAAACGCACCCGAAAAGTGGAGAACGAAAAGCCGGTTGGCCCCCAAAACGGGGGTACTTGGCGAGAATCACGCCGGGATTAGGTGCGCAGCGAAACCTCAACATCCGCAGGAGCGCACAAAAAGTACGAAAATACCCTTACCTTACTAAATAAGGGCAAAACGCACCCAAAAAGTGGGAAAGGAAAAGAAAGTTGACCCCCAATACGGGGGACTTGGCGAAATCCCACGTCGGCCGAAGCACGCAAAAATTAAGAAAATACTCCCACTTGACTAAAAAGGAGCAAAACGCACCCGAAAAGTTGGGAAGTTAAAGCCGGTTGACCCTCAAAACGGGGGGACTTGGCCAGAATCACGCCGGGAACAGGTGCGCAGCGAAACCCCACGTCTGCCGGAGTGCGCAAAAATTACGAAAATACCCTTACCATACTAAATAGGGGCAAAACGCACCCAAAAAGTGGGGAAGGAAGAACCAGTTGACCCTCAAAACGGGGGGACTTTGCCAGAATCATGCTGAAAACAGGTGCGCAGCGAAACCACACGTCTGCCGGAGAGCGCAAAAATTACAAAAATACCCTCACCTTACTAAAAAGGGGGAAAACGCACCCGAAAAGTGGAGAAGAAAAAGTTGGTTGACCCCTAAAACGGGGGGACTTAGCCAGAATCACACCGGGAACAGGTGCGCAGCGAAACACCACGTCCGCCGGAGCGCACAAAAATTACGAAAATACCTTCACCATACTAAAAAACGGCAAAACGCACCCGAAAAGTGGGGAAAGAAAAGCCAGTTGACCCCCAAAACGAAGGGACTTGGCCAGAATCGAGCCGGGAATAGGTGCGCAGCGAAACTCCACGTCCGCCGGAGCGCGCAAAAATTACGAAAATATCCTTACCTTCCTAAATAGGGGCCAAATGCACCCGAAAAGTAGGGAAGGAAAACCCGGTTGACCACCAAAACAGGGTGACATGGCCAGAATTACGCCGGGAACAGGTGCGCAGTAAAACCCCACGTCCACCGGAACACGCGAAAATTATGAAAATATCCTTACCTAACTAAAAAGGTGCAAAACGCACCCGAAAAGTGGGGAAGGAAAAGTCGGTTGACCCCCAAAATAGGGGACTTGACCAGAATCACGCTGGGAATAGTCGCGCAGCGAAACCCCACGTCCGCCGGAGCGCGCAATAGTTACGAAAATACCCTTACCTTACTAAATAGGGGGAAAACGCACCCGAAAAGTGGGAAGGAAAAGTCGGTTGACCCTCAAAACGGGGGATTGGCCAGAATCACGCCGCGAACAGGTGCACTACGAAACCCCACATCGGGCGGAGCACGCAAAAATTATGAAAATACCCTCATCTTACTAAAAAGGGCAAAACGCACCCGAAAAGTGGGGAACGAAAAGCTGGTTGACCCCCAAAACGGTGGTACTTGGCCAGAATCACGCCGGGAATAGTTGCGCAGCCAAACCCCATTATCCGCCGGAGCGTGCAAAAATTATGAAAATACCCTTACCTTGCTAACTAGGGGGAAAACGCATCCGAAAAGTGGGGAACGAAAAGCCGGTTGACCCCGAAAACGGGGGGACTTGGCCAAAACCATGTTGGGAACTGATGCGCAGCGAAACCCCACGTCTGCCGGATCGCACGAAAATTACGAAAATAGCCTCACCTAACTAAAGAGGGGCAAAACGCACCTAAAAAGTTTGGAAGGAAAAGCCGATTGACCCCCAAAACGGGGGGACTTAGCCAGAATTACGTCGGGAACAGGTGCGCTGCGAAACCCCACGTTCGCCGGAGCGCGCGAAAATTATGAAAATACCCTCAATTACTAAAAAGGTGCAAAATGCACCCGAAAAGTGGGGAAGTAAAAGCCGGTTGACCCCATGTCTGCCGGAGCGTGCAAAAATTACGAAAATACCCTCACCTTACTAAAAAGGGGCAAAACGCACCCGAAAAGTGGAGAAGAAAAAGTTGGTTGACCCCTAAAACGGGGGGACTTGGCCAGAATCACGGCGTGAACAGGTGCGCAGCGAAACAGCACGTCCGCCGGATCCCCACGAAAATTACGAAAATACTTTCACCTTACAAAAAAGGGGCAAAACGCACCCGAAAAGTGGCGAAGGAAAAGCCGGTTTACCCCCAAAACGGAGGGACTTGGCCAAAATCACGCTGGGAATAGGTGCGCAGCGAAACTCCATGTCCGCCGGAGCGCGCAAAAATTACGAAAATATCCTTACCTTACTAAATATGGGCAAAATGCACCCGAAAACTAGGGAAGGAAAACCCGGTTGACCCCCAAAACAGGGTGACTTGGCTAGAATCACATCGGGAACAGGTGCGCCGCGAAATCTCACGTCCGCCGGAGCGCGCGAAAATTACGAAAATACCCTTACCTGACTAAAAAGGGGCAAAACGCACCCGAAAAGTGGGGAAGAAAATCCGGTTGACCCTTAAAACGGGGGGACTTGGCCAGAATCTCGCCGGAAATAGGTGCGTAGGGAAACCCCACATCGGCGGGAGCAAGTAAAAATTACGAAAATACCCTCACCATACTAAAAATGCAAAACACACCCGAAAAGCTGGGAACGAAAAGCCGGTTGACCCCCAAAACGTGGGAACTTGGCCAGAACCATGTTGGGAACAAGTGCGCAGCGACACACCACGTCCGCCGGATCGCACGAAAATTACGAAAATACAATTACCTTATTAAAAAGGGGCAAAACGCACCCGAAACGTGGGGAAGGAAAAGTCGATTGACTTCCAAAACGGGAGGACTTGGCCAGAATCACACCGGGAACAGGTGCGCTGCGAAACCCCACGTCTGCCGGAGCGCGCAAAAATTATGAAAATACCCTCACATTACTAAAAAGGGACAAAATACACCCGAAAAGTGGGGAAGGAAAAGCCGGTTGACCCCCAAAACTGGAGGACTTGGCCAGAATCATGTCGTGAAGAGGTGCACAGCGAAACCCCACGTCTGCTGGAGCGCGCGAAAATTACAAAAATACCCTCAACTTAGTAAAAGGGGCAAAATGCACCCGAAAAATGGGGAAAGAAAAGCCGGTTGATCCCCAAAATGGGGGGCCTAGGCCAGAATCACGACGGGAATAGGTGCGCAGTGAAACCACATGTCCGCTGGTGCGTGCAAAAATTACGAAATTACCCTTACCTTACTAAAGAGGGGCAAAACGCACCCGAAAAGTGGGGAAGGAAAAGCCGGTTGACCCCCAAAACGGGGTGACTTGGCCAAAATCACGCCGGGAACAGGTGCGCAGCAAAACCCCACGTTCGCCGGAGTGCGCAAAAATTACGAAAATATTCTCACCTTACTAAAAAGGGGCAAAACGCACTCGAAAAGCGGGGAAAGAAAAGCCGGTTGACCCCCAAAACAGAGGGACTTAGCCAGAATCACGTCGGGAATAGGTGTGCAGTGAAATTCCACGTCCCCCGGAGTGCGTGAAAATTTCAAAAATACCTTTACCTTACTAAATAGGGGCAAAATGCACCCGAAAAGTAGGGAAGGAAAACCCGGTTGACCCCCAAAACGGGATGACTTGGCCAGAAGCACGCGGGGAACAGGTGCGCAGCGAAACCTCACATCCTCCGGGGCGCACGAAAATAACGAAAATACCCTCACCTTACTAAAAAGGGGCAAAACGCACCGGAAATGTGGGGAACAAAAAGTCGGTTGACCTCCGAAACGTGGGGATTTGGTCAGATTCACGCCGGGAACAGGTGCGCAGTGAAACCCCTTTTCTGCCGGAGCGCGCGAAAATTACAAAAATACCTTCACCTTACTAAAAAGGGGCAAAACACACCCGAAAAGTGGGAAAGGAAAAGCTGGTTGACCCCCAAAATGGGGGGACTTGGTCAGAATCACGCCGGTAACAGGTGCGCAGCAAAATACCAAGTCTGCCGGAGCGCGCACAAATTATGAAAATACCCTCACCTAACTAAAAAGGGCAAAATGCACCCGAAAAGTGGGGAGGAAAAAAGTCGGTTGACCCCTAAAACGGGGGGACTTGGCCAGAATCACGCCGTGAATAGGTGTGCAGTGAAACCCAACATCCGCCGGAGCGTGCAAAATTTACGAAAATACCCTTACTTTACTAAAAAAGGGCAAAACGCACCCAAAAAGTGGGGAAAAAAAGCCGGTTGACCCCCAAAACGGGGGGACTTGTCCAGAACCATTTTGGGAACAGGTGCGCAGCGAAACCCCACGTCCGCCGGACCGCACGAAAATTATGAAAATACCCTTACCTTATTAAAAATGGGCAAAACGCTCCCAAAAAGTGGGGAAGGAAAAGTCGGTTGACCCCCAAAACGGGGGGACTTTGCCTGAATCACGCAGGGAATGGGTGCGCAGCGAAACCCCACGTTCACAGGAGCGCGCAAAAATTACAAAAATACCCTTACCTTACTAAAAAGGCAAAACACACCCGAAAAGTGGGGAACGAAAAGTCGGTTGACCCCCAAAACGGGGGGACTTGGCCAGAACCATGTTTGGAACTAGTGCGCAGCGAAACACCACGTCCGCCGGATCGCACGAAAATTACAAAAATATCCTCACCTTATTAAAAAGGGGCAAAATGCACCCGAAACGAGGGTAAGGAAAAGTTGATTGACTTCCAAAACGGGGGGACTTGGCCAGAATCACATCGAGAATAGGTGCGTTGCGAAACCCCACGTCTGCCGGAGCGCGCAAAAATTACGAAAATACCATCACGTTACTAAAAAGGGACAAAACACACCCGAAAAGTGGGGAAGGAAAAGCCAGTTGACCCCCAAAACTGTAGGACTTGGCCAGAATCACGCCATGAACAGGTGCACAGTGAAACCCCACGTCCGCCGGAGGGCACGAAAATTACAAAAATACCCTCAACTTACTAAAAAGGGGCAAAATGCACTCGAAAAGTGGGGAAAGAAAAGCCGGTTGACCCCCAAAACGGGAGGACTAGGCCAGAATCACGACGGGAATAGGTGTTTACTTAAACCACACGTCCGCCGGTGCGCGCAAAAATTACGAAAATACCCTTACCTTACTAAAGAGGGGCAAAACGCACCCAAAAAGTGGGGAAAGAAAAGCCGGTTGACCCCCAAAACGGGGTGAGTTGGCCAAAATTACGCCAGGAACAGATGCGCAGCGAAACCCCACGTTCGCCGGAGTGCACAAAGATTACGAAAATACTCTCACTTTATTAAAAAGGGGCAAAACGCATCCGAAAAGGGGGGAAGGAAAAGCCGGTTGACCCCCAAAACGGAGGAACTTAGCTAGAATCACGCCGGGAATAGGTGCGCAGTGAAATTCCACGTCCGTCGGAGGGCGCAAAAATTATGAAAATACCCTTATCTTACTAAATAGGGGCAACATGCACCCGAAAAGTAGGGAAGAAAAACCCGGTTGACCCCCAAAACGGGGTGACTTAGCAAGAATCACGCCGGGAACAGGTGCGCAGCGAAACCTCACATCCGCCGGAACGCACAAAAATAACGAAAATACCCTCACCTTACTAAAATGGGGTAAAACGCACCCGAAAAGTGGGGAACAAAAAGCCGGTTGACCTCCAAAATGTGGGGATTTGGCCAGAATCACATCGAGGACAGGTGCGTAGCGAAACCCCCTTTTTGCCGGAGCGCGCGAAAATTACAAAAATACTTTCACCTTACTAAAAAGGGGCAAAAGACACCCGAAAAGTGGGGAAGGAAAAGCCGATTGACCCCCAAAATGGGGGGACTTGGTCAGAATCACGCCGGAAACGGGTGCGCAGCGAAACCCCACGTCCGCCGAAGCGTGCGAAAATTATGAAAATACCCTCACGTTATTAAAAAGTTGCAAAATGCACCCGAAAAGTGGGGAAAGAAAAGCCGGTTGACCCCCAAAACGGGGGGACTAGGCCAGAATCACGACGGGAACAGGTGCGCAGCGAAACCCGACGTCCGCCGGAGCACTCAAAAATTATAAAAATACCCCCACCTTACTAAAAAGGCGCAAAAAACACTCGAAAATTGGGGAAGGAAAAGCCGGTTGACCCCCAAAATGGGGGGACTTAGCCAAAATCACGCTGGAAACGGGTGCGCAGCGAAACCCCACGTCCGCCGGAGCGTGCGAAAATTATAAAAATATTCTCACCTTACTAAAAAGAGGCAAAATGCACATGTTCCTGGTTGACCCCCAAAACGAGGGGATATGGCCAGAATCACGCCGTGAACAGGTGCAGAGTAAAACCCCACGGCCGCCGGAGCGCGCACAAATTATGAAAATACCCTCACCTGACCAAAAAGGGGCAAAACGCACCCGAAAAGTGGGGAAGAAAATCCGGTTGACCGCCAAAACGGGGGGTCTTGGCCAGAATCACGCCGGGAATAGGTGCGCAACGAAACCCAACATTCGCCGGAGCGCGCAAAAATTACGAAATTACCCTTACCTTACTAAAAAGGGGCAAAACGCACCCGAAAAGTGGGGAAGGAAAAGCCGGTTGACGCACAAAACGGGGGGACTTGGCTAGAACCATGTTGGGAACAGGTGCACAGCGAAACACCACGTCCGTCGGATCGCACGAAAATTACGAAAATACCCTCACCTTATTAAAAAGGGGCAAAACGCACCCGAAAAGTGAGGAAGGAAAAGCCGGTTGACCTCAAAAACGGGATGACTTGGCCAAAATCACGCAAGAAATAGGTGCGCAGCGAAACCCAACATCCGTCGGAGCACGCAAAAATTACGAAAATACCCTTACCTTACTACAAAAGAGCAAAACGCACCCGAAAAGTGGGGAAGGAAAAGCCAGTTAACCCCCAAAACGGGGGGACTTGGGCAGAACCATGTTGGGAACAGGTGCGCAACGAAACCCCACGTCTGCCGGACCGCACAAAAATTACGAAAATACCCTTAACTTACTAAAAAGGGGCAAAACGTACCCGAAAAATGAGGAAAGAAAAGTCGGTTGACTCCCAAAACGGGGAGACTTGGCCAGAATCACGTCGGGACCAGGTGCGTAGCGAAACCCGACGTTCGCCGGAGCGCGCGAAAATTACGAAAATACCCTCAACTTACTAAAAAGGGGCAAAACGCACCCAAAAAGTGGGGAAGGAAAAGCCGGTTGACCCACAGAACGGGGGGACTTGGCCAGAATCACGACGGGAATAGGTGCGCAGTGAAACCCCACGTCCGCTGAAGCGCGCGTAAGTTACGAAAATACCCTTACCTTACTAAAGAGCGGCAAAACGCATCTGAAAAGTGGGAAAAAAATGTTGGTTGATCCCCAAAACGGAGTGACTTGGCCAGAATCATGCCGGGAACAGGTGCGCAGCGAAACCTCATGTCCGCCGGAGCGCGCAAAAATTGCGAAAATACCCTTAACTTACTAAAAAGGGGCAAAACGCTCCCGAAAAGTGGGGAAGTAAAATTCGGTTGCCTCCAAAACGGGGGGACTTGGCCAGAATCACGCCGGGTACAGGTGCGCAGCGAAACCCCACGATTGTCGGAGCGCACGAAAATTACGAAAATACCCTCACCTTACTAAAAAGGGGCAAAACGCACCCGAAAAGTGGGGAAGAAAAAGTTGGTTGACCCCCAAAACGGAGTGACTTGGCCAGAATCACGCCGGGAACAGGTGCGCAGCGAAACCTCACGTCCGCCGGAGCGCGCAAAAATTACGAAAATACTCTAACCTTACTAAAAAAGGGCAAAACGCACCCGAAAAGTGCGGAACGAAAAGCCGGTTGACCTCCAAAACGTGGGGATTTGGCCAGAATCACGCCGGGAACAGGTGCGCAGCTAAACCCCTTTTCTGCAGAGCACGCGAAAATTACAAAAATACCCTAACCTTACTAAAAAGGGGCAAAACACACCCGAAAAGTGGGGAAGGAAAAGTCGGTTGACCCCCAAAATGGGGAGACTTGGCCAGAATCACGCTGGAAACGAGTGCGCAGCGAAACCCCACGTCCGCCGGAGCGTGCGAAAATTATAAAAATATTCTCACCTTACTAAAAAGGGGCAAAATGCACCCGAAAAGTGGGAAGAAAAAGCCGGTTGACCCCCAAAATGAGGGGACATGGCCAGAATCACGCTGAGAACAGGTGCGCAGTAAAACCCCACGTCCGCCGAAGCGTGCACAAATTACGAAAATACCCTCACCTGACTAAAAAGGGGCAAAACGCACCCGAAAAGTGGGGAAGAAAATCCGGTTGACCTCCAAAACGGGATGACTTGGCCAAAATCACGCCAGGAATAGATGCGCAGCGAAACCCAACATCCGTCGGAGCACGCAAAAATTATGAAAATACCCTTACCTTACTAAAAAGGGCAAAACGCACCCGAAAAGGGGGGAAGGAAAAGTCGGTTAACCCCCAACAGGGGGGGACTTGGCCAGAACCATTTGGGAACAGGTGCGCAGCGAAACTCCACGTCCGCCGGACCGCACAAAAATTACGGAAATACCCTCACCCTACCTAAAAGGGGCAAAACGCATCCGAAAAGTGAGGAAGGAAATGTCGGTTGACCCCCAAAACGGGGGGACTTGGACAAAATCACGTTGGGAACGGGTGCGCAGCGAAACCCCACTTCCGCAAGAGCGCGCAAAAATTACAAAAATACCCTCAGCTTACTAAAAAGGGGCAAAACATACCAGAAAAGTAGAGAAGGAAAACCCGATTGACCCCTAAAACGGGAGGACTTGGCCAGAATCACGTCGGTAATAGTTGCACAGCAAAACACTCTCACTTTACTAAAAAGGGAAAAACGCTCCCAAAAAGGGAGGAAGGAAAAGCCGGTTGTCCCCCAAAACGGGAGCAGTTGGCCAGAATCATGCCGGTAACAAATGCGCAGCGAAACCCTACATCCGCCGGAGCGCGCGAAAATTACGAAAATACCCTCACCTTACTAAAAAGGGGCAAAACGCACCCGAAAAGTGGGGAAGGAAAAGTCGGTTGACCCCCAAAACTGGGGGACTTGACCAGAATCACGCCGGGAATAGTCACGCAGCGAAACCGTATGTCCGCCGGAGCGCGCGGAAGTTACGAAAATACCCTTACCATACTAAATAGGGGCAAAACGCATCTGAAAAGTGGGGAACGAAGAGCCGGTTGACCCTTGGCCAGAATCATGTCGGGAACAAGTCCGCAGCGAAACCCAACGTCCGTCGTAGCGCGCTAAAAATACAAAAATACACCTACCTTATTAAAAAGTGCCAAAACACCCGAAAATTGGGGAAAGAAAAGCCGGTTGACCCCCAAAACGGGGGGACATGGCCAGAATCAAGCCGGAAACAGGTGAGCAGCGAAACCCCATTTATGCCGGAGCGCACAAAAATTACAAGAATATCCTCAGCTAACTAAAAAGGGGCAAAACACACCAAAAAAGGGGAGAAGGAAAAGCCGGTTGACCTCCAAAACGGGAGGACTTGCCTAGAATCACGTCGGGAACAGGTGCGCAGCGAAACCCCACGTCTGCCGGAGCGCTCGAAAATTACGAAAATACCCTCACCTTATTAAAAAGGGGCAAAACGCACCCAAAAAGTGAGGAAGGAAAAGCCGGTTGACCTCCAAAACGGGGGGAGTTGGCCAGAATCACGCCGGGAACAGGTGCGTAACGAAACCCTACATCCGCCGGGAACAGGTACGTACCCGAAAAGTGGGGAACGAAAAGTTAGTTGACCCCCAAAACGGGAGGACTTGGCCAAAATCACGCCGGGCACAGGTGCGCAGCGAAACCAGACGTCCGTCGGAGCGCGCAAAAATTACGAAAATACTCTCACCTGACTAAAAAGGAGCAAAACGCACTCGAAAGGTGGGGAAGTAAAAGCCGGTTGACCCCCAAAACGGGGGGACTTAGCCAGAATCACCTCGGGAATAGGTGCGCAACGAAACCCTACATCCGCCGGAGTGCACGAAAATTACGAAAATAACCTTACCTTACTAAATAGGGACAAAACGCGCCTAAAAAGTGGGGGAGAAAAAGCCGATTGACGCCTAAAACAAAAGGACTTGGCCAGAATCATGCTGTGAACAGGTGCGCAGCGAAACCCTACGTCTGCCGGAGCGCGCAAAAATTACAAAAATACACTCACCTTACTAAAAAGGGCAAAACACACCTGAAAAGTGCTGAAAAAAAAGTCGGTTGACCCCTAAAACGGGGGGACTTGGCCAGAATCAAGTCGGGAACAGGTGCGCAGCGAAACCCCATGTCCGCCGGAGCGCGCGAAAATTACGAAAATACCCTCACTTTACTAAAAAGGGGCAAAACGCACCCGTAAAGTGGGAAAGGAAAGCCGGTTGACCCCCAAAACGGGGGGACTTGGCCAGAGTCACGCCGGGAATAGGTGCGCAGCAAAACCCCACGTCCGCCGGAGCGCGCTAAAATTATAAAAAAAAGTCGGGTGACTCCTAAAACGGGGGGACTTGGCCAGAACGGAGTCGGGGATAGGTGCGCAGCGAAACCCCACGTCTGCCGGAGCGCGCAAAAATTATAAAAATACCCTTACCTTACTAAAAAGGGGCAAAACACACCCAAAAAGTGGGGGAAAAAAAAGTCGGTTGACCTCGAAAACGGGGGGACTTGGCCAGAATCAAGTCGGGAACAGGTGCGCAGCGAAACCCCATGTCCGCCGGAGCGCGCAAAAATTACGAAAATACCCTCACTTTACTAAATAGGGGCAAGACGCACCCGAAAAGTAGGGAAGGAAAACCCGGTTGACCCCCAAAACGGGGTGACTTGGCCAGAATAACGCCGGAAATAGGTGCGCAGCGAAACGTCATGTCCGCTGGAGCGCGCGAAAATTACGAATATACCCTCACCTTACTAAAAAGGGGCAAAATGCACCAGAAAAATGGGGAACAAAATGCCGGTTAACCTCCAAAACGTGGGGATTTTGCCAGAAACACGCCGAAAACCGGTGCGCAGCGAAACTCCCTTTCCGCCGGAGCGCGCAAAAATTACAAAAATACCCTCACCTTACTAATAAGGGGCAAAACACACCCAAAAATTGGAGAAGGAAAAGCCGGTTGACCCCCAAAATGGGGGGACTAGGCCAGAATCTCGCGCGGAAACGGGTGCGCAGCGAAACCCCACGTCCGTCGGAGCGTGCGAAAATTATGAAAATGTCCTCACCTTACTAAAAGGGGCAAAATGCAGCCGAAAAGTGGGAAGGAAAGGCCGGTTGACCTCCAAAACGGGGGGACATGGCTAGAATCACGCCGGCAACAGGTCAATAGTAAAACCTCACGTCCGTCGTAGCGCGCAAAAATTACAAAAATACCCTCACCTAACTAAAAAGGGGTAAAACGCACCCAAAAAGTAGGAAAGGAAAAGCCGGTTGACCCCCAAAACGTGGGGACTGGGCCAGAATCACGTCGGGAATAGGTGCGCAGCGAAACCCAACATCCGCCGAAGCGCGAAATTACGAAAATACCCTTACCTTACTAAAAAGGGCAAAACGCACCCGAAAGTGGAGAACGAAAAGCCGGTTGACCCCCAAAACGGGGGGACTGGGCCAGAATCACGTCGGGAATAGGTGCGCAGCGAAACCCAACATCCGCCGAAGCACGCAAAAATTAAGAAAATACCCTTACCTTACTAAAAAGGGCAAAACGCACCCAAAAAGTGGAGAAAGAAAAGTCGGTTCACCACCAAAACGGGGGGACTTGGCCAGAATCACGCTGGGAACAGGTGGGCAGCGAAACCCCACGTCCGCCGGAGCGCGCGAAAATTACGAAAATACCTTCACTTTACTAAAAAGGGGCAAAACACACACGAAAAGTGGGGAAGAAAAAGTCAATTGACGAGAATCAAGCCATGAACAGGTGCGCAGCGAAACCCCACGTCCGCCGGAGCATGCAAAAATTACGAAAATACCCTCACCTTACTAATAAGGGGCAAAACGCACCCGAAAAGTGGGGAAGGAAAAGTCGGTTGACCCCCAAGACGGGGTGACTTGGCCAGAATCACGTCGGGAACAGGTGCGCAGCGAAACCCCACGTCCGCCAGAGCGCGCGAAAATTAGGAAAATACCCCCACCTTACTAAAAATGGGCAAAACGCACCCGAAAAGTGGGGAACGAAAATCTGGTTGACCCACAAAACGGGGGGACTTGGCCAGAACCATATTGGGAACAGGTGCGCAACGAAACCCAAAGTACGTCGGACCGCACAAAAATTATTAAAATACACTCACCTTACTAATAAGGGGCAAAACGCACCCGAAAAGTGGGGAAGGAAAAGTCGGTTGACCCCTAAAACGGGGGGACTTGGCCAAAATCACGCCGGGAACAGGTGCGCAGCGAAACTCCACTTCCGCCAGAGCGCGCAAAAATTACAAAAATACCCTCAACTTACTAAAAAGGGGCAAAACAAACCGAATAAGTGGAGAAGGAAAATCCGGGAGAAATTGGCCAGAATCACGTCGGGAAAGGAAAAGCCGGTTGACCCCCAAAACGGGGTGACTTGGCCAGAACCATGTTGGGAACAGGTGCGCAGCGAAACCCCACGTCCGCCGGACCGCACGAAAATTACGAAAATAACCTCACCTTACTAAAAATGGGCAAAATCCACCCGAAAAGTGGGGAAGAAAAAGGTCGGTTGAGCCCCAAAATGGGGGGAGTTTGTCAGAATCACGCCAGGAACAGGTGCGCAGCGAAACCCCACATCTGCCGGAGCGCGCAAAAATTACGAAAATACCCTCACCTTACTAAAAAGAGGCAATACACACCCAAAAAGTGGGGAAGGAAAATCCGGTTGACCTCCAAAACGGGGGGACATGGCCAGAATCATGCCATGAACAGGTGCGCAGCGAAACCCCACATACACCGGAGCGCAAAAAATTACTAAAATACCCTCACTTTACTAAAAAGTGGCAAAATGCACCTGTAAAGAGGGAACGCAAAGCTGGTTGACCTCCAAAACGGGGGGACTTGGCCGGAATCACACTGGGAACAGAAGTGCAGCGAATCCCAACGTCCGCCAGAGCGCGCTAAAAATACAAAAATACACCCACCTTATTAAAAAGGGGCAAAAAACACCCAAAATTTGGGGAAGGAAAAGCCGGTTGACCCCCAAAACGGGGGGACTGGGCCAGAATCACGCCGGGAACAGGTGAACAGCGAAACCCCATTTTCGCCAGAGCGCACGAAAATTACAAAAATACCCGCAGCTTACTAAAAAGGGGGCAACACACACCGGAAAAGTAGAGAAGATTTCAGCTGGGTTGACCCCCAAAACAGGAGGACTTGGCCAGAATCACGTCGGGAACAGGTGCGCAGCGAAACCCCACGTCCGCTGGAGCGCTCAAAAATTACAACAGTACCCTCACCTTATTAAAAAGGGGCAAAACGCACCCAAAAAGTGGGGAAGGAAAAGCCGGTTGACCCCCAAAACGGTCGGAGTTGGCCAGAATCACGCCGGTAACAAGTGCGCAGCGAAACCCTACGTCCGCCGGAGCGCGCAAAAATTACGAAAATACCCTCACCTTACTAAAAAGGGGCAAAACGCACCCGAAAAGTAGGGAAAGAAATACCGGTTGACCTCCAAAATTGGGGATTTGACTAGAATCACGCCGAAAATAGTCGCGCAACGAAATCCATGTCCGCCGAAGCGCTCGAAAATTACAAAAATACCCCCACCTTATTAAAAAGGGGCAAAACGCACCCTAAAAGTGGGGAAGGAAAAGTCGGTTGACCCCCAAAACGAAGGGACTTGGCTAGAATCACGCTGGGAACAGGTGCGTAGCGAAACCCTACGTCTGCCGGAGCACGCAAAAATTATGAAAATACCCTCACCTTACTAAAAACTGGCAAAATGCACCCGAAAAGTGGGGAAGGAAAAGCCGGTTGACCCCCAAAACTGGGGGAATTGGCCAGAATCATGCCATGAACAGGTGCGCAGCGAAACCCCACATCCGCCGGAGCGTGCAAAAATTGCGAAAATACCCTCAATTTACTAAAAAGGGGTAAAACGCACCCAAAAAGTGGGGAAGGAAATGTCGGTTGACCCCCAAAACGGGGTGACTTGGCCAAAATCACGTCGGGAACTGGTGCGCAGCGAAACCCCATGTCCGACGTAGCGCGCGAAAATTACGAAAATACCCCCACCTTACTAAAAATGGGCAAAACGCACCCGAAAAGTGGGGAACAAAAAGCTGGTTGACCCCCAAAACGGGGGGACTTGGCCAGAACCATATTGGGAACAGGTGTGCAACGAAACCCAAAGTACGCCGGACCGCACAAAAATTATGAAAATACCCTCACCTTACTAAAAAGGGGCAAAACGCACCTGAAAAGTGGGGAAGGAAAAGTCAGTTGACCCCTAAAACGGGGGGACTTGGCCAGAATCACGCTGGGAACAGGTGCGCAGCAAAACTCCACTTCCGCCAGAGCGTGCAAAAATTACAAAAATACCCACAGCTTACTAAAAAGGGGCAAAACAAACCGAATAAGTGGAGAAGGAAAATCCGGTTGACCCCCAAAACGGGAGAAATTGGCCAGAATCACGTCGGGAACAGGTGCGCAGGAAAACACCACGTCCGCCGGAGCGCGCTTAAATTACGAAAATACCCCACCTAACTAAAAAGGGGCAAAACGCACCCGAAAAGTAGGGAAGGAAAAGTCGGTTGTCCCCCAAAACGGGAGGACTTGGCCAGAATCACGCCGGAAATAGGTGCGCAGCGAAACCCAACATCCGCTGGAGCGCGCAAAAATTACGAAAATACCCTTACCTTATAAAAAAGGTGCAAAATGCACCCGAAAAGTGGGAAAGGAAAATCCGGTTGCCCCCCAATACGGGGGGACGTGGCCAGAACCATGTTGGGAACAGGTGCGCAACGAAACCCCACGTCCGCCGGACCGCACGAAAATTACGAAAATACCCTCACCTTACTAAAAATGAGCAAAATCCACCCGAAAAGTGGGGAAGAAAAAGTCGGTTGAGCCCCAAAATGGGGGGATTTTGCCAGAATCACGCCAGGAACAGGTGCGCAGCGAAACCCACATCTGCCGGAGCGCGCAAAAATTACGAAAATACCCTCACTTTACTAAAAAGAGGCAAAACACACCCAAAAAGTGGGGAAGGAAAATCCGGTTGACCCCCAAAACTGGGCGAATTGGCCAGAATCATGCCATGAACAGGTGCGCAGCGAAACCCCACATACGCCGGAGCGGGCGAAAATTACGAAAATACCCTCAACTTACTAAAAAGGGCAAACCGCACCCGAAAAGTGGGGAAGGAAAAGCCGGTTGACGCCCAAAACGGGAGGACTTGGCCAGAATCACGACGGGAATAGGTGCGCAGTGAAACCCCACTTCCGCCAGAGCACACAAAAATAACGAAAATACCATTACCTTATTAATAGGGGCAAAACGCACCCAAAAAGTGGGGAAGGAAAAGCCGGTTGACCCCGAAAACGGGGTGACTTGGCCAGAATCACGACGAGAACAGGTGTGCAGCGAAACCCCACGTCCGACGGAGCGCGTGAAAATTACGAAAATACCCTCACCTTACTAAAAATAGACAAAATGCACCTGAAAAGTGGGGAACACAAAGCCGGTTGACCTCCAAAACGTGGGGACTTGGCCAGAATCACACCGGGAATAGGTGGACAGCGAAACCCAACTTCCGCTAGAGCGTGCAAAAATTACAAAAATACCCTCAACTTACTAAAAAGAGGCAAAACAAACCGAAAAAGTGGAGAAGGAAAACCCGGTTGATCCCCAAAATGGGAGCACTTGGCTAGAATCACGTTGGAAACAGTTGCGCAGCGAAACACCACGTCTGTCGGAGCGCGCAAAAATTGCGAAAATACCCTCACTTTACTAAAAAGGGCAAAACGCACCCGAAAAGTGGGGAAGGAAAAGCCGGTTGACCACCAAAACTGGGGGACTTGACCAGAATCACGCCAGGAATAGTCGCGCAGCGAAACCCCACGTCCGCCGGAGCGCGCCAAAGTTACAAAAATACTCTTACCTTACTAAATAGGGGCAAAACACATCAAAAAAGTGGGGAACGAAAAGCCAGTTGACCCCAAAAAAACGGGAGGAGGACTTGGCCAGAATCAAACAGGGAACAGGTACGCAGTGAAACCCAACGTCCGCCGGATCGTGCTAAAAATACAAAAATACACCTACCTTATTAAAAAGTGCCAAAACAACAGAAAGTTGGGGAAGGTAAAGCCGGTTGACCCCCAAAACGGGGGGACATGACCAGAATCACGTCGGGAACAAGTGAGCAGCGAAACCCAATTTCCGCCAGAGCGCACGAAAATTACAAAAATACCCTCAGCTTATTAAAAAGAGGCAAAACACACCAGAAAAGTGGAGAAGGAAAATCCGGTTGACCCCCAAAACGGGGGGACTTGGCCAGAATCATGCCATGAACAGGTGCGCAGCGAAACCCCACATACGCCGGAGCGGGCGAAAATTACGAAAATACCCTCACCTTACTAAAAAGGGAAAACGCACCCGAAAAGTGGGGAAGGAAAAGCCGGTTGACGCACAAAATGGGAAGACTTGGCCAGAATCACGTCGGGAACAGGTGCGCAGCAAAATCCCACGTCCGCCAGAGCGCAAAAAAATTACTAAAATACCCTCACTTTACTAAAAAGGGGCAAAAGGCACCTGTAAAGTGGGAACGCAAAGCTGGTTGACCTCCAAAACGGGGGGACTTGGCCGGAATCACACTGGGAACAGAAGCGCAGCGAATCCCAACGTCCGCCAGAGCGCGCTAAAAATACAAAAATACACCCACCTTATTAAAAAGGGGCAAAAAACACCCAAAATTTAGGGAAGGAAAAGCCGGTTGACCCCCAAAACGGGGGGACTGGGCCAGAATCACGCCGGGAACAGGTGAACAGCGAAACCCCATTTCCGCCAGAGCGCACGAAAATTACAAAAATACCCGCAGCTTACTAAAAAGGGGCAAAACACACCGAAAAAGTGGAGAAGGAAAAGCTGGGTTGACCCCCAAAACAGGAGGACTTGGCCAGAATCACGTCGGGAACAGGTGCGCAGCGAAACCCCACGTCCGCTGGAGCGTTCGAAAATTACAAAAATACCCTCACCTTATTAAAAAGGGGAAAAACGCACCCAAAAAGTGGGGAAGGAAAAGCCGATTGACCCCCAAAACGGGCGGAGTTGGCCAGAATCACGCCGATAATAAGTGCGCAGCGAAACCCTACGTCCGCCGGAGCGCGCAAAAATTACGAAAATACCCTCACCTAACTAAAAAGGGGCAAAACGCACCCGAAAAGTAGGGAAAGAAATACCGGTTGACCCCCAAAATTGGGGATTTGACTAGAATCACACCGGAAATAGTCGCGCAACGAAATCCATGTCCGCTGAAGCGCTCGAAAATTACAAAAATACCCCCACCTTATTAAAAAGGGGCAAAACGCACCCGAAAAGTGGGGAAGGAAAAGTCGGTTGACCCCCAAAACGATGGGACTTGGCTAGAATCACGCTGGGAACAGGTGCGTAGCGAAACCCTACGTCTGCCGGAGCACGCAAAAATTACGAAAATACCCTCACCTTACTAAAAAGTGGCAAAACGCACCCGAAAAGTGGGGAAGGAAAAGCCGATTGACCCCCAAAACTGGGGGAATTGGCCAGAATCATGCCATGAACAGGTGCGCAGCGAAACCCCACATCCGCCGGAGCGTGCAAAAATTGCGAAAATACCCTCACCTTACTAAAAATGGGCAAAATCCACACGAAAAGTGGGGAAGAAAAAGTCGGTTGAACCCCAAAATGGGGGGATTTTGCCAGAATCACGCCAGGAACAGGTGCGCAGCGAAACCCACATCTGCCGGAGCGCGCAAAAATTACGAAAATACCCTCACCTTACTAAAAAGAGGCAAAACACACCCAAAAAGTGGGGAAGGAAAATCCGGTTGACCCCCAAAACGGGGGGACTTGGCCAGAATCATGCCATGAACAGGTGTGCAGCGAAACCCCACATACGCCGGAGCGGGCGAAAATTACGAAAATACCCTCAACTTACTAAAAAGGGCAAACCGCACCCGAAAAGTGGGGAAGGAAAAGCCGGTTGACGCCCAAAACGGGAGGTCTTGGCCAGAATCACGACGGGAATAGGTGCGCAGTGAAACCCCACTTCCGCCAGAGCCCGCAAAAATAACGAAAATACCATTACCTTATTAATAGGGGCAAAACGCACCCAAAAAGTGGGGAAGGAAAAGCCGGTTGACCCCGAAAACGGGGTGACTTGGCCAGAATCACGACGAGAACAGGTGCGCAGCGAAACCCCACGTCCGGCGGAGCGCGTGAAAATTACGAAAATACCCTCACCTTACTAAAAATAGACAAAATGCACCCGGTTGACCTCCAAAACGTGGGGACTTGGACAGAATCACACCGGGAATAGGTGGACAGCGAAACCCAACTTCCGCTGGAGCGTGCGAAAATTACAAAAATACCCTCAACTTACTAAAAAGAGGCAAAACAAACCGAAAAAGTGGAGAAGGAAAACCCGGTTGATCCCCAAAATGGGAGCACTTGGCCAGAATCACGTTGGAAACAGTTGCGCAGCGAAACACCACGTCCGTCGGAGAGCGCAAAAATTGCGAAAATACCCTCACTTTACTAAAAAGGGCAAAACGCACCCGAAAAGTGGGGAAGGAAAAGCCGGTTGACCACCAAAAACTGGGGGACTTGACCAGAATCACGCCAGGAATAGTCGCGCAGCGAAACCCCACGTCCGCCGGAGCGCGCCAAAGTTACAAAAATACTCTTACCTTACTAAATAGGGGCAAAACGCATCAAAAAAGTGGGGAACGAAAAGCCAGTTGACCCCAAAAACGGGAGGACTTGGCCAGAATCAAACAGGGAACAGGTACGCAGTGAAACCCAACGTCCGCCGGATCGTGCTAAAAATACAAAAATACACCTACCTTATTAAAAAGTGCCAAAACAATAGAAAGTTGGGGAAGGTAAAGCCGGTTGACCCCCAAAACGGGGGGACATGACCAGAATCACGTCGGGAACAAGTGAGCAGCGAAACCCAATTTCCGCCAGAGCGCACGAAAATTACAAATATACCCTCAGCTTATTAAAAAGGGGCAAAACACACCAGAAAAGTGGAGAAGGAAAATCCGGTTGACCCCCAAAACGGGGGGACTTGGCCAGAATCATGCCATGAACAGGTGCGCAGCGAAACCCCACATACGCCGGAGCGGGCGAAAATTACGAAAATACCCTCAACTTACTAAAAAGGGCAAAACGCACCCGAAAAGTGGGGAAGGAAAAGCCGGTTGACGCCCAAAACGGGAGGACTTGGCCAGAATCACGTCGGGAACAGGTGCGCAGCGAAATCCCACGTCCGTCGGATCGCAAAAAATTACTAAAATACCCTCACTTTACTAAAAAGGGGCAAAACGCACCTGAAAAGTGGGGAACGCAAAGTTGGTTGACCTCCAAAAAGGGGGGACTTGGCCGGAAACACACCGGGAACAGAATCGCAGCGAATCCCAACGTCCACCAGAGCTCGCTAAAAATACAAAAATACACCCACCTTATTAAATAGGGGCAAAAAACACCCAAAATTTGGGGAAGGAAAAGCCGGTTGACCCCCAAAACGGGGGGACTGGGCCAGAATCACGTCGGGTTGGGAGTGGCGGAACAGGTGTGAACAGCGAAACCCCATTTCCGCCAGAGCGCACGAAAATTACAAAAATACCCTCAGCTTACTAAAAAGGGTCAAAACACACCGAAAAAGTGGAGAAGGAAAAGCTGGGTTGACCCCCAAAACAGGAGGACTTGGCCAGAATCACGTCGAAAACAGGTGCGCAGCGAAACCCCACGTCCGCTGGAACGTTCGAAAATTATAAAAATACCCTCACCTTATTAAAAAGGGGCAAAACGCACCCAAAAAGTGGGGAAGGAAAAGCCAGTTGCCCCAAAACGGGCGGAGTTGGCCAGAATCACGGCGGTAACAACTGCGCAGCGAAACCCTACATCCGCCGGAGCGCGCAAAAATTACGAAAATACCCTCACCTTACTAAAAAGGGGCAAAACGCACCAGAAAAGTAGGGAAAGAAATACCGATTGACCCCCAAAATTGGGGATTTGACTAGAATCACACCGGAAATAGTCGCGCAACGAAATCCATGTCCGCTGAAGCGCTCGAAAATTACAAAAATACCCCCACCTTATTAAAAAGGGGCAAAACGCACCCGAAAAGTGGGGAAGGAAAAGTCGGTTGACCCCCAAAACGAAGGGACTTGGCTAGAATCACGCTGGGAACAGGTGCGTAGCGAAACCCTACGTCTGCCGGAGCACGCAAAAATTACGAAAATACCCTCACCTTACTAAAAAGTGGCAAAACGCACCCGAAAAGTGGGGAAGGAAAAGCCGATTGACCCCCAAAACTGGGGGAATTGGCCAGAATCATGCCATGAACAGGTGCGCAGCGAAACCCCACGTCCACCCGAGCATGCAAAAATTGCGAAAATACCCTCAATTTACTAAAAAGGGGTAAAACGAAAATCCACCCGAAAAGTGGGAAAGAAAAAGTAGGTTGAGCCCCAAAATGGGGGGATTTTGCCAGAATCACGCCAGGAACAGGTGCGCAGAGAAACCCCACATCTGCCAGAGCGCGCAAAAATTACGAAAATACCCTCACCTTACTAAAAATAGGCAAAACACACCCAAAAAGTGGGGAAGGAAAATCCGGTTGACCCCCAAAACGGGGGGACTTGGCCAGAATCATGCCATGAACAGGTGCGCAGCGAAACCCCACATACGCCGGAGCGGGCGAAAATTACGAAAATACCCTCAACTTACTAAAAAGGGCAAAACGCACCCGAAAAGTGGGGAAGGAAAAGCCGGTTGACGCCCAAAACGGGAGGACTTGGCCAGAATCACGTCGGGAACAGGTGCGCAGAGAAACCCCACTTCCGCCAGAGCCCGCAAAAATAACGAAAATACCATTACCTTATTAATAGGGGCAAAACGCACCCAAAAAGTGGGGAAGGAAAAGCCGGTTGACCCCGAAAACGGGGTGACTTGGCCAGAATCACGACGAGAATAGGTGCGCAGCGAAACCCCACGTCCGGCGGAGCGCGTGAAAATTACGAAAATACCCTCACCTTACTAAAAATAGACAAAATGCACCCGGTTGACCTCCAAAACGTGGGGACTTGGCCAGAATCACACCGGGAATAGGTGGACAGCGAAACCCAACTTCCGCTGGAGCGTGCGAAAATTACAAAAATACCCTCAACTTACTAAAAAGTGGCAAAACAAACCGAAAAAGTGGAGAAGGAAAACCCGGTTGATCCCCAAAATGGGAGCACTTGGCCAGAATCACGTTGGAAACAGTTGCGCAGCGAAACACCACGTCCGTCGGAGAGCGCAAAAATTGCGAAAATACCCTCACTTTACTAAAAAGGGCAAAACGCACCCGAAAAGTGGGGAAGGAAAAGCCGGTTGACCACCAAAACGGGAGGACTTGGCCAGAATCACGTCGGGAACAGGTGCGCAGCGAAATCCCACGTCCGCCAGAGCGCGCGATAGTTACGAAAATACTCTTACCTTACTAAATAGGGGCAAAACGCATCTGAAAAGTGGGGAACGAAAAGTCAGTTGACCCCAAAAACGGGAGGACTTGGCCAAAATCAAACAGGGAACAGGTACGCAGTGAAACCCAACGTCCGCGGGATCGTGCTAAAAATACAAAAATACACCTACCTTATTAAAAAGTGCCAAAACAACAGAAAGTTGGGGAAGGCAAAGCCGGTTGACCCCCAAAACGGGGGGACATGGCCAGAATCACGCCGGGAACAAGTGAGCAGCGAAACCCAATTTCCGCCAGAGCGCACGAAAATTACAAAAATACCCCCAGCTTACTAAAAAGGGGCAAAACATACCAGAAAAGTGGAGAAGGAAAAGCCGGTAGAACCCCAAAACGGGAGGACTTGGCCAGAATCACGTCGGGAATAGGTGCGCAGCGAAACCCCACGTCCGCCGGAGCGCTCAAAAATTACGAAAATACCGTCACCTTATTAAAAAGGGGCAAAACGCACCCAAAAAGTGGGGAAGGAAAAGCCGGTTAACCCCCAAAATGGGAGGAGTTGGCCAGAATCATGCCGCTAACAAATGCGCAGCGAAACCCTACGTCCGCCGGAGCGCGCAAAAATTACAAAAATACCCTCACCTTACTAAAAAGGGGCAAAACGCACCCAAAAAGTAGGGAAAGAAAAGCCGGTTGATCCCTAAAACTGGGCGAATTGGCCAGAATCATGCCATGAACAGGTGCGCAGCGAAACCCCACATACGCCGGAGCGGGCGAAAATTACGAAAATACCCTCAACTTACTAAAAAGGGCAAACCGCACCCGAAAAGTGGGGAAGGAAAAGCCGGTTGACGCCCAAAACGGGAGGACTTGGCCAGAATCACGACGGGAATAGGTGCGCAGTGAAACCCCACTTCCGCCAGAGCACGCAAAAATAACGAAAATACCATTACCTTATTAATAGGGGCAAAACGCACCCAAAAAGTGGGGAAGGAAAAGCCGGTTGACCCCGAAAACGGGGTGACTTGGCCAGAATCACGACGAGAACAGGTGTGCAGCGAAACCCCACGTCCGACGGAGCGCGTGAAAATTACGAAAATACCCTCACCTTACTAAAAATAGACAAAATGCACCTGAAAAGTGGGGAACACAAAGCCGGTTGACCTCCAAAACGTGGGGACTTGGCCAGAATCACACCGGGAATAGGTGGACAGCGAAACCCAACTTCCGCTAGAGCGTGCAAAAATTACAAAAATACCCTCAACTTACTAAAAAGAGGCAAAACAAACCGAAAAAGTGGAGAAGGAAAACCCGGTTGATCCCCAAAATGGGAGCACTTGGCTAGAATCACGTTGGAAACAGTTGCGCAGCGAAACCCCACGTCCGGCGGAGCGCGTGAAAATTACGAAAATACCCTCACCTTACTAAAAATAGACAAAATGCACCCGGTTGACCTCCAAAACGTGGGGACTTGGCCAGAATCACACCGGGAATAGGTGGACAGCGAAACCCAACTTCCGCTGGAGCGTGCGAAAATTACAAAAATACCCTCAACTTACTAAAAAGAGGCAAAACAAACCGAAAAAGTGGAGAAGGACAACCCGGTTGATCCCCAAAAATGGGAGAGCACTTGGCCAGAATCACGTTGGAAACAGTTGCGCAGCGAAACACCACGTCCGTCGGAGAGCGCAAAAATTGCGAAAATACCCTCACTTTACTAAAAAGGGCAAAACGCACCCGAAAAGTGGGGAAGGAAAAGCCGGTTGACCACCAAAAACTGGGGGACTTGACCAGAATCACGCCAGGAATAGTCGCGCAGCGAAACCCCACGTCCGCCGGAGCGCGCCAAAGTTACAAAAATACTCTTACCTTACTAAATAGGGGCAAAACGCATCAAAAAAGTGGGGAACGAAAAGCCAGTTGACCCCAAAAACGGGAGGACTTGGCCAGAATCAAACAGGGAACAGGTACGCAGTGAAACCCAACGTCCGCCGGATCGTGCTAAAAATACAAAAATACACCTACCTTATTAAAAAGTGCCAAAACAATAGAAAGTTGGGGAAGGTAAAGCCGGTTGACCCCCAAAACGGGGGGACATGACCAGAATCACGTCGGGAACAAGTGAGCAGCGAAACCCAATTTCCGCCAGAGCGCACGAAAATTACAAATATACCCTCAGCTTATTAAAAAGGGGCAAAACACACCAGAAAAGTGGAGAAGGAAAATCCGGTTGACCCCCAAAACGGGGGGACTTGGCCAGAATCATGCCATGAACAGGTGCGCAGCGAAACCCCACATACGCCGGAGCGGGCGAAAATTACGAAAATACCCTCACCTTACTAAAAAGGGAAAACGCACCCGAAAAGTGGGGAAGGAAAAGCCGGTTGACGCACAAAATGGGAAGACTTGGCCAGAATCACGTCGGGAACGGGTACGCAGCAAAATCCCACGTCCGCCAGAGCGCAAAAAAATTACTAAAATACCCTCACTTTACTAAAAAGGGGCAAAAGGCACCTGTAAAGTGGGAACGCAAAGCTGGTTGACCTCCAAAACGGGGGGACTTGGCCGGAATCACACTGGGAACAGAATCGCAGCGAATCCCAACGTCCACCAGAGCTCGCTAAAAATACAAAAATACACCCACCTTATTAAATAGGGGCAAAAAACACCCAAAATTTGGGGAAGGAAAAGCCGGTTGACCCCCAAAACGGGGGGACTGGGCCAGAATCACGTCGGGAACAGGTGAACAGCGAAACCCCATTTCTGCCAGAGCGCACGAAAATTACAAAAATACCCTCAGCTTACTAAAAAGGGTCAAAACACACCGGAAAAGTGGAGAAGGAAAAGCTGGGTTGACCCCCAAAACAGGAGGACTTGGCCAGAATCACGTCGGGAACAGGTGCGCAGCGAAACCCCACGTCCGCTGGAGCGCTCGAAAATTACAACAATACCCTCACCTTATTATAAAGGGGCAAAACGCACCCAAAAAGTGGGGAAGGAAAAGCCGGTTGACCACCAAAACGGGCGGAGTTGGCCAGAATCACGCCGGTAACAAGTGCGCAGCGAAACCCTACGTCCGCCGGAGCGCGCAAAAATTACGAAAATACCCTCACCTTACTAAAAAGGGGCAAAACGCACCAGAAAAGTAGGGAAAGAAATACCGGTTGACCCCCAAAATTGGGGATTTGACTAGAATCACACCGGAAATAGTCGCGCAACGAAATCCATGTCCGCTGAAGCGCTCAAAAATTACAAAAATACCCCCACCTTATTAAAAAGGCAAAAACGCACCAGAAAAGTGGGGAAGGAAAAGTCGGTTGACCCCCAAAACGAAGGGACTTGGCTAGAATCACGCTAGGAACAGGTGCGTAGCGAAACCCTACGTCTGCCGGAGCACGCAAAAATTACGAAAATACCCTCACCTTACTAAAAAGTGGCAAAACGCACCCGAAAAGTGGGGAAGGAAAAGCCGATTGACCCCCAAAACTGGGGGAATTGGCCAGAATCATGCCATGAACAGGTGCGCAGCGAAACCCCACATCCGCCGGAGCGTGCAAAAATTGCGAAAATACCCTCACCTTACTAAAAATGGGCAAAATCCACACGAAAAGTGGGGAAGAAAAGGTCGGTTGAGCCCCAAAATGGGGGGATTTTGCCAGAATCACGCTAGGAACAGGTGCGCAGCGAAACCCACATCTGCCGGAGCGCGCAAAAATTACGAAAATACCCTCACCTTACTAAAAAGAGGCAAAACACACCCAAAAAGTGGGGAAGGAAAATCCGGTTGACCCCCAAAACGGGGGGACTTGGCCAGAATCATGCCATGAACAGGTGTGCAGCGAAACCCCACATACGCCGGAGCGGGCGAAAATTACGAAAATACCCTCAACTTACTAAAAAGGGCAAACCGCACCCGAAAAGTGGGGAAGGAAAAGCCGGTTGACGCCCAAAACGGGAGGTCTTGGCCAGAATCACGACGGGAATAGGTGCGCATAGAAACCCCACTTCCGCCAGAGCCCGCAAAAATAACGAAAATACCATTACCTTATTAATAGGGGCAAAACGCACCCAAAAAGTGGGGAAGGAAAAGCCGGTTGACCCCGAAAACGGGGTGACTTGGCCAGAATCACGACGAGAACAGGTGCGCAGCGAAACCCCACGTCCGGCGGAGCGCGTGAAAATTACGAAAATACCCTCACCTTACTAAAAATAGACAAAATGCACCCGGTTGACCTCCAAAACGTGGGGACTTGGCCAGAATCACACCGGGAATAGGTGGACAGCGAAACCCAACTTCCGCTAGAGCGTGCGAAAATTACAAAAATACCCTCAACTTACTAAAAAGAGGCAAAACAAACCGAAAAAGTGGAGAAGAAAAACCCGGTTGATCCCCAAAATGGGAGCACTTGGCCAGAATCACGTTGGAAACAGTTGCGCAGCGAAACACCACGTCCGTCGGAGAGCGCAAAAATTGCGAAAATACCCTCACTTTACTAAAAAGGGCAAAACGCACCCGAAAAGTGGGGAAGGAAAAGCCGGTTGACCACCAAAAACTGGGGGACTTGACCAGAATCACGCCAGGAATAGTCGCGCAACGAAACCCCACGTCCGCCGGAGCGCGCCAAAGTTACAAAAATACTCTTACCTTACTAAATAGGGGCAAAACGCATCTAAAAAGTGGGGAACGAAAAGCCAGTTGACCCCAAAAACGGGAGGACTTGGCCAGAATCAAACAGGGAACAGGTACGCAGTGAAACCCAACGTCCGCCGGATCGTGCTAAAAATACAAAAATACACCTACCTTATTAAAAAGTGCCAAAACAACAGAAAGTTGGGGAAGGTAAAGCCGGTTGACCCCCAAAACGGGGGGACATGACCAGAATCACGTCGGGAACAAGTGAGCAGCGAAACCCAATTTCCGCCAGAGCGCACGAAAATTACAAATATACCCTCAGCTTACTAAAAAGGGGCAAAACACACCAGAAAAGTGGAGAAGGAAAAGTCGGTTGACCCCCAAAACGGGAGGACTTGGCCAGAATCACATCGGGATTAGGTGCGCAGCGAAACCCCACGTCCGCCGGAGCGCTCAAAAATTACGAAAATACCGTCACCTTATTAAAAAGGGGCAAAACGCACCCAAAAAGTGGGGAAGGAAAAGCCGGTTAACCCCCAAAATGGGAGGAGTTGGCCAGAATCATGCCGGTAACAAATGCGCAGCGAAACCCTACGTCCGCCGGAGCGCGCAAAAATTACAAAAATACCCTCACCTTTCTAAAAAGGGGCAAAACGCACCCGAAAAGTAGGGAAAGAAAAGCCGGTTGATCCCTAAAACTGGGGGACTTGACCAGAATCACGCCGGGAATAGTCGCCCAGCGAAACCCCAAGTCTGTCGTTGCGCGCGAAAGTTACGAAATTATCCTTACCATACCTAATAAGGGCAAAATGCACCCGAAAAGTGGGGAACGAAAAGCCAATTGACCCCCAAAACGGGAGAACTTGGCCAGAATCATGCCGAAAATAGGTGCGCAGCGAAACCCGATGTCCGCCGGAGCACGCAAAAATTACAAAATACCTCCCACCTTACTATAACGGGTAAAAATCACCCGAAAATTCTAGAAGAAAAAGACGGTTGACCTCCAAAACGTGGGGATTTGGCCAGAATCACATTGGGAACAGGTGCGCAGCGAAACCGCCTTTCCGCCATAGCGCGCGAAAATTATGTAAATACCGTCACCTTACTAAAAAGGGGCAAAACACACCCGAAAAGTGGGGAAGGAAAAGCCGGTTGACCACCAAAACTGGGGGACTTGACCAGAATCACGCCAGGAATAGTCGCGCAACGAAACCCCACGTTCGCCGGAGCGCGCCAAAGTTACAAAAATACTCTTACCTTACTAAATAGGAGCAAAACCCATCTAAAAAGTGGGGAACGAAAAGCCAGTTGACCCCAAAAACGGGAAGACTTGGCCAGAATCAAACAGGGAACAGGTACGCAGTGAAACCCAACGTCCGCCGGATCGTGCTAAAAATACAAAAATACACCTACCTTATTAAAAAGTGCGAAAACAACAGAAAGTTGGGGAAGGTAAAGCCGGTTGACCCCCAAAACGGGGGGACATGACCAGAATCACGTCGGGAACAAGTGAGCAGCGAAACCCAATTTCTGCCAGAGCGCACGAAAATTACAAAAATACCCTCACCTTACTAAAAAGGGGCAAAACACACCAGAAAAGTGGAGAAGGAAAAGTCGGTTGACCCCCAAAACGGGAGGACTTGGCCAGAATCACATCGGGATTAGGTGCGCAGCGAAACCCCACGTCCGCCGGAGCGCTCAAAAATTACGAAAATACCGTCACCTTATTAAAAAGGGGCAAAACGCACCCAAAAAGTGGGGTAGGAAAAGCCGGTTAACCCCCAAAACGGGAGGAGTTGGCCAGAATCATGCCGGTAACAAATGCGCAGCGAAACCCTACGTCCGCCGGAGCGCACAAAAATTACAAAACTACCCTCACCTTACTAAAAAGGGGCAAAACGTACCCGAAAAGTAGGGAAAGAAAAGCCGGTTGATCCCTAAAACTGGGGGACTTGACCAGAATCACGCTGGGAATAGTCGCCCAGCGAAACCCCACGTCTGTCGTTGCGCGCAAAAGTTATGAAATTATCCTTACCATACCTAATAAGGGCAAAATGCACCCGAAAAGTGGGGAACGAAAAGCCAGTTGACCCCCAAAACGGGAGAACTTGGCCAGAATCATGCCGAAAATAGGTGCGCAGCGAAACCCGACGTCCGCCGGAGCGCGCAAAAATTACAAAATACCTCCCACCTTACTATAACGGGCAAAAATCACCCGAAAATTCTAGAAGAAAAAGACGGTTGACCTCCAAAACGTGGGGATTTGGCCAGAATCACATTGGGAACAGATGCGCAGCGAAACCGCCTTTCCGCCATAGCGCGCGAAAATTATGTAAATACCGTCACCTTACTAAAAAGGGGCAAAACACACTGAAAAAGTGGAGAAAGAAAAGCCGGTTGACCCCCAAAATGAGGGGACTTGGCCAGAATCACGCCGGAAACGGGTGCGCAGCGAAACCCCACGTCCGACGGAGCGTACGAAAATTATGAAAATACCCTCACCTTACTAAAAGGGGCAAAATGCACCCAAAACGTGAGAAGGAAAAGACGGTTGACCTCCAAAATGGGGGGACATGGCCAGAATCACGTCTGGAACAGGTGCGCAGTAAAATCCCACGTCCGTCGGGGAGCGCACAAATTACGAAAATACCTTCACCTGACTAAAAAGGGGCGAAACGCACCCTAAAAGTGGGGAAGGAAAAGTCGGTTGACCCCCAAAACGAGGGGACTTGGCTAGAATCACGTTGGGAACAGGTGCGTAGCGAATCCCTTCATCTGCCAGAGCGTGCAAAAATTACGAAAATATCCTCACCTTACTAAAAAGTGGCAAAACGCACCTGAAAAGTGGGGAAGGAAAAGCCGGTTGACCCCCAAAACTGGGGGACTTGACCAGAATCACGCCGGGAATAGTCGCGCAACGAAACCCATATCCGTTGGAGCGCGCGATAGTTACGAAAATACCCTTACCTTACTAAATAGCGGCAAAATTCACCCGAAAAGTGGGGAAGGAAAACCCGGTTGACCAAGAAAACGGTGGGAGTTGGACAGAATCACGCCGGCAACAGGTGCGTAGCGAAATCCCATGTCGGCCGGAGCATGCAAAAATTATGAAAATACCCTAACCTTACTAAAAAGGGCAAAACGCACCCGAAAAGTGGGGAACGAAAAGCCAGTTGACACCCAAAATGGGAGGACTTGGCCAGAATCACGCTGGGAACAGGTGCGCAGCGAAACCAGACGTCCGTCGGAGCGCGCAAAAATTACGAAAATACTCTCACCTAACTAAAAAGGGGAAAAACGCACCCGAAAAGTGGGGAAGGAAAGCCGGTTGACCCCCAAAACTGGGGGACTTGGCCAGAATCACGTCGGGAACAGGCGCACAGCGAAACCCTATGTCCGCCGGAGCGCGCGAAAGTTTCGAAAATACCCTTACCTTACTAAATAGAGGCAAAACGCATCTAAAAAGTGGGGAACGAAGAGCTAGTTGACCCCCAAAATGGGAGGACTTGGCCAGAATCATGCCGGGAACAAGTCTGCAGCGAAACTTAACGTCCGCTGGAGCGCGCTAAAAATACAAAAATACACCTACCTTATTAAAAAGTGCCAAAACACCCTAAAATTGGGGAAGGAAAAGCCGGTTGACCCCTAAAACGAGGGGACATGGCCAGAATCACGCCGGAAACGGGTGAGCAGCGAAACCCCATTTCTGCCAGTGCGCACGAAAATTACAAGAATACCCTCAACTTACTAAAAATGGGCAAAACACACCAGAAAAGTGGAGAAGGAAAAGCCGGTTGACCACCAAAACGGGAGGACTTAGCCAGAATCACGTCGGGAACAGGTGCGCAACGAAACCCCACGTCCGTCGGAGCGCTCGAAAATTACGAAAATACCCTCACCTTATTAAAAAGGGGCAAAACAAACCCAAAAAGTGGGGAAGGAAAAGCCGGTTGACCCCCAAAACGGGGGGAGTTGGCCAGAATCACGCCGGTAACAGGTGCGCAGCGAAACCCTACGTCCGCCGGAGCGCGCTAAAATTACGAAAATACCCTCACCTTACTAAAAATGGGCAAAACGCACCCCAAAAGTAGGGAAAGAATAGCCGGTTGACCCCCAAAACTGGGGACTTGACTAGAATCACACCGGGAATAGTCACGCAGCGAAACCCCAAGTCCGTCGGAGCGCGCGAAAGTTACGAAATTATCCTTACCTTACTAAATAGGGGCAAAATGCACCCGAAAAGTGGGGAACGAAAAGCCGGTTGACCCCCAAAACGGGAGGACTTGGCCAGAATCACGCCGGAAACAGGTTCGCAGCGAAACCCGACGTCCGCCGGAGTGCGCAAAAATTACAAAATACCTCCCACCTTACTATAACGAGCAAAAATCTCCCGAAAATTAGGGTAGAAAAAGCCGGTTGACCTCCAAAACGTGGGATTTTGAATTACGTTGGGAACAGGTGCGCAGCGAAACCCCCTTTCCGTCGGAGCGCGTGAAAATTAAGAAAATACCCTTACCTTACTAAAAATGGCAAAACACACCGAAAAAGTGGGGAAAGAAAAGCCGATTGACCCCCAAAATGGGGGGACTTGGCCAGATTCACGCCATAAACGGGTGAGCAGCGAAACCCCACGTCCGTCGGAGCGTACGAAAATTATGAAAATACCCTCACCTTACTAAAAGGGGCAAAATGCACCCGAAAAGTGGGAAGGAAAAGACGGTTGACCCCCAAAATGGGGGGACATGGCCAGAATCACGCCGGGAACAGGTGCACAGTAAAACCCCACGTCCGTCGGAGCGCGGTCAAATTACGAAAATACCTTCACCTGACTAAAAAGGGGCAAAACGCACCCGAAAAGAGGGGTAGGAAAAGTCGGTTAACCCCCAAAACGAGGGGACTTGGCCAGAATCACGCTGGGAACATGTGCGTAGCGAAACCCTACGTCTGCTGAAGCACGCAAAAATTACGAAAATACCTTCACCTTACTAAAAAGTGGCAAAACATACCCGAAAAGTGACAAAGGAAAAGCCGGTTGACCCGCAAAACAGGGGGACTTGACCAGAATCACGCAGGGAATAGTCGCGCAACGAAACCCATGTCCGTTGGAGCGCGCAAAATTTACGAAAATACCCTTACCTTACTAAATAGCGGTAAAACGCACCCGAAAAGTGGGGAAGGAAAAGCCGGTTGACCCCTAAAACGGGGGGAGTTGGCCAGAATGACGCCGGGAACAGGTGCGTAGCGAAACCTCACGTCGGTCAGACCACACAAAAATCACGAAAATACCCTCACCTTACTAAAAAGAGCAAAACGTACCTGAAAAGTGGGGAACAAAAAGTCAGTTGACCCCCAAAACGGAAGGACTTGGCCAGAATCACGCCGGGAACAGGTGCGCAGCGAAACCAGACGTCCGCCGGAGCGCGCAAAAATTACGAAAATACTCCCACCTGACTAAAAAGGAGCAAAACGCACCCAAAAGGTGGGGAAGTAAAAGTCGGTTGACCCCTGAAACAGAGGGACTTGGCCAGAATCACCCCGGGAATAGGTGCGCAACGAAACCCTACATCCGCCGGAGTGCGCAAAAATTACGAAAATAACCTTACCTTACTAAATAGGGATAAAACGCACCCAAAAAGTGGGGAAAGAAAAGCCGATTGACCCCTAAAACAAAGGGACTTGGCCAGAATCATGCTGTGAACAGGTGCGCAGCGAAACCCAATGCCTGCCGGAGCGTGCAAAATTACAAAAATACCCCCACCTTACTAACAAGGGGCAAAACACACCCGAAAAGTGGGGAAGAAAAAGTCGGTTGACCCCTAAAACGGGGGGACCTGGCCAGAATCAAGCCGGGAATAGGTGCGCAGCGAAACCCCATGTCCGGCGGAGTGCGCGAAAATTACAAAAATACCCTCACTTTACTAAAAAGGGGCAAAACACACCCGAAAATTGGGGAAGGAAAAGTCGGTTAACCCCCAAAATGGGGGGACTTGGCCAGAATCACGCGCGAAAATGGGTGCGCAGCGAAACCCCACGCCCGCCGGAGCGTGCGAAAATTATGAAAATACCCTCACCTTACTAAAAGGGGCAAAATGCACCAGAAAAGTGGGAAGGAAAAGACGGTTGACACCCAAAACGGGGGGACATGGCTAGAATCACGCCGGCAACAGGTGCATAGTAAAATCTCACGTCCGCCGTAGCACGCACAAATTACGAAAATACCCTCACCTAACTAAAAAGGGGTAAAACGCACCCGAAAAGTGGGAAAAGAAAAGCCGGTTGACCCCCAAAATGGGGAGACTGGGCCAGAATCACGTCGGGAATAGGTGCGCAGGGAAACCCAACATCCGCCGAAGCACGCAAAAATTACGAAAATACCCTTACCTTACTAAAAAGGGCAAAACGCTCCCAAAAAGTGGGGAAGGAAAATCTGGTTGACCCCCAAAACAATGGGACATGGCCAGAACCATGTTAGGAACAGATGTGCAGCGAAACCCCACGTCCGCCGGACCGCGTGAAAATTATGAAAATACCCTCACCTTACTAAAAAGGGGCAAAACGCACCCGAAAAGTGGGGAAGAAAAAGTCGGTTGACCCCCAAAACGGGGGGACTTGGCCAGAATCACGCTGGGAACAGGTGCGCAGCAAAACCCCACGTCCGCCGGAGCGCGCGAAAATTACGAAAATACCCTCAACTTACTAAAAAGGGGTAAAACGCACCCGAAAATTGGGGAAGGAAAAGTCGGTTGACCCCCAAAACGGGGTGATATGGCCTGACTCACGTCGGGAACAGGTGCGCAGCGAAACCCCACGTCCGCCGGAGCACGCGAAAATTACGAAAATACCCCCACCTTACTAAAAAGGGGCAAAATGCACTCGAAAAGTGGGGAACGAAAAGCTAGTTGACCCCAAAACGGGGGGACTTGGCTAGAATCACACCGGGAACAGAAGCGCAGTGAATCCCAACGTCTGCCGGAGCGCGCTAAAAATATTAAAATACACCCACCTTATTAAAAAGTGCAAAAAACACCCAAAATTTGGGGAAGGAAAAGCCGGTTGACCCCCAAAACGGGGGGACTGGGCCAGAATCACGCCGGTAACAGGTGAACAGCGAAACCCCATTTCCGCCAGAGCGCACAAAAATTACAAAAATACCCTCAGCTTACTAAAAAGGGGCAAAACACACCGAAAAAGTGGAGAAGGAAAAGCTGGGTTGACCCCCAAAACAGGGGGACTTGGCCAGAATCACGTCGGGAACGGGTGCGCAGCGAAACCCCACGTCCGCTGGAGCACTCAAAAATTATAAAAATACCCTCACCTTATTAAAAAGGGGCAAAACGCACCCAAAAAGTGGGGAAGGAAAAGCCGGTTGACCTCCAAAACGGGCGGAGTTGGCCAGAATCACGACGGTAACAAGTGCGCAGCGAAACCCTACGTCCGCCGGAGCACACAAAAATTACGAAAATACACTTACCTTACTAAAAAGGGGCAAAACGCACCCGAAAACTAGGGAAAGAAATACCGGTTGACCCCCAAAATTGGGGGATTTGACTAGAATCACGCCGAAAATAGTCGCGCAACGAAACCCATGTCCACCGGAGCGCTCGAAAATTACAAAAATACCCCCACCTTATTAAAAAGGGGCAAAACGCTCCCGAAAAGTGGGGAAGGAAAAGTCGGTTGACCCCCAAAACGAGGGGACTTGGCCAGAATCACGCTGGGAACAGGTGCGTAGCGAAACCCTACGTCTGCCGGAGCACGCAAAAATTACGAAAATACCGTCACCTTACTAAAAAGTGGAAAACGCACCCGAAAAGTGGGGAAGGAAAAGCCGGTTGACCCCCAAAACTGGGGGACTTGACTAGAATCATGCCGGAATAGTCGCGCAACGAAACCCATGTCCGCCGGAGTGCGCAAAAGATACGAAAATACCCTTACGTTACTAAATAGGGGCAAAACGCACTTGAAAAATGGGGAAGGAAAAGCTGGTTGACCCCCAAAATGGGGGGAGTTGGCCAGAATCACGCTGGGAACAGCTGCGCAGCGAAACCAGATGTCCGTCGGAGCGCGTAAAAATTACGAAAATACCCTCACTTTACTAAAAAGGGGCAAAACACACCCGAAAAGTGGGGAAGAAAAAGCCGGTTGACCCCCAAAACGGGAGGAGTTGGCCAGAATCATGCCGGTAACAAATGCGCAGCGAAACCCTACGTCCGCCGGAGCGCGCAAAAATTACAAAAATACCCTCACCTTTCTAAAAAGGGGCAAAACGCACCCGAAAAGTAGGGAAGGAAAAGCCGGTTGATCCCTAAAACTGGGGGACTTGACCAGAATCACGCCGGGAATAGTCGCCCAGCGAAACCCCACGTCCGTCGTTTCGCGCGAAAGTTACGAAATTATCCTTACCATACCTAATAGGGGCAAAATGCACCCGAAAAGTGGGGAATGAAAAGCCAGTTGACCCCCAAAACGGGAGAACTTGGCCAGAATCATGCCGGAAACAGGTGCGCAGCGAAACCCGACGTCCGCTGGAGCGCGCAAAAATTACAAAATACCTCCCACCTTACTATAACGGGCAAAAATCACCCGAAAATTCTAGAAGAAAAAGACGGTTGACCTCCAAAATGTGGGGATTTGGCCAGAATCACGTTGGGAACAGGTGCGCAGCGAAACCCCCTTTCCGCCATAGCGCGCGAAAATTATGAAAATACCCTCACCTTACTAAAAAGGGGCAAAACACACCCGAAAAGTGGGGAAGGAAAAGCCGGTTGACCACCAAAACTGGGGGACTTGACCAGAATCACGCCAGGAATAGTCGCGCAACGAAACCCCACGTTCGCCGGAGCGCGCCAAAGTTACAAAAATACTCTTACCTTACTAAATAGGAGCAAAACCCATCTAAAAAGTGGGGAACAAAAAGCCAGTTGACCCCAAAAACGGGAAGACTTGGCCAGAATCAAACAGGGAACAGGTACGCAGTGAAACCCAACGTCCGCCGGATCGTGCTAAAAACACAAAAATACACCTACCTTATTAAAAAGTGCGAAAACAACAGAAAGTTGGGGAAGGTAAAGCCGGTTGACCCCCAAAACGGGGGGACATGACCAGAATCACGTCGGGAACAAGTGAGCAGCGAAACCCAATTTCTGCCAGAGCGCACGAAAATTACAAAAATACCCTCACCTTACTAAAAAGGGGCAAAACACACCAGAAAAGTGGAGAAGGAAAAGTCGGTTGACCCCCAAAACGGGAGGACTTGGCCAGAATCACATCGGGATTAGATGCGCAGCGAAACCCCACGTCCGCCGGAGCGCTCAAAAATTACGAAAATACCGTCACCTTATTAAAAAGGGGCAAAACGCACCCAAAAAGTGGGGAAGGAAAAGTCGGTTAACCCCCAAAACGGGGGGAGTTGGCCAGAATCATGCCGGTAACAAATGCGCAGCGAAACCCTACGTCCGCCGGAGCGCGCAAAAATTACGAAAATACCCTCATCTTACTAAAAAGGGGCAATACGCACCCGAAAAGTAGGGAAAGAAAAGCCGGTTGATCCCTAAAACTAGGGGACTTGACCAGAATCACGCCGGGAATAGTCGCCCAGCGAAACCCCACGTCCGTCGTTTCGCGCGAAAGTTACGAAATTATCCTTACCATACCTAATAGGGGCAAAATGCACCCGAAAAGTGGGGAATGAAAAGCCAGTTGACCCCCAAAACGGGAGAACTTGGCCAGAATCATGCCGAAAATAGGTGCGCAGCGAAACCCGACGTCCGCTGGAGCGCGCAAAAATTACAAAATACCTCCCACCTTACTATAACGGGGAAAAATCACCCGAAAATTAGGGCAGAAAAAGCCGGTTGACCTCCAAAATGTGGGGATTTGGAATCACGTTGGGAACAGGTGCGCAGCGAAACCCCCTTTCCACCGGAGCGCGCAAAAATTAAGAAAATACCCTTACCTTACTAAAAAGGGGCAAAACACACCGAAAAAGTGGGAAAGAAAAGCCGATTGACCCCCAAAATAGGGGGACTTGGCCAGATTCACGCCGGAAATGGGTGCGTAGCGAAACCGCACGTCCGCCGGAGCGTACGAAAATTATGAAAATACCCTCACCTTACTAAAACGGGCAAAATGCACCCGAAACGTGAGAAGGAAAAGACGGTTGACCTCCAAAATGGGGGGACATGGCCAAAATCACGTCTGGAACAGGTGCGCAGTAAAATCCCACGTCCGTCGGAGCGCGCGCAAATTACGAAAATACCTTCACCTGACTAAAAAGGGGTGAAACGCACCCTAAAAGTGGGGAAGGAAAAGTCGGTTGACCCCAAAACGAGGGGACTTGGCTAGAATCACCTTGGGAACAGGTGCGTAGCGAATCCCTACATCTGCCAGAGCGTGCAAAAATTACGAAAATATCCTCACCTTAATAAAAAGTGGCAAAACGCACCAGAATCACGCCGGGAATAGTCGCGCAACGAAACCCATATCCGTCGGAGCGCGTGATAGTTACGAAAATACCCTTACCTTACTAAATAGCGGCAAAATTCACCCGAAAAGTGGGGAAGGAAAACCCGGTTGACCACCAAAACGGTGGGAGTTGGCCAGAATCATGCCGGCAACAGGTGCGTAGCGAAATCCCAAGTCGGCCGGAGCACGCAAAAATTATAAAAATACCCTAACCTTACTAAAAAGGGCAAAACACACCCGAAAAGTGGGGAACGAAAAGCCAGTTGACACCCAAAACGGGAGGACTTGGCCAGAATCACGCCGGGAACAGGTGCGCAGCCAAACCAGACGTCCGTCGGAGCGCGCAAAAATTACGAAAATACTCTCACCTGACTAAAAAGGGGCAAAACGCACCCGAAAAGTGGGGAAGGAAAAGCCGGTTGACCCCCAAAACTGGGGGACTTGACCAAAATCACGCCTGGAATAGTCGCGCAGCGAAACCCAATGTCAGCTGGAGCGCGCGAAAGTTACGAAAATACCATTACCTTACTAAATAGGGGCAAAACGCATATGAAAAGTGGGGAACGAAGAGCCAGTTGACCCCCAAAACGGGAGGACTTGGCCAAAATCATGTCGGGAACAAGTCTGCAGCGAAACCCAACGTCCGCCGGAGCGCGCTAAAAATACAAAAATACACCTACCTTATTAAAAAGTGCCAAAACACCCGAAAATTGGGGAAAGAAAAGCCGGTTGACCCCCAAAACGGGGGGACATGGCCAGAATCAAGCCGGAAACAGGTGAGCAGCGAAACCCCATTTCCGCCAAAGCGCACGAAAATTACAAGAATACCCTCAGCTTACTAAAAAAGGGCAAAACACACCAGAAAAGTGGAAAAGAAAAAAGCCGATTGACCACCAAAACGGGAGGACTTAGCCAGAATCACGTCGGGAACAGGTGCGCAGCGAAACCCCACGTCCGCCGGAGCGCTCAAAAATTACGAAAATACCCTCACCTTATTAAAAAGGGGCAAAACGCACCCAAAAAGTGGGAAAGGAAAAGCCGGTTGACCCCCAAAACGGGGGGAGTTGGCCAGAATCACGCCGGTAACAAGTACGCAGCGAAACCCTTCGTCCGCCGAAGCGTGCAAAAATTACGAAAATACCCTCACCTTACTAAAAATGGGCAAAACGCACCCGAAAAGTAGGGAAAGAAATACCGGTTGACCCCCAAAACTGGGGGATTTGACCAGAATCACGCGGGGAATAGTCGCGCAGTGAAACCCCACTCCCGTCGGAGCGCGCGAAAGTTACGAAATTATCCTTACCTTACTAAATCGGGGCAAAATGCACCCGAAAAGTGGTTAATGAAAAGCCGGTTGACCCCCAAAACAGGAGGACTTGGCCAGAATCAAGCCTGAAACAGGTGCGCAACGAAACCCGACGTCCGCCGGAGCGCGAAAAAATTACAACATACCTCCCACCTTACTAAAAGGGGCAAAAATCACCCAAAAATTGAGAAAGAAAAAGTCGGTTGACCTCCAAAACGTGGGGATTTGGCCGGAATCACGTTGGGAACAGGTGCGCAGTGAAACCCCTTTCCGCCGGAGCGCGCGAAAATTATGAAAATACCCTCACCTTACTAAAAAGGGGCAAAACACACCGAAAAAGTGGGGAAGGAATAGCCGGTTGACTACCAAAATGGGGGGATTTTGGCCAGAATCACGCCAAAAATGTGTGCGCAGCGAAACCCCACGTCCGCCGGAGCATACAAAAATTATGAAAATACCCTCACCTTACTAAAAGGGCAAAATGCACCCGAAAAGTGGGGAGGAAAAGACGGTTGACCCCCAAAACGGGTTGACATGGCCAGAATCACGTCGGGAACAGGTGCGTAGTAAAACCCCACGTCCGTCGGAGGGCGCGCAAATTACGAAAATACCTTCACCTTACTAAAAAGGGGCAAAACGCACCCGAAAAGTGCGGAAGGAAAAGTCGGTTGACCCCCAAAACGAGGGGACTTGGCTAGAATCACGCTGGGAACAGGTGCGTAGCGAAACCCTACGTCTGCCGGAGCAGGCAAAAATTACGAAAATACCCTCACCTTACTAAAAAGTGGCAAAACGCACCTGAAAAGTGGGGAATGAAAAGCCGGTTGACCCCCAAAACTGGGGGACTTGACCAGAATCACACCGGGAATAGTTGCGCAACGAAACCCATGTCCGCCGGAGTGCGTAAAAGTTACGAAAATACCCTTACGTTACTAAATAGTGGCGAAACGCACCTGAAAAGTGGGGAAGGAAAAGCTGGTTGACCCCCAAAACGGGGGGAGTTGGCCAGAAGCACGCCAGGAATAGGTGCGCAGCGAAACCAGACATCCGCCGGAGCGCGCAAAAATTACAAAAATACTCTCACCTAACTAAAAAGGAGCAAAACGCACCCAAAAAGTGGGAAAGTAAAAGCCGGTTGATCCCCAAAACGGGGGGACTTGGCCAGAATCACGCCGGGAATAAGTGCGCAACGAAACCCCACATCCGCCGGGAATAAGTGCTCAAAAATTACGAAAATAACCTTACCTTACTAAATAGGGACAAAACGCACCCAAAAAGTGGGGAAGGAAAAGCCGATTGACCCCTAAAACAAAGGGACTTGGCCAGAATCATGTTGTGAACATGTGCGCTGCGAAACCCCACGTCTGCCGGAACGAGCAAAAATTACGAAAATATCCTCACCTTACTAAAAAGGGGCAAAACGCTCTCGAAAAGTGGGGAAGAAAAAGTTCGTTGACCCCTAAAACGGGAGGACTTGGCCAAAATCACGCCGGGAACAGGTGCGCAGCGAAACCCCACGTCCGCCGGAACGCGCGAAAATTAAGAAAATACCTTCACCTCACTAAAAAGGGGCAAAACGCTCCCGAAAAGTGGGGAAGAAAAATCCAGTTGACCCCCAAAACGGGGGGACTTGGCCAGAATCACGCCGGAATTAGGTGCGCAGTGAAACCCCACGTCCGTCGGAGCACGCAAAAATTACAAAAATACCATTACCTTACTAAATAGGAGCAAGACGCACCCGGAAAGTAGGGAAGGAAAACCCGGTTGACCCCCAAAACGGGGTGACTTGGCCAGAATAACGCCGGGAACAGGTGCGCAGCGAAACCTCACGTCCGCCGGAGCGTGCAAAAATTACGAATATAGGGAACGAAAAGCCGGTTAACCTTCAAAACGTGGAGATTTGGCCAGAATCACGCCGGGAACAGGTGCGCAGCGAAACCCCCTTTCCGCCGGAGCGCGCGAAAATTACAAAAATACTCTCACCTTACTAAAAAGGGGCAAAACACACCCAAAAAGTGGGGAAGAAAAAGTTTGTTGACCCCTAAAATAGGGGGACTTGGCCAGAATCACGCCGGGAACAGGTGCGCAGTAAAATCCCACGTCCGCCGGAGCACGCGAATATTACGAAAATACCCTCACTTTACTAAAAAGGGGCAAAACACACCTGAAAAGTGGGAAATGAAAAGCCGGTTAACCCCCAAAACGGGGGGACTTGGCCAGAATCACGCCATGAACAGGTGCGCAGCGAAACCCCACGTACGCCGCAGCGGGCAAAAATTACGAAAATACCATCAACTTACTAAAAAGGGGCAAAACTCACCCAAAAAGTGGGGAAGGAAAAACCGGTTTACCCCCAAGACGGGGGAACTAGGCCAGAATCACGACGGGAATAGGTGCGCAGTGAAACCCCACGTCCGCCGGTCCGTGCAAAAATTACGAAAATACTCTCACATGACTAAAAAGGAGCAAAACGCACCCGAAAGGTGGGGAAGTAAAAGCCGGTTGACCCCTAAAACGGAGGGACTTGGCCAGAATCACCCCGGGAATAGGTGCGCAACGAAACCCTACATCCGCCGGAGTGCGCAAAAATTACGAAAATAACCTTACCTTACTAAATAGGGATAAAACGCAACCAAAAAGTGGGGAAGAAAAAGCCGATTGACGCCTAAAACAAAGGGACTTGCCAGAATCATGCTGTGAACAGGTGCGCAGCAAAACCCCATGCCTGCCGGAGCGCGCCAAAATTACAAAAATACCCTCACCTTACTAAAAAGGGCAAAACACACCCGAAAAGTGGGGAAAAAAAAGTCGGTTGACCCCTAAAACGGGGGGACTTGGCCAGAATCAAGTCGGAAACAGGTGCGCAGCGAAACCCCATGCCTGCCGGAGCGCACGAAAATTACGAAAATACCCTCACTTTACTAAAAAGGGCAAAACGCACCCGTAAAGTGGGGAAAGGAAAGCCGGTTGACCCCCAAAACGGGGGGACTTGGCCAGAGTCACGCCGGGAATAGGTGCGCAGCAAAACCCCACGTCCGCCGGAGAGCGCGAAAATTACAAAAAAAAGTCGGGTGACCCCTAAAACGGGGGGACTTGGCCAGAACGGAGCTGGGTATAGGTGCGCAGCGAAACCCCACGTCTGCCGGAGCGCGCAAAAATTACAAAAATACCCTTACATTACTAAAAAGGGGCAAAACACGCCCGAAAAGTGGGGGAAAAAAAAGTCGGTTGACCCCTAAAACGGGGGGACTTGGCCAGAATCAAGCCGGGAACAGGTGCGCAGCGAAACCCCATGTCCGCCGGAGCGCGCGAAAATTACGAAAATACCCTCACTTTACTAAATAGGGGCAAGACGCACCCGAAAAGCAGGGAAGGAAAACACGGTTGACCCCCAAAACGGGGTGACTTGGCCAGAATCACGCCGGAAATAGGTGCGCAGCGAAACCTCACGTCCGCTGGAGCGCGCGAAAATTACGAATATACCCTCACCTTACTAAAAAGGGGCAAAATGCACCAGAAAAATGGGGAACGAAATGCTGGTTAACCTCCAAAACGTGTGGATTTTGCCAGAATCACGCCGAAAACCGGTGCGCAGCGAAACTCCCATGCCTGCCGGAGCGCGCGAAAATTACAAAAATATCCTCACCTTACTAATAAGGGGCAAAACACACCCAAAAATTGGGGAAGGAAAAGCCGGTTGACCCCCAAAATGGGGGGACTTGGCCAGAATCACGCGCGGAAACGGGTGCGCAGCGAAACCCAACGTCCGCCGGAGCGTGCGAAAATTATGAAAATGCCCTCACCTTACTAAAAGGGGCAAAATGCAGCCGAAAAGTGGGAAGGAAAAGCCGGTTGACCCCCAAACGGGGGGACATGGCTAGAATCACGCCGGCAACAGGTGAATAGTAAAACCTCACGTCCGCCGAAGCGCGCACAAATTACAAAAATACCCTCACCTAACTAAAAAGGGCAAAACGCAGCCGAAAAGTGGGAAAGGAAAAGCCGGTTGACCCCCAAAACGGGGGGACTGGGCCAGAATCACGTCGGGAATAGGTGCGCAGCGAAACCCAACATCCGCCGAAGCACGCAAAAATTACGAAAATACCTTTACCTTACTAAAAAGGGCAAAACGCACCCAAAAAGTGGGGAAGGAAAAGTCGGTTCACCCCCAAAACGGGGGGACTTGGCCAGAATCACGCTGGGAACAGGTGCGCAGCGAAACCCCACGTCCGCTGGAGCGCGCGAAAATTATGAAAATACCCTCACTTTACTAAAAAGGGGCAAAACACACCCGAAAAGTGGGGAAGAAAAAGCCGGTTGACCCCCAAAACGGGGTGACTTGGCCAGAACCATATTGGGAACAGGTGCGCAACAAAACCCAAAGTACGTCGGACCGCACAAAAATTATGAAAATACACTCACCTTACTAAAACTGGGGGACTTGGCCAAAATCACGCCGGGAACAGGTGCGCAGCGAAACTCCACTTCCGCCGAAGCGCGCAAAAATTACAAAAATACCCTCAGCTTATTAAAAGGGGCAAAACAAACCGAATAAGTGGAGAAGGAAAATGCGGTTGACCCCCAAAACGGGAGAAATTGGCCAGAATCACGTCGGGAACAAGTGCGCAGCAAAACACCACATCCGCCGGAGCGCGCGTAAATTACGAAAATACCCTCACCTAAGTAAAAATGGGCAAAACGCACCCGAAAAGTGGGGAAGGAAAAGTCGGTTGACCCCCAAAATGGGGGGACTTGGCCAGAATCACGCCGGGAATAGATGTGCGACGAAACCCAACATCCGTCGGAGCGCGCAAAAATTACGAAAATACCCTTACCTTATAAAAAAGGTGCAAAACGAACCCGAAAAGTGGGGAAAGTAAAGCCGGTTGACCCCCAAAACGGGGTGAATTGGCCAGAATCACGTCGGGAACGGGTGCGCAGCGAAATTCCACGTTCGCCGGAGCGCAAAAAAATTACTAAAATACCCTCACTTTACTAAAAAGGGGCAAAACGCACCCGAAAAGTGGGGAGCGCAAAGCTGGTTGACCTCCAAAACGGGGGGACTTGGCCAGTATCACACCGGGAATAGAAGCGCAGCGAATCCCAACGTCCGCCGGAGCGCGCTAAAAATACAAAAATACACCCACCTTATTAAAAAGGGGCAAAAAACACCCAAAATTTGGGGAAGGAAAAGCCGGTTGACCCCCAAAACGGGGGGGACTGGGCTAGAATCACGCCGGGAACAGGTGAACAGCGAAACCCCATTTCCGTCAGAGCGCACGAAAATTACAAAAATACCCTCAGCTTACTAAAAAGGGGAAAAACGCACCCAAAAAGTGGGGAAGGAAAAGTCGGTTGACCCCCAAAACGAGGGGACTTGGCCAGAATCACGCTGGGAACAGGTGCGTAGCGAAACCCTACGTCTGCAGGAGCACGCAAAAATTACGAAAATACCCTCACCTTACTAAAAAGTGGCAAAACGCACCGGAAAAGTGGAGAAGGAAAAGCTGGGTTGACCCCCAAAACAGGAGGACTTGGCCAGAATCACGTCGGGAACAGGTGCGCAGCGAAACCCCACGTCCGCCGGAGCGCTCGAGAATTACAAAAATACCCTCACCTTATTAAAAAGGGGCAAAACGCACCCAAAAAGTGGGGAAGGAAAAGTCGGTTGACCCCCAAAACGAGAGGACTTGGCCAGAATCACGCTGGGAACAGGTGCGTAGCGAAACCCTACGTCTGCCGGAGCACGCAAAAATTACGAAAATACCTTCAACTTACTAAAAAGTGGCAAAACGCACCCGACAAGTGGGGAAGGAAAAGCCGGTTGACCCCCAAAACTGGGGGACTTGACCAGAATCACGCCGGGAATAGTCGCGCAACGAAACCCATGTCCGCCGGAGTGCGCAAAAGATACGAAAAGACCCTTACGTTACTAAATAGCGGCAAAACGCACCCGAAAAGTAGGGAAGGAAAAGCTGGTTGACCCCCAAAACGGGGGGAGTTGGCCAGAATCACGCTAGGAACAGGTGCGCAGCGAAACCAGACGTCCGCCGGAGCGCGCAAAAATTACGAAAATACTCTCACCTGACTAAAAAGGAGCAAAACACACCCGAAAAGTGGGGAAGGAAAAGCCGGTTGACCTCCAAAACTGGGGGACTTGACCAGAATCATGCCTGGAATAAGTACGCAACGAAACCCCACATCCGCCGGAGTACGCGAAAATTACGAAAATAACCTTACCTTACTAAATAGGGACAAAACACACCCAAAAAGTGGGAAAGGAAAAGCCGATTGACCAGGGACTTGGCCAGAATCACGCCGGGAACAGGTGCGCAGCGAAACCCCACGTCCGCCGGAGCGCGCAAAAATTACGAAAATACCCTTACCTTACTAAAAAGGGGCAAAATGCACCCGAAAAGTGGGAAAGGAAAAGCTGGTTGACCCCCAAAACGGGGGAATTTTGCCAGAATCACACCGGGAACAGGTGCGCAGCGAAACCCCACGTCTGCCGGAGCGCAAAAATTACAAAAATACCCTTACCTTACTAAAAAGGGGCAAAATGCACCCGAAAAGTGGGAAAGGAAAAGCTGGTTGACCCCCAAAACGGGGGAATTTTGCCAGAATCACACCGGGAACAGGTGCGCAGCGAAACCCCACGTCTGCCGGAGCGCTCGAAAATTACAAAAATACCATCACCTTATTAAAAAGGGGCAAAACGCACCCAAAAAGTGGGGAAGGAAAAGCCGGTTGACCCCCAAAACGGGCGGAGTTGGCCAGAATCACGGGGGTAACAAGTGCGCAGCGAAACCCTACGTCCGCCGTAGCACGCGAAAATTACGGAAATACCCTCACCTTACTAAAAAGGGGCAAAACGCACCCGAAAAGTAGGGAAAGAAATACCGGTTGACCCCCAAAACTGGGGGATTTGACCAGAATCACGCGGGGAATAGTCGCGCAGTGAAACCCCACGTCCGTCAGAGTGCACAAAAATTACAAAAATGCCCTTACCTTACTAAAAATAGACAAAACGCACCCAAAAAGAGGGGAAGGAAAAGCCGGTTTACCCCCAAAACGGGAGGACTTGGCCAGAATCAAGCCTGGGAACAGGTGCGCAGCGAAACCCGACGTCCGCCGGAGCGCGAAAAAATTACAAAAATACCTCCCACCTTACTAAAAAGGGCAAAAAACGCACCCAAAAAAGTGGGGAAGAAAAAGTCGGTTGACCCCCAAAACGGGGGACTTGGCCAGAATCACGCCGAGAACAGGTGCGCAGCGAAACCCCACGTCCGCCGGAGCGACCAAAAATAACGAAAATGCCCTCACCATCCTAAAAAAGGGGTAAAACGCACCCGAAAAGTTGGGAAGGAAAAGCCGGTTGACCCTCAAAACGGGGGGATGTGGCCAGAATCACGCCGGGAACAGAAGCGCAGCGAAACCCAACGTCCGCTAGATCGCGCAAAAATTACGAAAATACTCTCACCTTACTAAAAAGGGGCAAAACGCACCCGAAAGGTGGAGAAAGAATAAGTAGGTTTACACCCAAAACGGGGAGATGTGGCCAGAATGACGTTGTGAACAGGTGCGCAGTGAAACCCATGTCCGTCGGAGCGTGCAAAAATTACGAAAATGACCTCAACTTACTAAAAAGGGGCAAAACACACCTAAAAAGTAGAGAAGAAAAAGCCGATTTACCCCCAAAACGGGGGAATGGCGCCAGAATGGCGCCGAAAACAGGTGCGCAGCGAAACTCACGTCCGTCGTAGCGCGAAAAAATTACAAAAATACCATCACCTTACTAAAAAGTGGCAAAACGCACCCGAAAAATGGGAAAGTAAAAGCCGGTTGAACCCCAAAACGGGGGGACTTGTCCAGAATCACACCGGGAATAGGTGCGCAGCGAAACCCCATGTCCGCCGGAGTGCGTAAAAATTACGAAAATACCCTTACGTTACTAAATAGGGGCAAAACGCACCGAAAAAGTGGGGAAGGAAAAGCTGGTTGACCCCCAAAACGGGGGGACTTGGCCAGAATCACGTTGGGAACAGGTGCGCAGCGAAACCCCACATCCGCCGGAGCGCGCAAAAATTACGAAAATACCCTCACCTTACTAAAAAGGGGCAAAACGCACCGAAAAGTGGGGAAGAAAAAGTCGGTTGACCCCCAAAACGGGGGGACTTGGCCAGAATCACGCCGGGAATAAGTGCGCAGCGAAACCCCCACATCCGCCGGGAATAAGTGCTCAAAAATTACGAAAATACCCTCACCTTACTAAAAAGGGACAAAACGCACCCAAAAAGTGGGGAAGGAAAAGCCGATTGACCCCCAAAAACGGGGGGACTTGGCCAGAATCACGCCGGTGAACATGTGCGCTGCGAAACCCCACGTCTGCCGGAACGAGCAAAAATTACGAAAATATCCTCACCTTACTAAAAAGGGGCAAAACGCTCTCGAAAAGTGGGGAAGAAAAAGTTTTTTGACCCCTAAAACGGGAGGACTTGGCCAAAATCACGCCGGGAACAGGTGCGCAGCGAAACCCCACGTCCGCCGGAACGCGCGAAAATTAAGAAAATACCTCCACCTCACTAAAAAGGGGCAAAACACACCCAAAAAGTGGGGAAGGAAAATCCGGTTGACCCCCAAAACGGGGGGACTTGGCCGGAATCAGGACGGGAATAGGTGCGCAGTGAAACCCCACGTCCGCCGGTCCGCGCAAAAATTACGAAAATACCGTTACCTTACTAAATAGGGGCAAAACGAACCCGAAAAGTGGGGCAGGAAAAACCGGTTGACTCCGAAAACAGGGTGACTTGGCCAGAATCACGTCGGGAACAGGTGCACACGAAACCCCACGTCCGCCGGAGCACAAGAAAATTACAAAAATACCCTCACCTTTCTAAAAAGGGGCAAAACGCACCCGAAAAGTGGCGAACGCAAAGCCGGTTGACTTCCAAAACGGGGGCACTTGGCCAGAATCACACGGGGAATATGTGCGCAGCGAATCCCAACTTCCGCTAGAGCGCGCGAAAATTACAAAAATACCCTCAGCTTACTAAAAAGGGTCAAAACACACCGAAAAAGTGGAGAAGGAAAACCCGGTGGACCCCCAAAACGTTCGGACTTAGCCAGAATCACGTCGGAAACAGTTGCGCAGCGAAACACTACGTCTGCCAGAGCGCACAAAAATTACGAAAATACCCTCACCTTACTAAAAAAGGGCAAAACGGACCCAAAAATTGGAGAAGGAAAAGCCAATTGTCCCCCAAAACTGGTGGATGTGGTCAGAATCACGCCGAGAACAGGTGCGCAGCGAAACCCCACGTCCGCCGGAGCGCGCGTAAATTATGAAAATACCCTCACCTAACTAAAAAGGGGCAAAACGCACCTGAAAAGTGGGGAAGGAAAAGTCAGTTGACCCCCAAAACGGGGGACTTAGCCAGAATCACGCCGGGAATAGGTGCGCGGCGAAACCCAATATCCGCCGAAGCGCAAAAATTACGAAAATACCCTTACCTTACTAAATAGGGGCAAAACGCATATGAAAAGTGGGGAACAAAAAGCCGATTAACACCCAAAACGGGAGGACTCGGGCAAAATCACGCCGGGAACAGGTCCGCAGCGAAACCCAACGTCAGCCGGAGCACGCTAAAAATACAAAAATGCACCCACCGTATTAAAAAGGGGCAAAAAACACCCGAAAATTGGGAAAGGGAAAAGCCGGTTGACCCCCAAAACGGGAGGACTTGGCGAGAATCACGTCGGGAAGAGGTGCGCAGCGAAACCCCACCTCCGCCGAAGCGCTCGAAAATTACGAAAATACCCTCACCTTATTAAAAAGGGGCAAAAACGTACCAAAAAAGTAGGGAAAGAAAAGCCGGTTGAACCGCAAAATGGGCAGAGTTGGCCAGAATCACGCCGGTAACAAGTGCGCAGCGAAACCCTACGTCCGCCGGAGCGCGCGAAAATTATGAAAATACCCTCACCTTACTAAAAAGGAGCAAAACGCACCCAAAAAGTAGGAAAAGAAAGCCGTTTGACCCCCAAAAGTGGGGGACTTGACTAGAATCATGCCGAATATAGTCCCGCAGCGAAACCCCACGTCCGTCGAAGCGCACGAAAGTTACGAAATTATCCTTACCTTACTAAATAGGGGCAAAATGCACCCGAAAAGTGGGGAAGGAAAAGCCGATTGACCCCTAAAACAAAGGGACTTGGCCAGAATCATGTTGTGAACAGGTGCGCAGCGAAACCCCACGTCTGCCGGAGCGCGCAAAAACTACGAAAATACCCTCACCTTACTAAAAAGGGGCAAAACGCCTTCGAAAAGTGGGGAAGAAAAAGTTCGTTGACCCCTAAAATAGGGGGATTTGGCCAGAATCACGTCGGGAACAGGTGCGCAGCGAAACCCCACGTCCGCCGGAATGCGCGAAAATTACGAAAATACCCTCACCTTACTAAAAAGGGCAAAACGCACCCGAAAAGTGGGGAAAAAAATCCGGTTGACCCCCAAAACGGGGGGACTTGGCCAGAATCACGCCGGGAATAGGTGCGCAGTGAAACCCCACGTCCGCCGGAGTGCGCAAAAATTATGAAAATACCCTTACCTTACTAAATAGGGGCAAGACGCACCCGAAAAGTTGGGAAGGAAAAACCCGGTTGACCCCCAAAACGGGGTGACTTGGCCAGAATCACGCCGGAAACAGGTGCGCAGCAAAAACCTCACGTCCGTCGGAGCGTGCAAAAATTACGAATATGGGGAAGGAAAAGCCGGTTGACCCCCAAAACGGGGGAATTTTGCCAGAATCACGCCGGGAACAGGTGCGCAGCGAAACCCCACGTCCGTCGGAGCGCGCGAAAATTACGAAAATACCATCAACTTACTAAAAAGGGGCAAAACGCACCCGAAAAGTGGGGAAGGAAAAGCCGGTTGACCCCCAAGATGGGGGAACTTGGCCAGAATCACGACGGGAATAGGTGCGCAGTGAAACCCCACGTCCGCCGGTCCGCGCAAAAATTACGAAAATACCGTTACCTTACTAAATAGGGGCAAAACGCACCCGAAAAGTGGGGCAGGAAAAGCCGTTTGACCCCGAAAACGGGGTGACTTGGTCAGAATCACTTCGGGAACAGGTGCACACGAAACCGCACGTCCGCTGTAGCACAAGAAAATTACGAAAATACCCTCACTTTACTAAAAAGGGGCAAAACGCTCCCGAAAAGTGGCGAACGCAAAGCTGGTTGACTTCCAAAACGGGGGGACTTGGCCAGAATCACACGGGGGACAGATGCGCAGCAAATCCAAACTTCCGCCAGAGCTTGCAAAAATTACAAAAATACCCTCAGCTTACTAAAAAGGGTCAAAACACACCGGAAAAGTGGAGTAGGAAAACCCGGTTGACCCCCAAAACGTGAGGACTTGGCCAGAATTATGAAAATATCCTCACCTTACTAAAAAGGGGCAAAACGCACCCAAAAAGTAGGGAAAGAAAATTCGGTTGACCCCCAACACTGGGGGACTTGACTAGAATCATGCCGGAAATAGTCGCGCAGCGAAACCCCACGTCCGTCAAAGCGCGCGAAAGTTACGACATTATCCTTACCTGACTAAATAGGGGGAAAATGCACCCGAAAAATGGGGAACGAAAAGCTGGTTGACCCCCAAAACGGGAAGATTTGGCCAAAATCACGCCGGAAACAGGTGCGCAGCGAAACCCGACGTCCGCCGGAGCGCGCAAAAATTATGAAAATACCCTCACCTTACTAAAAAGGGTAAAATGCACCCGAAAAGTGGTAAGGAAAAGATGGTTGACCCCCAAAACGGGGGAATTTTGCCAGAATCACGCCGGGAACAGGTGCGCAGCGAAACCCCACGCCCGCCGAAGCGCTCAAAAATTATGAAAATACACTCACCTTGTTAAAAAGGGGCAAAGCGCACCCAAAAAGTGGGGAAGGAAAAGCCGGTTGACCCCAAAAACGGGCGGAGTTGGCCAGAATCACGCCGGTAACAAGTGCGCAGCGAAACACTACGTCTGTCGGAGCGCGCGAAAATTATGAAAATACGCTCACCTCACTAAAAAGGGGCAAAACACACCGAAAAATTGGGAAGGAATAGCCGGTTAACCCCCAAAATAGGGTGACTTGGCCAGAATCACGCCAGAAACTGGTGAGCAGCGAAATCCCACGTCCGCCGGAGCGTACGAAAATTATGAAAATACCATCACCTTACTAAAAGGGGCAAAATGCAACCGAAAAGTGGGAAGGAAAAGACGGTTGACCCCCAAAATGGGGAAATTTTGCCAGAATCATGCCGGGAACAGGTGCGCAGCGAAACCCCACGTCCGCCGGAGCGCTCAAAAATTACGAAAATACCCTCACCTTAATAAAAAGGGGCAAAAAACACCCGAAAAGTGAGAAAGGAAAAGCCGGTTGACCCCCAAAACGGGGGGACTTGGCCAGAATCACGCCATGAACAGGTGCGCAGCGAAACCCCACGCACGCCGCAGCGGCGAAAATTACGAAAATACCATCAACTTACTAAAAAGGGGCAAAACGCACCCGAAAAGTGGGTAAGGAAAAGCCGGTTGACCCTCAAGACGGGGGAACTTGGCCAGAATCACGACGGGAATAGGTGCGCAGTGAAACCCCACGTCTGCCGGTCCGCGCAAAAATTACGAAAATACCATTACCTTACTAAATAGGGGCAAAACGCACCCGAAAAGTGGGGCAGGAAAGGCCGGTTGACCCCGAAAACGGGGTGACTTGGTCAGAATCACGTCGGGAACATGTGCGCAGCGAAAGCCCACGTCCGCCGGAGCACAAGAAAATTACGAAAATACTCTCACCTTACTAAAAAGTGGCGAAACGCACCCGAAAAGTTTGGAACGCAAAGTCGGTTGACTTCCATAACGGGGGGACTTGGCCAGAATCACACGGGGAACAGGTGCGCAAAGAATCCCAACTTCCGCCAGAGCGCGCGAAAATTACAAATATACCCTCAACTTACTAAAAAGGGTCAAATCACACCGGAAAAGTGAGAACTTGGCCAGAATCATATCGGGAACAGTTGCGCAGCAAAACACTACGTCCGCCAGAGCGCGCAAAAATTGCGAAAATACCCTCACCTTACTAAAAAGGGGTAAAACGCTCCCAAAAAGTGGGGAAGGAAAGCCGGTTGACAGCCAAAACGGGAGGAGTTGGCCAGAATCACGCCGGTAATAAGTGCGCAGCGAAACCTACGTCCGTCGGAGCGCGCAAAAATTACGAAAATACCATCACCTTACAAAAAAGGTGCAAAACGCATCCGAAAAGTGAGAAAGAAAAAACCGGTTGATCCCCAAAACGGGTGGACTTGGCTAGAACCATGTTGGGAACAGGTGCGCAGCGAAACCCCACATCCGCCGGCCGCACGAAAATTATGAAAATACCCTCATCTTACTAAAAATGGGCAAACCCACCCGAAAAATGGGGAAGAAAAAGTCGGTTGACCCCCAAAACGGGGGGATTTTCCCAGAATCACGTGGGGAACAGGTGCGCAGCGAAACCCCACGTCCGCCGGAGCGCGTAAAAATTACGAAAATATCCTCACCTTACTAAAAAGGGGCGAAACACACCCGAAAAGTGGGGAAGGAAAAGCTGATTGACCCCCAAAATGGGGGGACTTGGCCAGAATCACGCCATGAACAGGTGCGCAGCGAAACACCACGTCCGCCGGAGCGCGCGTAAATTATGAAAATAGCCTCAACTTACTAAAAAGGGGCAAAACGCACCCAAAAAGTGGGGAATGAAAAGTTCATTGACCCCCAAAATGGGGTGACTTGGCCAGAATCACGTCGAGAACAGGTGCGCAGCGAAACCCACTTCCGCCGGAGCGCACGAAAATTACGAAAATACCCCCACCTTACTAAAAAGGGGCAAAACGCACCCGAAAAGTGCGGAACGAAAAGCTGGTTGACCCCCAAAACGGGGGGACTTGGCCAGAACCATGTTGGGAACAGGTGCGCAACGAAACTCCACGTCCGCTGGACCGCGTGAAAATTACGAAAATACCCTCACCTTATTAAAAAGGGACAAAACGTACCCGAAAAGTGGGGAAGGAAAAGTCGGTTGACCCCTAAAACGGGGGGACTTGGCCAGAATCTCGCCGGGAACAGGTGCGCAGCGAAACCCACTTCCGCTATAGCGCGCGAAAATTATGAAAATACCCTCAGCTTACTAAAAAGGGGCAAAACAAATCGAATAAGTGGAGAAGGATAACCTGGTTGACCCCCAAAACGGGAGGAATTGGCCAGAATCACGTCGGGAACAGGTGCGCAGCAAAAAACCACGTCCGTCGGAGCGCGCGTAAATTACAAAAATACCATCACCTAACTAAAAAGGGGCAAAACGCACCTGAAAAATGGGGAAAAAAAGTCGGTTGACCCCCAAAATGGGGAGACTTGGCCAGAATCACGCCGGAAATAGATGCGCAGTGAAACCCAACATCTGCCGGAGCATGCAAAAATTATGAAAATACCCTTACCTTACAACAAAGGTGCAAAACGCACCCGAAAAGTGGGGAAGGAAAAGCCGGTTGACCCCCAAAACGGGGGGACTTGGCCAGAACCATGTTGGGAACAGGTGCGCAGCGAAACCCCACGTCCGCCGGAACGTACGAAAATTATGAAAATACCCTCACCTTACTAAAAGGGGCAAAATGCACCCGAAAAGTGGGAAGGAAAAGACGGTTGACCCCCAAAATGGGGGGACATGGCCAGAATGACGACGGGAACAGGTGCGCAGTAAAACCCCACGTCCGTTGGAGCGCGGTCAAATTACGAAAATACCTTCACTTGACTAAAAAGGGGCAAAACGAACCCGAAATGTGAGGAAGGAAAAGTTGGTTGACCCCCAAAACGAGGGGACTTGGCTAGAATCACGCTGGGAACAGGTGAGTAGCGAAACCCTACGTCTGTCGGAGCGCGCAAAAATTACGAAAATATCCTCACCTTACTAAAAAGTGGCAAAACGCACCCGATAAGTGGGAAAGTAAAAGCCGGTTGACCCCAAAACTGTGGGACTGGACCAGAATCACGCAGGGAATAGTCGCGCAACGAAACCCATATCCGTCGGAGCGCGCGAAAGTTACGAAAATACCCTTACCTTACTAAATAGCGGTAAAACGCACCCGAAAAGTGGGGAAAGAAAAGCCGGTTGATGCCCAAAACGGGGGGAGTTGGCTAGAATCATGCTGGGAACAGGTGCGTAGCGAAACCCCACATCGGCCGGAGCACGCAAAAATTACGAAAATACCCCGACCTTACTAAAAAGGGCAAAACGCACCCGAAATGTGGGGAACGAAAAGTCAGTTAACCCCCAAAACGGGAGGACTTGGCAAGAATCACGCCGGGAACAGGTGCGCAGCGAAACCAGACGTCCGCCGGAGCGCGCAAAAATTACGAAAATACTCTCACCTTACTAAAAAGGAGCAAAACGCACCCGAAAGGTGGGGAAGTAAAATACGGTTGACCCCCAAAACGGGGGGACTTGGCCAGAATCACACTGGGAATAGGTGCGCAACGAAACCCTACATCCGCTGGAGTGTGCGAAAATTACGAAAATAACCTTACCTTATAAAATAGGGACAAAACGCACCCAAAAAGTGGGAAAGGAAAAGCCGATTGACCCCTAAAACAAAGGGACTTGGCCAGAATCATGCTGGGAACAGGTGCGCAGCGAAACCCCACGTCTGCCGGAGCGCAAAAATTACGAAAATAGCCTCACCTTACTAAAAAGGGGCAAAACACACCCGAAAAGTGGGGAGGAAAAAGTCGGTTGACCCCTAAAACGGGGGGACTTGGCCAGAATCAAGCGGGGAACAGGTGCGCAGCAAAACCCCACGTCCGTCGGAGCGCGCAAAAATTACGAAAGTACCCTCACCTTATTAACAAGGGGCAAAACACACCCGTAATGTGGGGAAGGAAAAGCCGGTTGACCCCCAAAACGGGGGGACTTGGCCAGAGTGACGCCGGAAATAGGTGCACAGCAAAACCCCACGTCCGCCGGAGCGCGCGAAAATTACGAAAATTACGAAAATACCCGTATCTTACTAAATAGGGGCAAGACGCAACCAAAAAGTAGGGAAGGTAAACCCGGTTAACCCCCAAAACGGGGTGACTTGGCCAGAATCACGCCAGGAATAGGTGCGAAGCGAAACCTCACGTTCGCTGGAGCGCGCGAAAATTACGAATATACCCTCACCTTACTAAAAAGGGGCAAAACACACCAGAAAAATGGGAAACGAAATGCCGGTTAACCTCTAAAACGTGGGGATTTGGCCAGAATCACGCTAGAAACCGGTGCGCAGCGAAACCCCCTTTCTGCCGGAGCGCGCGAAAATTTCAAAAATACACTCACCTTACTAATAAGGAACAAAACACACCCGAAAATTGGGGAAGGAAAAGCTGGTTGACCCCCTAAATGGGGGGACTTGGCCAGAATCACGCTGGAAACGGGTGCGCAGCGAAACCCCACGTCCGCCGGACTGCGTGAAAATTACGAAAATACCCTCACCTTATTAAAAAGGGACAAAACGTACCCGAAAAGTGGGGAAGGAAAAGTCGGTTGACCCCTAAAACGGGGGGACTTGGCCAAAATCACGCCGGGAACAAGTGCGCAGCGAAACCCACTTCCGCTATAGCGCGCGAAAATTATGAAAATACCCTCAGCTTACTAAAAAGGGGCAAAACAAATCGAATAAGTGGAGAAGGATATTCTGGTTGACCCCCAAAACGGGAGGAATTGGCCAGAATCACGTTGGGAACAGGTGCGCAGCAAAACACCACGTCCGTCGGAGCGCGCGTAAATTACGAAAATACCCTCACCTAACTAAAAAGGGGCAAAACGCACCTGAAAAATGGGGAAGGAAAAGTCGGTTGACCCCCAAAATGGGGGGACTTGGCCAGAATCACGCCGGAAATAGATGCGCAGTGAAACCCAACATCTGCCGGAGCATGCAAAAATTATGAAAATACCCTTACCTTACAAAAAAGGTGCAAAACGCACCCGAAAAGTGGGGAAGGAAAAGCCGGTTGACCCCCAAAACGCGGGGACTTGGCCAGAACCATGTTGGGAACAGGTGCGCAGCGAAACCCCATGTCCGTCGGAGCGTACGAAAATTATGAAAATACCCTCACCTTACTAAAAGGGGCAAAATGCACCCGAAAAGTGGGAAGGAAAAGACGGTTGACCCCCAAAATGGGCGGACATGGCCAGAATCACGCCTGGAACAGGTGCGCAGTAAAACCCCACGTCCGTTGGAGCGTGGTCAAATTACGAAAATACCTTCACCTGACTAAAAAGGGGCAAAATGCACCCGAAATGTGGGGAAGGAAAAGTCGGTTGACCCCCAAAACGAGGGGACTTGGCTAGAATCACGCTGGAAACAGGTGAGTAGCGAAACCCTACGTCTGTCGGAGCGCGCAAAAATTACGAAAATATCCTCACCTTACTAAAAAGTGGCAAAACGCACCCGAAAAGTGGGAAAGGAAAAGCCGGTTGACCCCAAAACTGGGGGACTTGACCAGAATCACGCAGGGAATAGTCGCGCAACGAAACCCATATCCGTCGGAGCGCGCGAAAGTTACGAAAATACCCTTACCTTACTAAATAGCGGTAAAACACACCCGGAAAGTGGGGAAAGAAAAGCCGGTTGATGCCTAAAACGGGGGAGTTGGCTAGAATCACGCCGGGAACAGGTGCGTAGCGAAACCCCACGTCGGCCGGAGCACGCAAAAATTACGAAAATACCCTGACCTTACTAAAAAGGGCAAAACGCACCCAAAAAGTGGGGAACGAAAAGTCAGTTAACCCCCAAAACGGGAGGACTTGGCAAGAATCACGCCGGGAACGGGTGTGCAGCGAAACCAGACGTCCGCCGGAGTGTGCAAAAATTACGAAAATACTCTCACCTTACTAAAAAGGAGCAAAACGCACCCGAAAGGTGGGGAAGTAAAAGACGATTGACCCCCAAAACGGGGGGACTTGGCCAGAATCACGCCGAGAATAGGTGCGCAAAGAAACCCTACATCCGCTGGAGTGCGCAAAAATTACGAAAATAACCTTACCTTATACAATAGGGACAAAACGCACCCAAAAAGTGGGAAAGGAAAAGCCGATTGACCCCTAAAACAAAGGGACTTGGCCAGAATCATGCTGTGAACAGGTGCGCAGCGAAACCCGACGTCTGTCGGAGCGCAAAAATTACGAAAATACCCTCACCTTACTAAAAAGGGGCAAAACACACCCGAAAAGTGGGGAGGAAAAAGTCGGTTGACCCCTAAAACGGGAGGACTTGGCCAGAATCAAGCCGGGAACAGGTGCGCAGCAAAACCCCACGTCCGTCGGAGCGCGCGAAAATTACGAAAATACCCTCACCTTATTAACAAGGGGCAAAACGCACCCGTAAAGTGGGGAAGGAAAAGCCGGTTGACCCCCAAAACGGGAGGACTTGGCTAGAGTCACGCTGGAAATAGGTGCACAGCACAACCCCACGTCCGCCGGAGCGCGCGAAAATTACGAAAATTACGAAAATACCCGTACCTTACTAAATAGGGGCAAGACGCAACCAAAAAGTAGGGAAGGAAAACCCGGTTAACCCCCAAAACGGGGTGACTTGGCCAGAATCACGCCAGGAATAGGTGCGAAGCGAAACCTCACGTTCGCTGGAGTGCGCAAAAATTACGAATATACCCTGACCTTACTAAAAAGGGGCAAAACACACCAGAAAAATGGGAAACGAAATGCCGGTTAACCTCTAAAATGTGGGGATTTGGCCAGAATCACGCCAAAAACCGGTGCGCAGCGAAACCCCCTTTCTGCCGGAGCGCGCGAAAATTTCAAAAATACACTCACCTAACTAATAAGGAACAAAACACACCCGAAAATTGGGGAAGGAAAAGCCGGTTGACCCCCAAAATGGGGGGACTTGGCCAGAATCACGTCGGAAACGGGTGCGCAGCGAAACCCCACGTCCGCCGGAGTGTGCAAAAATTATGAAAATACCCTCACCTTACTAAAAGGGGCAAAATGCACCCGAAAAGTGGGAAGGAAAAGCCGGTTGACCCCCAAAACGGGGGGACATGGCTAGAATCACGCCGGCAACAGGTGCATAGTAAAACCTCACGTCCGTCGTAGCGCGCACAAATTACGAAAATACCCTCACCTAACTAAAAAGGGGCAAAACGCACCCGAAAAGTGGGAAATGAAAAGCCGGTTGACTCCCAAAACGGGGGGACTGGGCCAGAATCACGTCGGGAATAGGTGCGCAGCGAAACCCAACATCCACCAAAGCACGCAAAAATTACGAAAATACCCTTACCTTACTAAAAAGGGCAAAACGCACCCGAAAAGTGGGGAAGGAAAATCCGGTTGACCCCCAAAACGATGAGACTTGGCCAGAACCATATTGGGAACGGATGCGCAGTGAAACCCCACGTCCGCCGGACCGCGTGAAAATTATGAAAATACCCTCACCTTACTAAAAAGGGGCAAAACGCACCCGAAAAGTGGGGAAGGAAAAGTCAGTTGACCCCTAAAACGGGGGGACTTGGCCAGAATCACGCCGGGAACAGGTGCGCAGCGAAACCCCACTTCCGCCGGAGCGCGCTAAAATAACAAAAATACCCTCAGCTTACTAAAAAGGGGCAAAACAAACCGAATAAGTGGAGAAGGAAAATCTGGTTGTCCCCCAAAACGGGAAAAATTGGTCAGACTCACGTCGGGAACAGGTGCGCAGCAAAACACCACGTCCGCCGGAGGGCGCGTAAATTACGAAAATACCCTTACCTAACTAAATAGGGGCAAAATGCACCCGAAAAGTGGGGAAGGAGAAGTCGGTTGACCCCCCAAAACGGGGGGGCTTGGCCAGAATCACGCCGGGAATAGGTGCGCGGCGAACCCCAACATCCACCGGAGCACGCAAAAATTACGAAAATACTCTTACCTTACAAAAAAGGTGCAAAACGCACCCGAAAAGTGAGGAAGGAAAAGCCGGTTGACCCCCAAAATGGGGGGACTTGGCCAGAACCATGTTGGGAACAGGTGCGCAGCAAAAACCCACGTCCGCCGGACCGCACGAAAATTACGAAAATACCCTCACCTTACTAAAAATGGGCAAATCCCACCCAAAAAGTGGGGAAGAAAAAGTCGGTTGAGCCCCAAAATGGGGGGATTTTGCCAGAATAACGCCGGGAACAGGTGCGCAGCGAAACCCCACATCCGCCCGAGCGCGCGAAAATTACGAAAATACCCTCACCTTACTAAAAAGGGGCAAAACACACCCGAAAAGTGGGGAAGGAAAAGTCGGTTGACCCCCAAAACGGGGGGACTTGGCCAGAATCACGCCATAAACAGGTGCGCAGCGAAACCCCACATACGCCGGAGCGGGCGAAATTTACGAAAATACCCTCACCTAACTAAAAAGTGGCAAAACGCACCCGAAAAGTGGGGAAGGAAAAGCCGGTTGACCCCAAAACGGGAGGACTTGGCCAGAATCACGACGGGAATAGGTGCGCAGTGGAACCCCACGTCAGACGGAGCGCGCGAAAATTACGAAAATACCCTCACCTTACTAAAAAGAGTGGGGAACGCAAAGCCGGTAGACCTCCAAAACGGGGGGACTTGGCCATAATCACACCGGGAACAGGTGCGCAGCGAAACCCAACTTTCGCCAGAGCGCGCGAAAATTACAAAAATACTCTCAACTTACTAAAAAGAGGCAAAACACACCGAAAAAGTGGAGAAGGAAAACCCGGTTGATCCCCAAAACTAGAGCACTTGCCAGAATCACGTCGGAAACAGTTGCGCAGCGAAACACCACGTCCCCCGGAGCGCGCAAAAATTACGAAAATACCCTCACTTTAATAAAAAGGGGCAAAGCGCACCTGAAAAGTGGGGAAGGAAAAGCGGGTTGACCCTCAAAACTGGGGGACTTCACCAGAATCACGTCGGGAATAGTCGCGCAGCGAAACCCAACGTCCGCCGGATCGCATTAAAAATACAAAAATACACCTACCTTATTAAAAAGTTCCAAAGCACGCAAAAATTACGAAAATACCCTAATCCTACTAAAAAGGGCAAAACGCACCCGAAAACTGGGGAACGAAAAGCCAGTTGACCCCCAAAACGGGAGGACTTAGCCAGAATCACGTCGGGAACAGGTGCGCAGCGAAACCAGACGTCCATCGGAGCGCGCAAAAATTTCAAAAATACTCACCTGACTAAAAAGGAGCAAAACGCACCCAAAAGGTGGGGAAGTAAAAGCCGGTTGACCCCCAAAACGGGAGGACTTGGCCAGAATCACGTCGGGAATAGGCGCGCAGCGAAACCCCACATCCGTCGGAGTGTGCAAAAATTATGAAAATAACCTTACCTTACTAAATAGGGACAAAACGCACCCAAAAAGTGGGCCAGGAAAAACCGATTGACCCCTAAACCAAAAGGACTTGGCCAGAATCATGCAGTGAACAAGTACACAGCGAAACCCCACGTCTGTCGGAGCGCGCAAAAATTACGAAAATACCCTCACCATACTAAAAGGGGCAAAATGCACCCGAAAAGTGGGGAAGAAAAAGTCCGCTGACCCCTAAAACGGGGGGATTTGGCCAGAATTACGCCGGGAACAGGTGCGCAACGAAACCCCACATCCGCCGGAGCGCGCAAAAATTACGAAAATACCCTCACCTTACTAAAAAGGGGTAAAACGCACCCGAAAAGTGGGGAAAAAATCCGGTTGACCCCCAAAACGGTGGGACTTGGCCAGAATCACGCCGGGAATAGGTGTGCAGTGAAACCCCACGTCTGCCGGAGCGCGCAAAAATTACGAAAATACCCTTACTTTACTAAATAGGGGCAAGACGCACCCAAAAAGTAGAGAAGGAAAACCCGGTTGATCCCCAAAACGGGGTGACTTGGGTAGAATCACGCGGGGAACAGGTGCGCAGCGATACCTCACGTCTACCGGAGCACGCAAAAATTACGAATATACCCTCACCTTACTAAAAAGGGGCAAAACGCACAAGAAAAATGGGGAACGAAAAGCCGGTTAACCTCCAAAATATGGGAATTTGGCCAAAATCGCGGCGGGAACAGGTGCGCAGCGAAACCCCACATCCTCCGGAGCGCGCAAAAATTACAAAAATACCCTCACCTTACTAAAAAGTGGCAAAACGCACCCGAAAAGTGGGGAAGAAAAAGCCGGTTGACCCCCAAAATGGGTGGAGTTTGCCAGAATCACGCCGGGAACAGGTGCGCAGCGAAACCCCACATCCGCCGGAGCGTGCGAAAATTACGAAAATACCCTCACCCTGCTAAAAAGTGGCAAAACATACCCGAAAAGTGGGGAAGGAAAAGCCGGTTGACCCCCAAAACGGGGGGCCTTGGCCAGAATCACGACGGGAAAAGGTGCGCAACGAAACCTCACGTACGCCGGAGCGTGCGAAAATTACGAAAATACCCTTACCTTACTAAATTGTGGTAAAACGCACCCGAAAAGTAGGGCAGGAAAAGTCGGTTGACCCCAAAAACGGGGTGACTTGGCCAGAATCACGTCGGGAACAAGTGCGCAGCGAAATCCCACGTCCGCCGGAGCGCAAAAAAATTACGAAAATACCCTCACCCTACTAAAAAGGTGTAAAACGCACCCGAAAAGTGGGGAACGCAAAGCTGGTTGACCTCCAAAACGGAGGGACTTGGCCAGAATCACACCGGGAACAGATGCGCAGCGAATCCCAACATCCGCCGGAGCGTGCTAAAAATACAAAAATACACCCACCTTATTAAAAAGGGGCAAAAAACACCCGAAATTTGGGGATGGAAAAGTCGGTTGACCCCCAAAACGGGGGACTAGACCAGAATCACGCGGGGAACAGGTGAGCAGCGAAACCCTATTTCCGCCAGAGCGCACGAAAATTACAAAGATACCCTTAGCTTACTAAAAAGTGGCAAAACACACCGAAAAAGTGGAGAAGGAAAAGCCGGTTGACCCCCAAAACAGGAGGACTTGGCCAGAATCACGTCGGGAACAGGCGCGCAGCGAAACCCACGTCCGCCGGAGCGCTGATAAATTACAAAAATACCCTCACCTTATTAAAAAGGGGCAAAACGCACCCAAAAAGTGGGGAAAGAAAAGCCGATTGACCCCCTAAACAGGCGGAGTTAGCCAGAATCACGCCGGTAACAAGTGCGCAGCGATACCTTACGTCCGCCGGAACGCGTAAAAATTACGAAAATACCCTCACCTTACTAAAAAGGGGCAAAACGCACCCAAAACTGGGGAACGCAAAGCCGGTTGACTTCCAAAACGGGGGTACTTGGCTAGAATCACACGGGGAACAGGTGCGCAGCGACTCTCAATTTCCGCCAGAGCGCGCAAAAATTACAAAAATACCCTCAGCTTACCAAAAAGGGTCAAAACACACCGGAAAAGTGGAGAAGGAAAACCCGGTTGACCCCCAAAACGTGAGGACTTGGCCAGAATCACGTCGAAAACAGTTGCGCAGCGAAACACTACGTCCGCCAGAGCGCGCAAAAATTGCGAAAATACCCTCACCTTACTAAAAAGGGGCAAAACGCTCCCAAAAAGTGGGGAAGGAAAAGTCGGTTGACCCCCAAAACGGGAGGAGTTGGCCAGAATCACGCCGGTAACAGGTGCACAGCGAAACCCTACGTCCGTCGGAGCGCGCAAAAATTACGAAGATACCCTTACCTTACTAAAAAAGGGCAATACGCCCCCGAAAAGTGGGGAAGAAAAAGCCGGTTGACCCCCAAAACTGGGGGACTTGACCAGAATCACGCCGAGAATAGTCGCGCAGCGAAACCCCACATCCGTCGGAGAGCGCGAAAGTTACGAAAATACCCTTACCTTACTAAATAGGGGCAAAATGCATCTGAAAAGTGGGGAACGAAAAGCCGATTGACCCCCAAAACGGGAGGACTTGGCCAGAATCACGTCGACCGGAGCACTCTAAAAATACAAAAATACATCCACCTTATTAAAAAGGGGCAAAAAACACCCGAAAATTGGGGAAGGGAAAAGCTGGTTGACCCCCAAAACGGGAGGACTTGGCCAGAATCACGTCGGGAACAGGTGCGCAGCGAAACCCCACGTACGCCGAAAATTACGAAAATACCATCACCTTATTAAAATGGGGCAAAACGCATCCAAAAAGGGGGGGAGGAAAAGCCGGTTGACCCCCAAAACGGGTGGAGATGGCTAGAAACACGCCGGTAACAAGTGCGCAGCGAAACCCTACGTCCGCCGGAGCGCGCGAAAATTATGAAAATACCCTCACTTTATTAAAAAGGGGCAAAACGCACCCGAAAAGTAGGGAAAGAAAAGCCGGTTGACCCCCAAAACTGGGGGACTTGACTAGAATCACGCCGGAAATAGTCGCGCAGCCAAACCCCACGTCCGTCGGAGCACGCGAAAGTTACAAAATTATCCTTACCTTACTAAATAGGCGCAAAATGCACCCGAAAAGTGGGGAACGAAAAGCCGGTTGACCCCCAAAACGGAACGATTTGGCCAGAATAACGCCGGAAACAGGTGCGCAGCGAAACCCGACGTCCGCCGTAGCGCGCAAAAATTACAAAATACCTCCCACCTTACTATAAGGGGCAAAAATCACCCGAAAATTGGGGAAGTAAAAGCCGGTTGACCTCTAAAACGTGGGAATTTGGCCAGAATCACGTTGGGAACAGGTGGGCAGCGAAACCCCCTTTCCGCCGGAGCGCGCGAAAAATATGAAAATACCCTCACCTTACTAAAAAGGGGCAAAACACATCGAAAAAGTGGGGGACTTGGCCAGAATCACGCAGATACGGGTGCGCAGCGAAACCCCACGTCCGCCGGAGCGTACGAAAATTATGAAAATACCCTCACCTTACTAAAAGGGGCAAAATGCACCCGAAAAGTGGGAAGGAAAAGACGGTTGACCCCCAAACTGGGGGGACATGGCCAGAATCACGCCGGGAACAGGTGCGCAGTAAAACCCCACGTCCGTCGGAGGGCGCACAAATTACGAAAATACCTTCACCTTACTAAAAAGGGGCAAAACGCACCCGAAAAGTGGGGAAGGAAAAGTCGGTTGATCCCCAAAACGAGGGGACTTGGCCGAATCACGCTGGGAACAGGTGCATAGCGAAATCCTACGTCTGCCGGAGCGCGCAAAAATTACGAAAATACCCTCACCTTACTAAAAAGTGGCAAAATGCACCCGAAAAGTGAGGAAGGAAAAGTAGGTTGACCCTCAAAACTGGGGGACTTGACTAGAATCACGCCGGGAATAGTCGCGCAACGAAACCCATGTCCACCGGAGCGCGCAAAACTTACGAAAATACCCTTACCTTACTAAATAGCGGCAAAACGCACCCGAAAAGTGGGGAAGGAAAAGCTGGTTGACCCCCAAAATGGGGGGAGTTGGCCAGAATCACGCCAGGAATAGGTGCGTAACGAAACCCTACGTCGGCCGGAGCACGCAAAATTTACGAAAATACCTTCACCCTACTAAAAAGGGCAAAACGCACCCAAAAAGTGCGAAACGAAAAGCCAGTTGACCCCCAAAACGGAAGGACTTGGCCAGAATCATGCTGGGAACAGGTGCGCAGCGAAACCAGACTTCCGCCGGAGCGCGCAAAAATTACGAAAATACTCTCACCTGACTAAAAAGGAGCAAAATCCACCCGAAAAGTGGAGAAGTAAAAGCCGGTTGACCCCCAAAACGGGTGGACTTGGCAAGAATCACGCCGGGAATAGGTGCGCAACGAAACCCCACATCCGCCGGAGTGCGTGAAAATTACGAAAATAACCTTATCTTACTAAATAGAGACAAAACGTACCCAAAAAGTGGGGAAGGAAAACTCTATTGACACCTAAAACAAAGGGACTTGGCCAAAATTTTGCTGTGAACAGGTGCGCAACGAAACAACACGTCTGCCGGAGTGCATAAAAATTAACAAAATACCCTCACCTTACTAAAAAGGGGCAAAACGCACTCAAAAAATGGGGAAGAAAAAGTTCGTTGACCCCTAAAACGGGGGGACTTGGCCAGAATCACTCCGGGAACAGGTGCGCAGCGAAACCCCACGTCCGCCGGATCGCGCGAAAATTACGAAAATACCCTCACCTTATTAAAAGGGCAAAACGCACCCGAAAATTGGGAAGAAAAATCCGGTTGACCCCCAAAACGGGGGGACTTGGCCAGAATCACGCCGGGAACAGGTTTGCAGCGAAACTTCACGTCCGCCGGAGCATGCAAAAATTACGAATATACCCTCACCTTACTAAAAAGGGGAAAAACGCACCAGAAAAATGGGGAACGAAAAACCAGTTAACCTCCAAAGCGTGGGGATTTGGCCAGAATCACGCCGGGAACAGGTGCCCAACGAAACCCCCTTTCCGCCGGAGCGCGCGAAAATTACAAAAATACCCTCACCTTACTAAAAAGGGGCAAAACACACCCGAAAAGTGGTGAAGAAAAAGTCTGTTGACCCCTAAAACGGGGGGACTTGGCCAGAATCATGCCGGGAACAGGTGCGCAGCGAAACCCCACGTCCGTCGGAGCGCGCAAAAATTACGACACTAAAAAAGGGCAAAACGCACCCAAAAAGTGGAGAAGGAAAAGCCGGTTAACCCCTAAAACTGGGGGATTTTGCCAGAATCACGCCGGGAACAGGTGCGCAACGAAACCCCACGTCCTCTGAAACGCGCAAAAATTACGAAAATACCTTCACCTTACTAAAAAGGGGCAAAACACACCCGAAAAGTGCGGAAGGAAAAACCGGTTGACCCCCAAAACGGGGGGAAATGGCCAGAATCACGCCATGAACAGGGGCGCAACGAAACCCCACGTATGTCGGAGCGGACAAAGATTACGAAATACCCTCAACTTACTAAAAAGGGGCAAAATGCACCCGAAAAGTGGGGAAGGAAAAACCGGTTGACCTCCAAGACGGGGGAACTTGGCGAGAATCACGACGGGATTGGGTGCGCATTGAAACCCACGTCCGCCGGTTCGTGCGAAAATTACGAAAATACCATTACCTTACTAAATAGGGGCAAAACGCACCCAAAAAGTGGGGCAGGAAAAGCCGGTTGACCCCGAAAACGGGGTGACTTGGCCAGAATCACGTCGAGAACAGGTGCGCAGCGATACCCCACGTCCGTCGGAGCACAAGAAAATTACGAAAATACCCTCACCTTACTAAAAAGGGGCAAAACGCACCCGAAAAGTGGAGAACGTAAAGCCGGTTGACCTCCAAAACGGGGGGACTTGGCCAGAATCACACCGGGAACAGGTGCGCAGCGAATCCCAACTTCCGCCAGAGCGCGCGAATATTACAAAAATACCCTCAGCTTACTAAAAAGGGGCAAAACACACCGAAAAAGTGGAGAAGGAAAACCCGATTGACCCCCAAAACGTGAGGACTTGGCCAGAATCACGTTGGGAATAGTTGCGCAGCGAAACATTACGTCCGCCGGAGCAAAATACCCTCACTTTACTAAAAAGGGGCAAAACGCTCCCAAAAAGTAGGGAAGGAAAACCCGGTTGACCCCCAAAACGGGAGGAGTTGGCCAGAATCACGCCGGTAACAAGTGCGCAGCGAAATCCTACGTCTGTCGGAGCGCGCAAAAATTACGAAAATACCCTCAGCTTACTAAAAAAGGGCAATACGCACCCAAAAAGTGGGGAAGGAAAAGCCGGTTGACCCCCAAAACTGGGGGATTTAACCAGAATCACGCCGGAAATAGTCGCGCAGCGAAAACCCACGTCCGCTGGAGCACGCGAAAGTTACGAAAATATCCTCACCTTACTAAATAGAGGCAAAACGCACCCAAAAAGTGGGGAAGATAAAGTCGGTTGACCCCGAAAACGAGGGGACTTGGCCAGAATCACGCTGGGAACAGGTGCGTAGCGAAACCCTACGTCTGCCGGAGCGCAAAAATTACGAAAATACCCTCACCTTACTAAAAAGTGGCAAAACGCACCCGAAAAGTGGGGAAGCAAAAGACGGTTGACCCCCAAAACTGGGGGACTTGACCAGAATCACGCTGTCACGCAACGAAACTCATTTCCGTCGGAGCGCGCAAAAGATACGAAAATACCCTTACGTTACTAAATAGCAGCAAAACGCACCTGAAAAGTGGGGAAGGAAAAGCTGGTTGACCCCCAATACGGGGGGAGTTGGCCAGAATCACGCCGGGAATAGGTGCGCAGCGAAACCAAACGTTCGCCGGAGCGCGCAAAAATTACGAAAATACTCTCACCTGACTAAAAAGGAGCAAAACACACCCAAAAAGTGGGGTTGTAAAATCCGGTTGACCCCCAAAACGGGGGGACTTGGCCAGAATCACGCCGGGAATAAGTGCGCAACGAAACCCCACATCCGTCGGAGTGCGCAAAAATTACGAAAATAACCTTACCTTACTAAATAGGGACAAAACGCACCCAAAAAGTGGAGAAGGAAAAGCCGATTGACCCCTGAAACAAAGGGACTTGGCCAGAATCTTGTTGTGAACAGGTGCGCAGCGAAACCTCATGTCTACCGGAGCGCGCAAAAATTACGAAAATACTCTCACCTTAATAAAAAGGGGCAAAACGCTCTCAAAAAGTGGGGTAGAAAAAGTTCGTTGACCCCTAAAACGGGGGGACTTGGCCAGAATCACGCCGGGAACAGGTGCGTAGCGAAACCCCACGTCCGCCGGAACGCGCGAAAATTACGAAAATACCCTCACCTTACTAAAAAGGGGCGAAACGCACCCGAAAAGTGGGGAAGGAAAAGCCGATTGACCTCCAAAACGTGGGGATTTGGCCAGAATCACGTTGGGAACAGGTGCGCAGCGAAACCCCCTTTCCGCCGGAGCGCGCGAAAATTATGAAAATACCCTCAACTTACTAAAAAGGGGCAAAACACCAAAAAAGTGGGGAAGGAATAGCCGGTTGACCCCCAAAATGGGGGGACTTGGCTAGAATCACGCTAGAAACGGGTGCGCAGCGAAACCCCACGTCCGCCGGAGCGTACGAAAATTATGAAAATACCCTCACCTTACTAAAAGGGGCAAAATGCACCCGAAAAGTGGGGAAGGAAAAGCCAGTTGACCTCCAAAACGGGGGAATTTTGCCAGAATCACGTCGGGAATAGGTGCGCAGCGAAACCCCACGTCTGCCGAAGTGCTCAAAAATTATGAAAATACCCTCACCTTATTAAAAAGGGGAAAACGCACCCAAAAAGTGGGGAAGGAAAGCCGGTTGACCCCCAAAACGGGTGGAGTTGGCCAGAATCACGCCGGTAACAAGTGCGCAGCGAAACCCTACGTCCGTCGGAGCGCGCGAAAATTATGAAAATACCCTCACCTTACTAAAAAGGGGAAAACGCACCCGAAAAGTAGGGAAAGAAAAGTCGGTTGACCCCCAAAACTGGGGGACTTGACTAGAATCAAGCCGCAAATAGTCGCGCAGCGAAATCCCACGTCCGTCGGAGCACGCGAAAGTTACGAAATTATCCTTACCTTACTAAATAGGGGCAAAATGCACCCAAAAAGTGGGGAACGAAAAGTCGGTTGACCCCCAAAACGAGAGGATTTGGCCAGAATAGCGTCGGAAACAGGTGCGCAGCGAAACCCGACGTCTGCCGGAGCGCGCAAAAATTACAAAATATCTCCCACATTACTATAAGGGGCAAAAATCACCCGAAAATTAGGGAAGTAAAACCCGGTTGACCTCCAAAACGTGGGAATTTGGCAAGAATCACGTTGAGAACAGGTGCGCAGCGAAACCCCCTTTCCGCCGGAGCGCGCGAAAAATATGAAAATACCCTCACCTTAATAAAAAGGGGCAAAACACACCGAAAAAGTGGGGAAGGAATAGCCGGTTGACCAAGAAAACGGGGTGACTTGGCCAGACTCACGTCGAGAACAGGTGCGCAGCGAAACCCCACGTCCGCCGGAGCACAAAAAAATTACGAAAATACCCTCACCTTACTAAAAAGGGGAAAATCGCACCCGAAAAGTGGGAAACGTAAAGCCGGTTGACCTCCAAAACAGGGGGACTTGACCAGAATCACACCGGGAACAGGTGCGCAGCGAATCCCAACTTCCGCCAGAGCGCGCAAAAATTTCAAAAATACCCTCAGCTTACTAAAAAGGGGCAAAACACACCGGAAAAATGGAGAAGGAAAACCCGATTGACCCCCAAAGCTTGAGGACTTGGCCAGAATCACGTCGGGAACAGTTGCGCAGCGAAACACTATGTCCGTCGGAGCGCGCAAAAATTACGAAAATACCCTCACCTTACTAAAAAGGGGCAAAACGCTCCCAAAAAGTAGGGAAGGAAAAGCCGGTTGACCCCCAAAACGGGAGGAGTTGGCCAGAATCACGCCGGTAACAAGTGCGCAGCGAAATTCTACGTCCGTCGGAGTGCGCGAAAATTACGAAAATACGCACCCGAAAAGTGGGGAAGGAAAAGCCGGCTGACCCCCAAAACTGGGGGATTTGACCACAATCACGCCGGGAATAGTCGCGCAGCGAAACCCCACGTCCGCCGGAGCGCGCGAAAGTTACGAAAATACCCTTACCTTACTAAATAGGGGCAAAACGCATTTGAAAAATGGGGAACGAAAAGCCGGTTGACCCCCAAAACGGGAGGACTTGGCCAGAATCACGCCGAGAATAGGTCCGCATCGAAGGCCAACGTCTGCCGGAGCGCGCTAAAAATACAAAAATACACCCACCTTATTAAAAAGGGGAAAAAAAACCCGAAAATTGGGGAAGGGAAAAGCCAGTTGACGAAACGGGGGGACTTGGCCAGAATCACGCCGGGAATAGGTGAGCAGCTAAACCCCATTTCCGCCGGAGCGCTCGAAAATTGCGAAAATACCCTCACCTTATTAAAAAGGGGCAAAACGCACCCAAAAAGAGGGGAAGGAAAAGCCGGTTGACCCCCAAAACGGAAAGAGTTGGCCAGAATCACGCCGGTAACAAGTGCGCAGCGAAATCCTACGTCCACCGGAGTGCGCGAAAATTGCGAAAATACCCCCACCTCACTACAAAGGTGTAAAACGCATCCGAAAAGTTAGGAAAAAAAAGCCGGTTGACCCCCAAAACGGGGGGACTTGGCCAGAATCACGTCGGGAACTGGTCCGCGGTGAAACTCCACTTCCACCGAAGCACTCGAAAATTACGAAAATACCCTCACCTTATTAAAAAGGGGCAAAACACAACCGAAAATTGGGGAAGGAAAAGTCGGTTGACCCCAAAAATGGAGGGACTTGGCCAGAATCACGCGCGAAAATGGGTGCGCAGCGAAACCCCACGTCCGCCGGAGCGTGCGAAAATTATGAAAATACCCTCACCTTACTAAAAGGGGCAAAATGCACCCGAAAAGTGGGAAGGAAAAGCCGGTTGACCCCCCAAAACGGGGGGACATGGCTAGAATCACGCCGGCAACAGGTGCATAGTAAAACCTCACGTCCGCCGTAGCGCACACAAATTACGAAAATACCCTCACCTAACTAAAAAGGGGGTAAAACGCACCCGAAAAGTGGGAAAAGAAAAGCCGGTTGACCCCCAAAACGGGGGGACTGGGCCAGAATCACGTCGGGAATAGGTGCGCAGAGAAACCCAACATCCGTCGAAGCACGCAAAAATTACGAAAATACCCTTACCTTACTAAAAAGGGCAAAACGCACCCGAAAAGTGGGGAAGGAAAATCCGGTTGACCCCCAAAACGATGGGACTTGGCCAGAACCATGTTGGGAACAGATGCGCAGCGAAACCCCACGTCCGCCGGACCGCGTGAAAATTACGAAAATACCCTCACCTTACTAAAAAGGGGCAAAACGCACCCGAAAAATGGGAAAGAAAAAGTCAGTTGACCCCCAAAACGGGGGGACTTGGCCAGAATCACGCTGGAAACAGGTGCGTAGCGAAACCCCACGTCCGCCGTGCGCGCGAAAATTACGAAAATACCCTCACTTTACTAAAAAGGGGCAAAACACCCGAAAAGTGGGGAAGAAAAAGCCGGTTTCCCCAAAACAGGGGGAATTGGCCAGAATCATGCCATGAACAGGTGCGCAGCGAAACTCCACGTCCGCTGGAGCGCGCAAAAATTACGAAAATACCCTCAACTCACTAAAAGGGGTAAAGCGCACTCGAAAATTGGGGAAGGAAAAGTCGGTTGACCCCCAAAACGGGGTGATATGGCCTGACTCACGTCGGAAACAAGTGCGCAGCGAAACCCCACGTCCGCCCGAGCACGCGAAAATTACGAAAATACCCCCACCTTACTAAAAAGGGGCAAAATGCACTCGAAAAGTGGGGAACGAAAAGCTGGTTAACCCCAAAACGGGGGGACTTGGCCAGAATCACACCGGGAACAGAAGCGCAGCGAATCCCAAAAAACACGCGAAAATTACGAAAATACACCCACCTTATTAAAAAGGGCAAAAAACACCCAAAATTTGGGGAAGGAAAAGCCGGTTGACCCCCAAAACGGGGGGACTAGGCCAGAATCACGCCGGGAACAGGTGAACAGCGAAACCCCATTTCCGCCAGAGCGCACAAAAATTACAAAAATACCCTCATCTTACTAAAAAGGGGCAAAACACAACGGAAAAGTGGAAAAGGAAAAGCTGGGTTGACCCCCAAAACAGGGGGACTTGGCCAGAATCACGTCGGGAACAGGTGCGCAGCAAAACCCCAAGTCCGCTGGAGCACTCAACAATTACAAAAATACCCTCACCTTATTAAAAAGGGGCAAAACGCACCCAAAAAGTGGGAAAGGAAAAGCCGGTTGACCCCCAAAACGGGCGGAGTTGGCCAGAATCACGCCGGTAACAAGTGCGCAGCGAAACTCTACGTCCGCCGGAGCGCACAAAAATTACGAAAATACCCTCACCTTACTAAAAAGGGGCAAAACGCACCCGAAAAGTAGGGAAAGATATACCGGTTGACCCCAAAAATTGGGGGAATTGACTAGAATCACGCCGGAAATAGTCGCGCAACGAAACCCATGTCCGCCGGAGCGCTCGAAAATTACAAAAATACCCCCACCTGATTAAAAAGGGGCAAAACGCACCCGAAAAGTGGGGAAGGAAAAGTCGGTTGACCCCCAAAACGAAGGGACTTGGCTAGAATCACGCTGGGAACAGGTGCGTAGCGAAACCCTACGTCTGCCGGAGCACGCAAAAATTACGAAAATACCCTCACCTTACTAAAAAGTGGCAAAACGCACCCGAAAAGTGGGGAAGGAAAAGCCGGTTGACCCCCAAAACTGGGGGACTTGACCAGAGTCATGCCGGGAATAAGTGCGCAACGAAACCCCACATCCGCCAGAGTACGCGAAAATTACGAAAATAACCTTACCTTACTAAATAGGGACAAAACGCACCCAAAAAGTGGGAAAGCAAAAGCCGATTGACCCCTAAAACAAAGGGACTTGGCCAGAATCATGTTGTGAACAGGTGCGCAGCGAAACCCCACGTCCGCCGGAGCGCTCAAAAATTTCAAAAATACCCTCACCTTATTAAAAAGGGGCAAAACGCACTCGAAAAGTGGGGAAGGAAAAGTCGGTTGACCCCCAAAACGAGGGGACTTGGCCAGAATCACGCTGGGAACAGGTGCGTAGCGAAACCCTACGTTTGCGGGAGCATGTAAAAATTACGAAAATACCCTCACGTTACTAAAAAGTGGCAAAATGCACCCAAAAAGTGGGGAAGGAAAAGCCGGTTGACCCCCAAAACTGGGGGACTTGACTAGAATCACGCCGGGAATAGTCGTGCAACGAAACCCATGTCCGCCGGAGTGCGCAAAAGATACGAAAATACCCTTACGTTACTAAATAGTGGCAAAACGCACTTGAAAAATGGGGAAGGAAAAGTTGGTTGACCCCCAAAACGGGGGGAGTTGGCCAGAATCACGCTGGGAACAGGTGCGCAGCGAAACCAGACGTCCGCCGGAGCGCGCAAAAATTACGAAAATACTCTCATCTAACTAAAAAGGAGCAAAACGCACCCGAAAAGTGGGGAAGGAAAAGCCGGTTGACCAGGGACTTGGCCAGAATCACGCCGAGAACAGGTGCGCAGCGAAACCCCACGTCCGCCGGAGCGCGCAAAAATTACGAAAATACCCTTACCTTACTAAAAAATGGCAAAACGCACCCGAAAAGTGGAGAAGAAAAAGCCGGTTGACCTCCAAAACGTGGGGATTTGGCCAAAATCACGTTGAGAACAGGTGCGCAGCGAAACCTCACGTCCGCTGGAGCGCGCGAAAATTATGAAAATACCCTCACCTTACTAAAAAGGTGCAAAATGCACCAGAAAAATGGGGAACGAAATTCCGATTAACCTCCAAAACGTGGGGATTTTGCCAGAATCACGCCGGAAACCGGTGCGCAGCGAAACTCCCTTACCGCCGGAGCGCGCGAAAATTACAAAAATACCCTCACCTTACTAATTAGGGGAAAAACACACCCGAAAATTGGGGAAGAAAAAGCCGGTTGACCCCCAAAATGGGGGGACTTGGCCAGAATCACGCGCGAAAACAGGTGCGCAGCGAAACCCCACGTCCGCCGGAGCGTGCGAAAATTATTAAAATACCCTCACCTTACTAAAAGGGGCAAAATGCAGCCAAAAAGTGGGAAGGAAAAGCCGGTTGACCCCCAAAACGGGGGGACATGGCTAGAATCACGTCGGCAACAGGTGAATAGTAAAACCTCACGTCCGACGTAGCGCGCACAAAGTACGAAAATACCCTCACCTAACTAATAAGGGGCAAAACGCACCCGAAAAGTGGGAAAGGAAAAGCCGATTGACCCCCAAAACGGGGGGACTAGGCCAGAATTATGTCGGGAATAGATGTGCAGCGCAACCCAACATCCGCCGAAGCACGCAAAAATTACGAAAATACCCTTACCTTACTAAAACGGGCAAAACGCACCCGAAAAGTGGGGAAGGAAAATCCGCTTGACCCCCAAAACGATGGGACTTGGCCAGAACCATGTTGGGAACAGATGTGCAGCGAAACCCCACATCCGCCGGACTGCGTGAAAATTACGAAAATACCCTTACTTTACTAAAAAGGGGCAAAACGCACCCGAAAAGTGGGGAAGCAAAAGTCGGTTAACCCCCAAAACGGGGGGACTTGGCCAGAATCACGCTGGAAACAGGTGCGCAGGGAAACCCCACGTCCGCCGGAGCGCGCGAAAATTACGAAAATACCCTCACTTTACTAAAAAGGGGCAAAACACACCCGAAAAGTGGGGAAGAAAAAGCCGGTTGACCCCCAAAACGGGGGGAATTGGCCAGAATCATGCCATGAACAGGTGCGCAGCGAAACCCCACGTCCACCGGAGCGTGCAAAAATTGCGAAAATACCCTCAATTTACTAAAAAGGGGTAAAACGCACCCAAAAAGTGGGGAAGGAAAAGTCGGTTGACCCCCAAAACGGGGTGACTTGGCCAAAATCACGTCGGGAACAGGTGCGTAGTGAAACCCCACGTCCGCCGGAGCGCGCGAAAATTACGAAAATACCCCCACCTTACTAAAAATGGGCAAAACGCACCCGAAAAGTGGGGAACAAAAAGCTGGTTGACCCCCAAAACGGGAGAAATTGGCCAGAATCACGTCGGGAACAGGTGCGCAGCAAAACACCACGTCCGCCGGAGCGCGCTTAAATTACGAAAATACCCTCACCTAACTAAAAAGGGGCAGAACGCACCCGAAAAGTGGGGAAGGAAAAGTCGGTTGACCCCCAAAACGGGGGGACTTGGCTAGAATCACGCCGGGAATAGGTGCGCTGCGAAACCCAACATCCGCTGGAGCGCGCAAAAATTACGAAAATACCCTTACCTTATAAAAAAGGTGCAAAACGCACCCGAAAAGTGGGAAAGGAAAAGCCGGTTGACCCCCAAAACGGGGGGACTTGGCCAGAACCATGTTGGGAACAGGTGCGCAGCGAAACCCCACGTCCGCCAGACCGCACGAAAATTACGAAAATACCCTCACCTTACTAAAAATGGGCAAAATCCACCCGAAAAGTGGGGAAGAAAAAGTCGGTTGAGCCCCAAAATGGGGAGATTTTGCCAGAATCACGCCAGGAACAGGTGCGCAGCGAAACCCCACATCTACCGGAGCGTGCAAAAATTACGAAAATACCCTCACCTTACTAAAGAGAGGCAAAACACACCCAAAAAGTGGGGAAGGAAAATCCGGTTGACCACCAAAACGGGGGGACTTGGCCAGAATCATGCCATGAACAGGTGCGCAGCGAAACCCCACATACGCCGGAGCGGGCAAAAATTACGAAAATACCCTCAACCTACTAAAAACGGCAAAACGCACCCAAAAAGTGGGGAAGGAAAAGCCGGTTGACGCCCAAAACGGGAGGACTTGGCCAGAATGACGTCGGGAACAGGTGCGCAGCGAAATTCCACGTCCGCCAGAGCACAAAAAAATTATTAAAATACCCTCGCTTTACTAAAAAGGGGCAAAACTCACCTGAAAAGTGGGGAACGCAAAGCTGGTTGACCTCCAAAACGGTTGGACTTGGCCGGAATCATACCGGGAACAGAAGCGCAGCGAATCCCAACGTCCGCCAGAGCGCGCTAAAAATACAAAAATACACCCACCTTATTAAATAGGGGCAAAAAACACCCAAAATTTAGGGAAGGAAAAGCCGGTTGACCCCAAAAACGGGGGGAGTAGGCCAGAATCACGCCGGGAACAGGTGAACAGCGAAACCCCATTTCCGCAAGAGCGCACAAAAATTACAAAAATACCCTCAGCTTACTAAAAAGGGGCAAAACACACCGGAAAAGTGGAGAAGGAAAAGCTGGGTTGACCCCCAAAACAGGAGGACTTAGCCAGAATCACGTCGGGAACAGGTGCGCAGCGAAACCCCACGTTCGCTGGAGCGCTCGAAAATTACAAAAATACCCTCACCCTATTAAAAAGGGGCAAAATACACCCAAAAAGTGGGGAAGGAAAAGTCGGTTGACCCCCAAAACGGGCGGAGTTGGCCAGAGTCACGCCAGGAATAAGTGCGCAGCGAAACCCCACATCCGCCGGAGCGCGCGAAAATTACGAAAATACCCTCACCTTACTAAAAAGGGGCAAAACGCACCCGAAAAGTAGGGAAAGAAATACCGGTTGACCCCCAAAATTGGGGGATTTGACTAGAATCACGCCGGAAATAGTCGCGCAACGAAACCCATGTCCGCCGGAGCGCTCGAAAATTACAAAAATACACCCACCTTATTAAAAAGGGGTAAAACGCACCCGAAAAGTGGGGAAGGAAAAGTCGGTTGACCCCCAAAACGAAGGGACTTGGCCAGAATCATGCCGGGAATAAGTGCGCAACGAAACCCCACATCCGCCAGAGTACGCGAAAATTATGAAAATAACCTTACCTTACTAAATAGGGACAAAACGCACCCAAAAAGTGGGAAAGGAAAAGTTGATACCTAAAACAAAGGGACTTGGCCAGAATCATGTTGTGAACAGGTGCGCAGCGAAACCCCACGTCCGCTGGAGCGCTCGAGAATTACAAAAATACCCTCACCTTATTAAAAAGGGGCAAAACGCACCCAAAAAGTGGGGAAAGAAAAGTCGGTTGACCCCCAAAACGAGGGGACTTGGCCAGAATCACGCTGGGAACAGGTGCGTAGCGAAACCCTACGTCTGCCGGAGCACGCAAAAATTACGAAAATACCTTCACCTTACTAAAAAGTGGCAAAACGCACCCGAAAAGTGGGGAAGGAAAAGTCGGTTGACCCCCAAAACTGGGGGACTTGACCAGAATCACGCCGGGAATAGTCGCGCAATGAAACCCATGTCCGTCGGAGTGCGCAGAAGATACGAAAATACCCTTACGTTACTAAATAGCGGCAAAACGCACCTGAAAAGTGGGGAATGAAAAGCTGGTTGACCCCCAAAACGGTGGGAGTTGGCCAGAATCACGCTGGGAACAGGTGCGCAGCGAAACCAGACGACCGCCGGAGCGCGTAAAAATTACAAAAATACTCTCACCTGACTAAAAAGGAGCAAAATGCACCCGAAAAGTGGGGAAGGAAAAGCCGGTTGACCCCCAAAACTTGGGGACTTGACTAGAATCACGCCTGGAATAAGTACGCAACGAAACCCCACATCCGCCGGAGTACGCGAAAATTACTAAAATAACCTTACCTTACTAAATAGGGACAAAACACACCCAAAAAGTGGGAAAGGAAAAGCCGGTTGACCCCCAAAACGGGGGAATTTTGCCAGAATCACACCGTGAACAGGTGCGGAGCGAAACCCCACGTCTGCCGGAGCGCTCAAAAATTACAAAAATACCATCACCTTATTAAAAAGGGACGAAACGCACCCAAAAAGTGGGGAAGGAAAAGTCGGTTGACCCCCAAAACGGGTGGAGTTGGCTATAATCACGCCGGTAACAAGTGCGCAGCGAAACCCTACGTCCGCCGGAGCGCGCAAAAATTACGGAAATACCCTCACCTTACTAAAAAGGGGCAAAATGCACCCGAAAAGTAGGGAAAGAAATACCGGTTGACCCCCAAAACTGGGGGATTTGACCAGAATCACGCCGGAAATAGTCGCGCAGTGAAACCCCACTCCCGTCGGAGCGCACGAAAGTTACGAAATGCACCCGAAAAGTGGGGAACGAAAAGCCGGTTGACCCCCAAAACAGGAGGACTTGGCCAGAATCAAGCCTGAAACAGGTGCGCAACGAAACCCGACGTCCGCCGGAGCGCGAAAAAATTACAACATACCTCCCACCTTACTATAAGGGGCAAAAATCACCCGAAAATTGAGAAAGAAAAAGTCGGTTGACCTCCAAAACGTGGGGATTTGGCCAGAATCACGTTGGGAACAGGTGCGCAGCGAAACCCCTTTCCGCCGAAGCGCGCGAAAATTATGAAAATACCCTCACCTTACTAAAAAGGGATAAAACAGACCGAAAAAATGGGGAGGAAAAGACGATTGACCCCCAAAACGGGGTGACATGGCCAGAATCACGCCGGGAACAGGTGCGCAGTAAAACCCCACGTCCGTCGGAGGGCGCGCAAATTACGAAAATACCTTCACCTTACTAAAAAGGGGCAAAATGCACCCGAAAAGTGCGGAAGGAAAACTCGGTTGACCCCCAAAACGAGGGGACTTGGCCAGAATCACGCTGGGAACAGGTGCGTAGCTAAACCCTACGTCTGCCGGAGCGGGCAAAAATTACGAAAATACCCTCACCTTACTAAAAAGTGGCAAAACGCACCCGAAAAGTGGGGAATGAAAAGCCGGTTGACCCCCAAAACTGGGGGACTTGACCAGAATCACACCGGGAATAGTCGCGCAACGAAACCCATGTCCGCCGGAGTGCATAAAAGTTACGAAACACCTTACGTTACTAAATAGTGGCGAAACGCACCTGAAAAGTGGGGAAGGAAAAGCTGGTTGACCCCCAAAACGGGGGGAGTTGGCCATAAGCACGCCGGGAATAGGTGCGCAGCGAAACCAGACGTCCGCCGGAGCGCGCAAAAATTACAAAAATACTCTCACCTAACTAAAAAGGAGCTAAACGCACCCAAAAAGTGGGGAAGTAAAAGCCGGTTGACCCCCAAAACGGGGAGACTTGGGCAGAATCACGCCGGGAATAAGTGCGCAACGAAACCCCCCATCCGCCGGGAATAAGTGCTCAAAAATTACGAAAATAACCTTACCTTACTAAAGGGGACAAAACGCACCCCTAAAACAAAGGGACTTGGCCAGAATCATGTTGTGAACAGGTGCGCAGCGAAACCCCACGTCTGCCGGAACGAGCAAAAATTACGAAAATATCCTCACCTTACTAACAAGGGGCAAAACGCTCTCGAAAAGTGGGGAAGAAAAAGTTCGTTGACCCCTAAAACGGGGGGACTTGGCCAAAATCACGCCGGAATTAGGTGCGCAGTGAAACCCCACGTCCGCCGGAGCACGCAAAAATTACGAAAATACCCTTACCTTACTAAATAGGGGCAAGACGCACCCGAAAAGTAGGGAAGGAAAACCCGGTTGACCCCCAAAACGGGGTGACTTGGCCAGAATAACGCCAGGAACAGGTGCGCAGCGAAACCTGACGTCTGCTGGAGCGTGCAAAAATTACGAATATAGGGAACGAAAAGCCGGTTAACCTTCAAAACGTGGAGATTTGGCCAGAATCACGCCGGGAACAGGTGCGCAGCGAAACCCCCTTTCCGTCGGAGCGCGCAAAAATTACAAAAATACTCTCACCTTACTAAAAAGGAGCAAAACACACCCGAAAAATGGGGAAGAAAAAGTCCGTTGACCCCTAAAACAGGGGGACTTGGCCAGAATCACGCCGGGAACAGGTGCGTAACAAAATCCCACGTCCGCCAGAGCACGCGAATATTACGAAAATACCCTCACTTTACTAAAAAGTGGCAAAACACACCTGAAAAGTGGGAAATGAAAAGCCGGTTAACCCCCAAAACGGAGGGACTTGGCCAGAATCACGCCATGAACAGGTGCGCAGCGAAACCCCACGTACGCCGCACCGGGCGAAAATTATGAAAATACCATCAACTTACTAAAAAGGGGCAAAACGCTCCCGAAAAGTGGGTAAGGAAAAGCCGGTTGACCCTCAAGACGGGGTAACTTGGCCAGAATCACGACGGGAATAGGTGCGCAGTGAAACCTCACGTCCGCCGGTCCGCGGAAAAATTACGAAAATACCATTACCTTACTAAATAGGGGCAAAACGCACCCGAAAAGTGAGGCAGGAAAAGCCGGTTAACCCCAAAAATGGGGTGACTTGGCCAGAATCACGTCGAGAACAGGTGCGCAGCGAAACCCCACGTCCGTCGGAGCATTAGAAAATTACGAAAATACCCTCACCTTACTAAAAAGGGCAAAACGTACCCAAAAAGTGGGGAACGCAAAGCCGGTTGACTTCCAAAACAAGGGGACTTATCCAGAATCACACGGGGAACAGGTGCGCAGCGAATCCCAACTTTCGCCAGAGCGCGCGAAAATTACAAAAATACCCGCAGCTTACTAAATAGGGTCAAAACTCACCGGAAAAGTGGAGAAGGAAAACCCGGTTGACCCCCAAAACGTGAGGACTTGGCTAGAAACACGTCGAGAACAGTTGCGCAACGAAACACTACGCCCGCCAGAGCGCGCAAAAATTGCGAAAATACCCTCACCTTATGTAGACACCCAAATTTTGCACTTCGTATACTAACCTTGACAGGAGGGCAAATTCGTCAAATGGACCGGCCTGCGAGAGCAAAAGACAGAAAAGGTACGGACGCTCGACGGCACCCTGGCAATTTGCAACCGAAATCGACATGACATCAAGGCTTTCCGAATTTGGCATTCCCGGAAGGTGTGGCACGCCTCCCAATGATTCCCGGACTGTAAAATACGAACCTGTCAGCGAAAAGTAGCATCACGGCATGAAAATCGAGGCGTAGCACGAAAATTGAGAAAGTCAAGCCAGCCAGCCGCGGATTGATCTGCGGCCAAGTGGGTGCGCCAGCACGGAAACCAGGAAATCAGCACTATCAGCTGAGTGCGATGGGAGGTGGGCCAGCCAATTTTAGCTCAGCTTCGTTGCCGCATACAGGGAGTTGGAGAATTGAAGGTTTGAGAGGAAGAAGAAATCAGCAGCAGCACAAGGCACGAAAATTGAGAGAAAAATAGTTAGATTTTGCAACAAAATAGGAAGAAAAGAGAGAAAAAAGAGAGGATTTATATTCTTGTGATTTTAATTGTATCAAATACACTCTTTATCCTATTCAAATACACAAGTTCACATCCATTTAGGATCATTTGCAAGGTAAAATTTCCCTTTGTTATAGCAATTTATATCATATTATTGGGTTGAATCAAATGTAATTTCCATGTATCTTGTTGAACAATCATGGATTAGGGATTATTAGTGAGGGTTCCATCGGAAAAAAAAATTCTTCCTAATAACCCGAGGATATCCAATTGGTGAAATGTCTAGTTTATTTATGGTGGTTTATTGGGTGTAAGTTATTTAGATTATCACTTTCGGGTATCATGGTGTGTTAGGCAAGGCCGTGTTGGTTAGTTTCGTGGTATTCAGTTTGTGGACATGTAGTAACCTTGGGTGTGAGCCTAGGAATACGACCCCGTGGTCCAAATCCGATGATGGACGTCTCGACATATGTAATAGGTGCAAGGTGCTCGTCTTTTGTAATATGTAACCGTTGGGCCTTAAAACGACGCTAAGGCGAGAATCGGGTTTAAGGCCCTGTATTAGTGGAATATGTGATTGTTGGCGTTCGGGGACATGTTGATGGCTTATATGCCCGTGAATAGCCCCGACGCGTGTTTATGTTGGGTTAGATTTCGAAACGCCAAAATGATTTCAAGAGATTAAACGATAAAGACCTTTTCTAAAATCAATCAAAGTAGGATATTAGCATCACGAGGCTAAAAATTTGGAATGCTAATGAATGTCGATTCCTATTAAACGAGAAAGCCGAAGGAAATCATTTTCAACCATCACAAAAAATGGCTTTTATGAAGGAACGAAATGTTTTATTAAACCGTTATGCATAGGGTGAAAGAGATCCTAGAAATTGCCCATCAATTATGAAGGCAACGTATAAATCTCGATTCCTATTTGGCTAAAGTTTAACAAATTCATGTTTTACCAAAACAACACTTAATAAAAAATCTCATAAATTTTTACTATTTAAAATCCATCCTTTCCCATAAAGAAATAAAGCTTTCTCGTATTAAATGGAAAGACATTCTAAAACACCCTCCAAAATAAAACACGTCTCTTTCATAAAACACCCAAAAGAATTTCTTTCATACAAACTCACCGCGACATTCACATAGGCACACACACACACACATGCACATACACACATTTTATGAATCAAAGGATAGGAAAATATCAAGATTGCGGTAACCGTGTTTTCACGGAAGTCGAGGGGTGCCTAACACCTTCCCCTCACTTAAGTAAGCCCTCGAACTCTATGAATCTCGATTCGCAGACTAATTAATTCGGAGTCACATATGAGCCAGCGATTTATAAAAAACAAAAACTCGGATGAGTTGGTACATCCATTTCAAATATACCAACTGGCGACTCTGATTAATTGGCTCATCATAAAAAATGACCTTTCAAAAACCCGTCGACATTAATGCCGACCTTTTCCAAAAAATCATTTAATCAAGAAGGCTAAAATTGGAAAAGACTAAAAAGACCCGCGAAGGGAAAAAACCGGCGTCGACAGCTGGCGACTCTGCTGGGGACAAGTAGAGGGCTTAAGCCGCTTTCAAATCTTGATGCTTTCTTATCCTTTAAAATTCATGAATATGTGTGTGTGTGCGATATTGTGATCTTTTGAACGTTTTGTTGTGTGAATGTGTGTTCTGTCCAATAAATGAATGATTGAGTGGAATTGCTATACTTTCAAGTAATCATTTGCATACGGTGAGGACGATGAATGTGAATGTATGCTGAGAGAGTACCTCCTCCTGAGGCGAACCCATCGGTTGCTTATTACTGGACTCGAAGGGGCTGCTCCCCGGAGATGGCTCAGGAAACGCACCACCCAAATCCGCTCCAATCGAAAGGGCTCAAACGAGTAGATTGCGAAGATTTGGGGACCTTCATGCCGAAAAGCCCGTGAGAGTAACCCTAGGATAGGTCAGCCGCAGATTAACCCTACGCAGGAAAAGTCTCTTCATGCCTTTTTTACATTTCACGCATAAATGTCATGATATTATTCATATTCGCTTTCCTTTTGCCGAGAGAAATTACTAACCTCTATGTTTTGCAGGGAACAGTTGGGGAGCTTAATAAAGCCATGTTTAGCATTTGTCATTGCATTGGAGGATTACTAACTTTCTGTTTTGCAGGGAAAGATTAAAAAACCCCAAAAACACAAAAATTACAGCTTTAGCATGCATCCGCATTTTTATTCCCCACAACTAAACTTCGAACCTTGGTTTCTGAAGGATTGCTCCTCAAACCCGTTCGCAGTCTAAAAGGGCCCAAAACTCCATATCTGAAATGGCTGATATTCCATCTACCAATTCCAGTGCCATATCTAGGGAGGAATTTGATGACTTTAAGAAGCAGATGTTAGAAATGGCCATAATGCTAAGAGAGCAGTTGATACCCAGGCAGGAACTAACTAAGGAGGAACCACCTAAGGGCGAGCCAGTCGTCCCAAAAGCCATTCCCGTACCAAACAAAACAGTGATTACTATCCCGGAGGAGGGAGATACAGATGACTTGCGAAAGAAAATGAGACAAATGGAAGAAACCATCCAATCTATGAAGGGCATAGGGTCCCTCGGCAGGGTTAACTATTCAGATTTATGTGTCTTCCCCGGAACCAGATACCCGGAGAAATTCAAAATCCCTGAGTTTGAGAAATACAACGGGAAGGGGGATCCCTACACCCACTTGAAAATATACATTGGAGAACTCGGGTCTTATGCCGAGGACGAAGGGTTGAGAATGCAGCTGTTCCAGAAAAGCTTAACGGGGGAGGCAAGAATTTGGTATGCCCGCCTTGACAACGCCCGAATCCACAACTGGGAGGAATTGGCCCATACTTTCTTAACCCAATACAGCTTTCAGGCCCAGATGGCCCCTGACAGGTATCAAATGACAAAGGTTAAGAAACAACCTAGGGAATCCTTCAGGGAATACGCGCAACGATGGAGGGGCATGGCCGCACAGGTGACCCCCCCGATGAGCGAATCAGAGATGGTGATGACCTTTGTAGACATTCAAGAGACACCGTATTATGAACGAGTCATCTAGGGGATTGGGAGACCCTTCGCTGAAATGATTAAACATGGAGAGATGGTAGATATGGGGTTGAAATCGGGTAAAATCCGGGATTTTACTGCTTTAGAAACTGCTGCCGAGCAAATACAGAATGGAAACTATGGCAGCACTTCCCGGAGGGTCCAAAAGAAAAAGGAAGAGGATGTCTCCCTCATCCTACAGGGGTCATCCAGAAAAACAGAAAGCCATCTTCCGGTACAGGTGCAAAGGGTAGGGCCATCCCGACAGCCAAACTTCACAGATCAAAGGGCAGATGGGCGAAGAAGATATGAGGCCTCGCAAAATTGAGTATTCACCCCACTCGGGGAGCCTCTCGAGCGGATTTTGGCGGTATTGATGGCCCAAAGGAAGATAATCAATTTGGCTCCCCCAAGTGACCCGAAGGGAAGGAGATTTGACCCAAGCAAACGGTGCGCCTACCACTCGGGTTCCCCGGGTCATGATACGCAAGATTGTTGGACATTGAAACATATAATTCAGAACATGATCGACAATGGGGAAATTGTGGTGGAACAACCAGACTCCCCGAATGTTAAGGCAAATCCCCTACCAAGACATGATGGGGGGGGGGGTCAATGCGACGGAGGCAAGTGAAGCTGGGGGGCCACCAAGGCTGAACTATGTGCAGAAAATTGAGGAAATGATCAACGTGATACATGATCATGGGAGTGCACGGGGAACGCCCATCAGGTTGATAGGGGTAAGTACGAATAACACGGAGGGACCGGTCAAGTTGACGGCTCCGAGGCCCATCATCCTTGCGGCTAGGCCGCAACTCCCTATCAGTAGCCTAAAGACTGTACCCTGGAATTATGGGGGAATACCAGAGGAAGCGGCCAGTTGTGCTTCCATGACAACAAAGGGGAACCCCTTATTTCTTCCCGAGCGAGTCCTTGTGAGCCAAAAGAAAAAAAATGAGGAGGTTTCCGAGGAAAGGGCCATAGAATTTTTGAAGCGGATGGATCACCCAGAAACAAGAGGGATCCAGATTTTAAATGAGGAGTCAAACCTAACATCAGTCATGGACTTGGTGTTGTCATCCAGTGAGCATTGCAAAACCCTGACGAAGGTTCTGGAGGAGGCATACGTGCCCAAAGAAATTAGTGAGGAGGTTTTCGGCCAGCTGGTGGGCCACCTATTGGAAAGCGACGCAATATCCTTTGCGGATGAGGACATTCCCAAGGAGGGAAGGGGGCACCGAAAACCGCTACACATTGCGGTAATCTCCTCAGGATATGTTATGAATGGGGTGCTGATCGATGGGGGATCGACATTGAATATATGTCCTCTCAGTACGCTAAAGAAAATGAACATCAGTTCCAAGCGCCTACGGGCCAGTCATGTGGTGGTCCGGGCTTTTGACGGATCCCGGAGGGATACCATTGGAGAAATAGAGTTGTCGGTGGAGATAGGGCCCTGTACTTTTGACATCTCTTTCCAAGTTCTTGACATCGCGGCCAGCTACAACCTGCTGTTGGGGAGGCCATGGATACACATGGCCGAGGCAGTTCCTTCCACGCTCCACCAACAGATCAAACTAATCATCGATGGGAATCTGGTAACAATCTCTGCCGAATGTGATGACCCTTCTCCTCCTAGGAGTGACCTGCCAGTAATCAATGTGGATGAGTCAGCGGCACCTGCCAGCTTTCAAGCACTGGAGATTAGCACTCCCCACTATAGATGCCTGGGAGCTCCAGCTGTGAAACCTAGGATCCCTGCCGAACTCACTTTTGTGGCAAAGGAAATGATAAAAATGAACTTCCAGCCTGGACAGGGATTGGGGAGAAGCAGTCAGGGGATCACCGAGCCCATCCACCTACCACAGCAGATAGGCAAAGCAGGTTTGGGATACCATGAGGGCGTAGCGCGGAGACACCGTCGAGGTGCGGCTCCAATTCGACTAGCCGGCCATCCAGTAACCAAAGTCGACAATGAACAGGGGATCAGCGAGCCTGTGATTATGGTAGGGAGTGAAATGTTAACCCCCACACGTAATGAGTCGGCCCGGAGGGAGGGTTTCCTGCAAGAGGTCGCCAAGGAGTTTGAAACCAGGTGCTACATCCCCGGACGATCAACAAGCAGTGGGGAGGGGACGAATATTATCACACCACCCGAAGCCCAACAAGTTGTGCCTGTCATCGATTGGGCAAGGCTGATCATTCCTGAAGAGAATAGGAGGGAGGACTCAGGCGACGTAGCCGTAATTATCGGGGAGATGTCCGATGTAAAGCCCCCTTTCATCCAGCGCATTTCATCTGACCTGACTGTCGACAACTGGACCATGAAACCAGTAATATCCAAAAAAGGGTAAAACCCGACGTCAGGGTGGTGGACCCCAGAGGATGGGGGAATGAAGAAGTTTTATTTTGTTGTTGTTTTATTTCTGCATAATTATGTCGTTTCTTCGTGTTATTTTGAAAATGCGATCGTCGTGAAAAATGATTTATATATGACAAGTATTTTGTTTCATGTCAGGTGTACCAATTTGAGTAATCCTTGCCTAACAAATGGTCTCTCAAATTTGAATGATGATTATGATTTTGACATTGAGCTGGATTTCGATTTAATGGGCATTGAACAAGACGAGACAGATTACGACGATGCGCCTGACGAGATCAAAGGATGGGTTGAGGACAAGCCCAAACCCAACTTGGACCAAACCGTCACCATTGATATTGGAACCCCTGACAAGCCAAAAGAACTCAAGATAGGGACAGACCTTACCCCCAGCCAAAAAGCCGAAGTGACTGAGTTGCTAAAACGATATGAGGATGTCTTTGCCTGGTCTCATGAGGATATGATCGGTTTGTCCACCGACATTGTGGTACACCGATTACCCATCAAGGAGGGTTTCAGGCCGGTCAAGCAGAAATTAAGAAAGTTGAAACCGGAGTGGAGCTTAAAAGTAAAGGAAGAGATCATCAAGCAGTTCAGGGCGGGAATCATTATGGTGTCCACTTACCTGGAATGGCTATCCAATGTAGTCCCAGTGGCTAAACCTGGAAGAAAAGTAAGGGTATGTGTAGACTACAGAGATCTAAACAAGGCCAGTCTCAAGGATAACTTCCCGGTGCCTTTCATACACATCCTGGTGGATAACACAGCCCAGTACGAAATGTACTCTTTTGTGGATTGCTTCGCGGGGTATCATCAGATAATGGTGGCAGAGGAGGATCGGGAAAAGACCGCATTCATCACCCCTTGGGGCACTTTCTACTATAGGCGATTGGCTTTTGGCCTCACAAACACGGGGGCTACTTATCAGAGAGCCATGATGGCCTTGTTCCACGATATGATGCACCAGGAGATAGAAGTCTACGTGGATGGCATTATTGTGAAATCGAAGGTAGAATCCGATCATATAACCCATCTCAAAAAGCTATTCGATCGGCTCAGAAAGTATAATTTGAAACTCAATCCAGCCAAGTGTGCTTTCGGAGTGCGGTCGGGTAAGCTCTTGGGTTTCCTGGTTAGTGATCGGGGCATTGAGTTGGACCCAGCAAAGATTAAGGCCATTGTGGATATGCCGGTGCCTCACACAGAGAAGGAGATAAGAGGATTCCTCGGAAGGATAAATTTCATCAGCCGTTTCATATCCCACTTGACGACTACATGTGAGCCCATTTTCAAACTGTTAAGAAAAGGGGTTTCCCAAGAATGGAATGAGCAATGTCGGAGGGCTTTCCAGATCATTAAGAAACAACTGACGGAGGCACCAGTGCTGGTACCCCCGAAGGATGGGATCCCTTTGTTTATGTATATATCCGTCAACACCATCGCGATGGGATGTATGCTGGGACAAAAGAACGAGGCGGGTAAAGAGCAGGCCATCTATTACCTCAGCAAAAGATTTAGCCAATGTGAGCAGAATTACACTCCCATCGAGAAGACCTGTTGTGCTCTGGCCTGGGCTGCAGGGAGATTACAGCACTACCTCCATGGGCATACAACGTACTTGATATCAAGAATGGACCCCCTGAAATATATTTTTGAAAGGCCCATGCTGAATTGTCGATTATCAAGATGGCAGTTAATCTTACAACAGTTTGACATGGTTTACGTGACCCAGAAGGCCATGAAAGGGCAGGGAATTGCAGATCAGTTGGCAGAAACCCCGTCAGGAGGGATAGAGCCGTTAGAAACTCCTCTTCCGGGCGAGGATATATTTTGGGTATCGCACGAAAAATGTGATGACGAGGGACAATTCTGGAAGCTGTATTTTGATGGTGCCATGAATGCCGAGGGGGCAGGAGCCGGAGCGGTCCTAGTCTCTATCACCGGAGAACAATACCCCGTGGCCACTAAACTTCGTTTCAGCAATTCGAACAACACCGCTGAATACGAGGGGTGTATCTTGGGACTCCGCTTGGCCCGTGACATGGGAGTGAAGAGACTAGCGGTGTTCGGGGATTCAGAATTGGTAATCAGACAGGCAATCGGGATATACAACACTAAGGAGCTTTGGTTACTTCCATACCATCGTTGCGTCACCCAACTGATGCAAGAGTTCGAGGATATCGCCTTCCGCCATATTCCTCGGGGACGAAATGACTTTGTCGATGCATTGGCGACTCTGGCCTCCTTAATCCACGTGATCAAGAGTAGGGACAGTCCACAGATTGAGATCACCGTACAGAATGCCCCGGCATATGAGGAACATGTGGCAGTGTTATCAAACGAGGTGTTGTTGACAAGGCAGCCTTGGTATCACGACATAAGGGAATATCTGAGAGATAGGTCCATTCCCGACCAGGCAAATCGGACTGAGAGGATGGGAATTCAAAAGATGGCGATGAAATTTTACCTGAGTGGGGATTCACTTTACAAAAGGGATGCCGGGTTGGGACTGTTGCAATGCGTAGATGAAACGCAATCCCAAGGGATTATGAATGAAATCCATGGCGGGGTGTGTGGGCCACACATGAGTGGACCGATGTTGGCCAAAAAGATCTTGAGGACAGGACATTATTGGTTAACACTGAAAGCCGATTGCGATGATCATGTCAAACGGTGTTATCAATGTCAGGCGCACGGTAATGTGATCCATACGCCTCCCAATGAACTGCACTGTATGACCTCCCCGTGGCCATTTTCAATGTGGGGAATGGATGTAATCGGACCAATAGAGCCCAAGGCGAGCAGCGGGCACTGATTCATTTTCGTCATGATCGATTACTTCACCAAATGGGTAGAAGCAGCTTCTTTCCCCAAAGTAACTCAGGAGGTCATCGTCAGGTTCATCAGGAATAATGTCATTTGTCGATACGGGCAGCCTGAGGTTTTGGTCTCTGACAATGCCAAGAATTTAAACAACGCCCTCATGAGGGGACTGTGTGACCAGTTCAAGATCAAGCACCTTAATTCCGTCATTTACCATCCTAAGATGAATGGGGCAGTGGAGGCTGCAAATAAGAACATCAAGAAGATCATGGCAAAAATGTCTGCTAATCATCGGGGATGGCCGGATCTGTTACCCCTCACCCTGCTGGCATACCGAACATCAACGCGTACTTCTACAGGGGCAACCCCTTACGCTTTGGTGTATGTAATGGAGGCTGTTCTACCAGTTGAGGTTGAGATGGCGTCCCTCAGAATAGTGATCGACGCTTAGATAGGCGAAGAGGATTGGATGCAAAGTCGATACGACCAATTGGCCCTAATTGATGAAAGGAGAGTGGCTGCCATTTGGCATGGTCAACTATATCAACAGAGGATCTCTCGATCATACGATAAAAAGATAAGACTTCGAAAGTTCAAGGAAAACGATTTGGTGTTGAAAAGAATCATGCCTTGTCAAGACGAAGCCAAGGGGAAGTTTGCCCCGAACTGGGAAGGGCCATTTGTGATTAAGAAAGTGCTATCCGGAGGAGCCCTCATATTGCAAGAAATGGATGGTGAGGTGTTTCCACAACCCCTCAATTCTGACTCGGTGAAGCGGTTTTACGCTTAGGTCATCATTTCCTTTTTTTTTCCCTTTAAGAGCGAACTACGTAGGACCTGATCTCCCAACTTGTGGGGGTACGTAGGCAGCCATCATGGCGCGGTCCGATCCTTTAAAAAATAATCCTTTCCTTAACCAAAACCAATTTTCAATAGCCAGATAAAACCTTCTTACACCCTCGAAACCTTCCCGAAACCAACTGCTTAACCAGCTTCATCCCAAAGGACATAACCATGATCCAACCAAACAGATACCCAAAATCTGATATTCAATCCGATGAAATCAAAAGGCGGGCGGCAATATCTGTCAAATCTCCATCAAGACTTGAGAGGAGAAAGAATGGCGAAATGTCAAAATCGTGGTCAGCTGGATAAAATGAGGATCTAATGAAAGGCAATGATACGGCAAAAGGGAAAATGACTAAATTTAAATACATGTCTATATATATGAGTCATTTTATTACAAGATTTCTCTTTCAATAACTGATGAAACTAACATAGTCTATGCAGGAAATAAAATAATCTACAAATCCGAAACTAGCTGAAGCAGGATGGACAGGGTGGTGGATAGATCTGAAGCATCAACATCTCCTGCAATCTGCTGCCCCATCATATCAATGCGATCCAGTAAAGCAATAGCTCGGCTGACAGTCCCAAAATGAGCATCTACCACTGCCCTGGTCTGAAATACAATGGCCTCTCTGTCAGCAATGGCAGCATCTCTAGCCCGAATGGCATCATCTCTCTCGACAAGGGCGGCATCCCTCTCGGCCCCAGCAGTAGCCAGGGCCAGGCGGAGTCGGGTATTCTCAGTAACCCGACTCGGGACAGAATCAGCTAAGACAGGGTGGTCTGTGGTATCCTTTGGGGAAATCACTCCAGAGTCATCAAAGGCCCCAGTCTGACTCAAACCAGCCGGATCCAAGTCTCCGCGCAGCCACTGCACGTAAGCAAATGTCTGGATGTGACAGCTCTCACTACATTCGGCGGATATCCTGCGAGACCAAAGCTCGTATACCTGCAGTAGATCCCTCTCTGTCCGGGATGATATAAGGAATCGGTAGGTGGCCGCACCCGCGAAAGGGTATAAATCCTGCGTCTGATCAAACTGCCCCATAACCGCCAGGGGATGATAAGTCGCCACACCCCTCAAGCCAGCAATGGGGATGAAGTCCAGATCGGGCACGTGAGTCAAGAAGCTCATAAAGGAGCAATAGCCCGAGTAGACCAATAGATGAAAGGGATCCTCAATGACAGACAAAAATGATGTCCAGGAGGCCACATCAATACAACTCACGGGACGAAACGAAAACTGCGTGGTTATGTCATGGCTATGTCATGGCTGAAGCAAAACCCTTGGCGACGGAAATGGCCGATGGGACTAAGATGACTCATGAACCACATATACAATAAAGTCGAACTCCCTCTGAATGCTCGGCCGCGGGAGGATTGGCAATATGAGGCTGACATGTAGGTATCCGCCAATATCATGGGAAGAATGGTGTGATCCTCCTGAAGAGCTCGAACGGCCGCTACAACCCGCATGTCCAACTGGTCAGGTCCTGCGGGCAAGTACAAAACTGAGACGACACAGGCCATCAGAACATCCACTCTCAAGGCATTCCAGCGCTCCTCGGGCACGGAAAAATCACCGAGGAAGAAATGAAAACTGTCAGGTGAGCTAAATCGGTCAATCAAGAACTGAAGAGGAACCATATGGTCTGATGTGATCACCGGTAACAAGACAGCCCTCCGCAAGCCGGTAAAGGTCAAGAACTGACGGTGCATGGAACCAGCCGTGACCCTGGCACAAGGTCTATCCAAAGGCAAGCCGGTGAAGCGAGCATACTCCTCCAGGGTGGGGGTCAGCTCTACTGTCCCTAACCTGAACACCTGACGGGCAGGGGCCCAATAGCTCAGGATACCATCCACAAAGCCCGCTGGCACCTGAAAGATCAATAAGGACAAAGAATGGCCCAAAAGACCATTTGCGATAACCCTGTCTGCCGGCAATAAACTGTCAAACCAGCGGAGGAGACCGCCAACCAACCCTATGGGAGGAATGGAGTCCAAACATACCACAGCATCTGAGGACGACATCTGTGAAAAATAGTATCAAAAAGACTGTACAGGGGTCATTCTCTATCCATGAATAAAAAAGCATGCATCATACAATAAAAAATAAAACAAGGGAACTCTATAAAGATAAAAAGGGAACTGTGCATAATAGATAAATGAGTTCAGTACATAGTGCATAAATGAAAAAGAAATCTAAACGAATGCAGGTACAAAAAGCCCTATCCTATCCTGATCTAAATAAAATCAACATCATCTATGAAAGCAGGATCCTCGAACTGATCCCCTGGGGTCGTCGAGCTCGGAGGACCAAAGTTCATATCAGGAATGTATGGATGCGCTGTGGCATCAGATGAACTCGGGCCTGCATCATAACCCGCACCGTCTGGATCATAGGCGTAAGCCTCCTCCGGGGTCCGGCCCAACACCTAAAGAAACAGCGACAACTGATCTACCTGACGGGTCAATATGGCGATCTGCTCAGCGTGGGTGGGGGTCCGAACACAGGCAGCCCAATCAGTCATCGTCACCGAGCCTGGAACCATGTCTCCAAGAAAGAAGGTGGCCCGAGTCTGAGGACCGATGGTACGGGGCACCCACCAGGTACGGAATGCATCACTCGTACTGGGACCCGTAGAAAGCATCCGACCGTCCTCCCCAGCGAGCATGATCTCCGAGGGCTGAGAATCCAGCAGCCAGGAAGTAGTGAAAGAAAGGGAATGTGGGATGCGAATCTCTCCGGTCACACATCTGAAGGCGCGCTCCCCTAGGTACATCACCCAGCCTCCAACGCACTGCAGGGTGAGACGACGGGTGGAAAGTGCAAACTCCGGGCCGGAGGGATGTCCATCGGTGAACCCCACAGCCAGATGCTCCGAAAGATAGGGAGTCCAGACGACCTCCGCAGCAGTGATCAGCTCCAGCTGAATGCGGCAATGGGCAAAGCTGCCCGACACCGGGACCTCCTCTAAGGTGCTGTGATGCCATCGCCGACCCCGGGGATAAGTGTCCGGGCCAAGGGTGGTGACCGGCCTCAAGCATGGAAAACGCTCGTAAGCCCAGAATTGTGAACGGAAACAAGGTAGGGCGTGAGTAACTATTAAAGTGCGAAAAGAGAAATGAAATAAAGATAAGAACAATAAATCAAAAGGACGAGAAGACTCACCAACAGAAAGTGGTAGAAACCGAGCCAGGCATCGGTTTGTCCCTCTGAGCGTAGACGCAGACCGTGGAGGAAATAAGCGAAGGTGAACGACCCCCAGTCGTAGTCACCAATCCGGTCTACATCTCGAACAGCCCCTACGACGCTGAAGTGGATGGTAGATGAGTTGTTCCCTAGGAAACAACCCCTCATGATAGTCAGGAACAAGCGCCGTAGCAGGATGTCACGAGTGCCCTGATCCGCTGGGATAGGCTGTGCGTATAGACCTCCGACAGCATCGACAGCTAATGCTCCGGACCGGATACTGCGGGCCTTGAAGACCCGGTCATCGGCAGCAAAGCCCAAAAGAGCGCGGACCTCTGCTGGAGTAATATCGAGGTCCAGAGGGACACGGGACCCGGTGAACTCGATCCCCGTGATATACCGCCAATCCCAAGGGGTCAGCACGACCTCACAGTCCAGAAGATGAAGGGACTGGGTCTGATGAAACCACCTCTCGGACAAAGCCCGCATATAACCCCAGGGGCACTGGCGGGGAATGATGGTGAAGAAGTGGCGAAAGCCCCAGGAGTCCACCACCGTGCGGTAATCACTGTGCAAGGCCGCGTAAAGGGAGTAAATGTTGAACCAGTTACCCCTCGGCTGGGTAAACTCAGGCACCTGTGAAAATCACCAATGGGTCAGTCCAGATAGAACAGAAATTGAGGAATTGAGAGCAAATTCAGAGCAGAATTGAATATACCTCATTAGCAACAAGGGATGCCGAGGGATGACGGCTGAGATCCCGACCCAATAGGTTGGGTATCTGGACAGAAGCGCCAGATAAAACGCGATGAGAATGAGGAGCCGGGGTGCTGGAGGACGGCTCCTCCACCGCAACCTCCGGAGGAACAACCCCCTCAACGTCCGGATGATCAGGACGGATGACAGCCTCCGTCAAGCGACGAGCCTGACGGGTCCGAGGAGGGACAGGGGTAGGTGCAGCCCTACGACGGCGAACACCCGAAGTCCGAGAGGCAGAAGAGCTGGTGGGCGCATCAGAATCCATAGCTGGGATAGAACAGGCGAAAAGGAAGGTAAGTTCCCTTTTAAAAATTATGCAATGAATATTCTAAATCCCTAACCTCATCACATAATTAATGTAACATGATGCATGTTTATGGTATGTGAAAAAAAAAAAAAAATCGGCAGAGTTTCGTTTGTAAAATGGACATCCCAGGCATAAGCCAAACATGTTTTCCATCAATCCAAGCCTCAAAAAGATCAAAATTGCATTCATAAGTGTAATTACAGCATGTAATGCATGATTTTTTGCAGAAAAGGAATAACAGTATGTGGGACCGCCTCATGAACATAAAATAGGACTCACACAGTTAATATATAGCATGTATATATGATAGTACATTGCATAGCATTGTAAAGCATACATTTTATCTCTAAAACGTGCAAATAGTCAAATGTATAGCAGAACATTGAAGAAATTGAAAAGTGACCGGTCAAAGTGTTACCTGTAGCGCGTAGATCGATCCTACTGGAGCAGTTTTTGCAGGAAAGTTGAAAAGATCGACAAAAGACCCTTGCGAACAAGCAAAAATTGAGAGAATCTATGTGACTTGAAAGTCGAAAGTGACAGATCTGGAAGCGGCGAGCCGCTTATACATCCCGATCTTGGCCGCAGATGTATCTGCGGCTGGCCGCAGATCAATCTACGGCTGGCCGCAGATCCATCCGCGGCTGGCCCTGGTGGGTCCCACCTTGCTCCCTTACAGCCAATTGACGTGTTGAGTAAAAAAAAAAAAAAAGATTACGTGATTGGTGACCGGCGACGATACCCGGCCCCGACGAGACGATCGACCGGCGACGATAACCGGCGATCACGAGATGGATGTCCGACGACGAAAACCGGCTCCGACAAGATAACCAACCGGCGACGATAACCGGGGGTTACGTGATGGGTGACCGGCGACGATACCCGGCCCCGATGAGACGATCGATCGGCGACGATAACCGGCGATCACGAGATGGACGTCCGGCGACGAAAACCGGCTCCGACAAGATAACCAACCGGCGACGATAACCGGGGGTTACGTGATGGGTGACCGGCGACGATACCCGGCCCCGACGAGACGATCGACCGGCGACGATAACCGGCGATCACGAGATGGATGTCCAGCGACGAAAACCGGCTCCGACAAGATAACCAACCGGCGACGATAACCGGGGGTTACGTGATGGGTGACCGGCGACGATACCCGGCCCCGACGAGACGATCGACCGGAGACGATAACCGGCGATCACGAGATGGATGTCCGGCGACGAAAACCGGCTCCGACAAGATAACCAACCGGCGACGATAACCGAGGGTTATGTGATGGGTGACCGGCGACGATACCCGGCCCCGACGAGACGATCGACCGGCGACGATAACCGGCGATCGCGAGATGGATGTCCGGCGACGAAAACCGGCTCCGACAAGATAACCAACCGGCGACGATAACCGGGGGTTACGAGATGGGTGACTGGCGACGATACCCGGCCCCGACGAGACGATCGACCGGCGACGATAACCGGCGATCACGAGACGGATGTCCGGCGACGAAAACCGGCTCCGACAAGATAACCAACCGGCGACGATAACCGGGGGTTATGAGATGGGTGACCGGCGACGATACCCGGCCCCGAACGAGATGATAGATTGAAAGAGTGAACCTAACGACCAACAAATACGGTCAGAGGGTTGATGCATTGACACTCTTTCGAATGTTTGCATGCGCTACAATTTGTGTTGAACCATAAACTACATGTGTTGCATCGTGTGGGTATTATCATATCTGTGCACTGTCATTCAGACATCGGGTGTCTGTTTCTTTATCCTGTTCATTTCATTTAAACATTTCATAAACATGATAAAGAGGGGCAGCTGTAGACACCCAAATTTTGCACTTCGTATACTAACCTTGACAGGAGGGCAAATTCGTCAAATGGACCGGCCTGCGAGAGCAAAAGACAGAAAAGGTACGGACGCTCGACGGCACCTTGGCAATTTGCAACCGAAATCGACATGACATCAAGGCTTTCCGAATTTGGCATTCCCGGAAGGTGTGGCACGCCTCCCAATGATTCCCGGACTGTAAAATACGAACCTGTCAGCGAAAAGCAGCGTCACAGCACGAAAATCGAGGCAAAGCACGAAAATTGAGAAAGTCAAGCCAGCCAGCCGCGGATTGATCTGCGGCCAGCACGGAAACCAGGAAATCAGCACTATCAGCTGAGTGCGATGGGAGGTGGGCCAGCCAGCCGTAGATGGATCTTTGGCCAGCCTATTTTAGCTCAGCTTCGTTGCCGCATACAGGGAGTTGGAGAATTGAAGGTTTGAGAGGAAGAAGAAATCAGCAGCAGCACAAGGCACGAAAATTGAGAGAAAAATAGTTAGATTTTGCAACAAAATAGGAAGAAAAGAGAGAAAAAAGAGAGGATTTATATTCTTGTGATTTTAATTGTATCAAATACACTCTTTATCCTATTCAAATACACAAGTTCACATCCATTTAGGATCATTTGCAAGGTAAAATTTCCCTTTGTTATAGCAATTTATATCATATTATTGGGTTGAATCAAATGTAATTTCCATGTATCTTGTTGAACAATCATGGATTAGGGATTATTAGTGAGGGTTCCATCGGAAAAAAAAATTCTTCCTAATAACCCGAGGATATCCAATTGGTGAAATGTCTAGTTTATTTATGGTGGTTTATTGGGTGTAAGTTATTTAGATTATCACTTTCGGGTATCATGGTGTGTTAGGCAAGGCCGTGTTGGTTAGTTTCGTGGTATTCAGTTTGTGGACATGTAGTAACCTTGGGTGTGAGCCTAGGAATACGACCCCGTGGTCAAAATCCGATGATGGACGTCTCGACATATGTAATAGGTGCAAGGTGCTCGTCTTTTGTAATATATAACCGTTGGGCCTTAAAACGACGCTAAGGCGAGAATCGGGTTTAAGGCCCTGTATTAGTGGAATATGTGATTGTTGGCGTTCGGGGACATGTTGATGGCTTACATGCCCGTGAATAGCCCCGACGCGTGTTTATGTTGGGTTAGATTTCGAAACGCCAAAATGATTTCAAGAGATTAAACGATAAAGACCTTTTCTAAAATCAATCAAAGTAGGATATTAGCATCACGAGGCTAAAAATTTGAAATGCTAATGAATGTCGATTCCTATTAAACGAGAAAGCCAAAGGAAATCATTTTCAACCATCACAAAAAATGGCTTTTATGAAGGAACGAAATGTTTTATTAAACCGTTATGCATAGGGTGAAAGAGATCCTAGAAATTGCCCATCAATTATGAAGGCAACGTATAAATCTCGATTCCTATTTGGCTAAGGTTTAACAAATTCATGTTTTACCAAAACAACACTTAATAAAAAATCTCATAAATTTTTACTATTTAAAATCCATCCTTTCCCATAAAGAAATAAAGCTTTCTCGTATTAAATGGAAAGACATTCTAAAACACCCTCCAAAATAAAACACGTCTCTTTCATAAAACACCCAAAAGAATTTCTTTCATACAAACTCACCGCGACATTCACATAGGCACACACACACACATGCACATACACACATTTTATGAATCAAAGGATAGGAAAATATCAAGATTGCGGTAACCGTGTTTTCACGGAAGTCGAGGGGTGCCTAACACCTTCCCCTCACTTAAGTAAGCCCCCGAACTCTATGAATCTCGATTCGCAGACTAATTAATTCGGAGTGACATATGAGCCAGCGATTTATAAAAAACGAAAACTCGGATGAGTTGGTACATCCATTTCAAATATACCAACTGGCGACTCTGATTAATTGGCTCATCATAAAAAACGACCTTTCAAAAACCCGTCGACATTAATGCCGACCTTTTCCAAAAAATCATTTAATCAAGAAGGCTAAAATTGGAAAAGACTAAAAAGACCCGCGAAGGGAAAAAACCGGCGTCGACACCTTACTAAAAAGGGGCAAAACGCTCCCAAAAATTGGGAAGGAAAAGTCGGTTGACCCCCAAAACGGGAGGAGTTGGCCAGAATCACACCGGGAACAGGTCCGCAGCGAAACCTAACGTCCGCCGGAGCACGCTAAAAATACAAAAATACACCCACCTTATTAAAAAGGGGCAAAAAACACCCGAAAATTGGGGAAGGGAAAAGCTGGTTGACCCCCAAAACGGGAGGACTTGGCGAGAATCACGTCGGGAACAGGTGCGTAGCGAAACCCCACCTCCGCCGAAGCGCTCGAAAATTACGAAAATACCCTCACCTTATTAAAAACGGGCAAAAACGCACCCAAAAAGTAGGGAAAGAAAAACTGGTTGAACCGCAAAACGGGCAGAGTTGGCCAGAATCACGCCGGTAACAAGTGCGCAGCGAAACCTACGTCCGCCGGAGCGCGCGAAAATTATGAAAATACCCTCACCTTACTAAAAAGGAGCAAAACGCACCCGAAAAGTAGGGAAAGAAAAGCCGTTTGACCCCCAAAACTGGGGGACTTGACTAGAATCACGCCGAATATAGTCCCGCAGCGAAACCCCACGTTCGTTGGAGCGCGCGAAAGTTACGAAATTATCCTTACCTTACTAAATAGGGGCAAAATGCACCCGAAAAGTGGGGAAGGAAAAGCCGATTGACCCCTAAAACAAAGGGACTTGGCCAGAATCATGTTGTGAACAGGTGCGCAGCGAAACTCCACGTCTGCCGGAGCGCGCAAAAACTACGAAAATACCATCACCTTACTAAAAAGGGGCAAAACGCTCTCGAAAAGTGGGGAAGAGAAAGTTCGTTCACCCCTAAAATAGGGGGACTTGGCCAGAATCACGCCGGGAACAGGTGCGCAGCGAAACCCCACGTCCGCCGGAACGCGCGAAAATTAAAATACCCTCACCTTACTAAAAAGGGCAAAACGCACCCGAAAAGTGGGGAAGAAAAATCCGGTTGACCCCCAAAACGGGGGGACTTGGCCAGAATCACGTCGGGAATAGGTGCGCAGCGAAACCCCACATCCGCCGGAGTGCGCAAAAATTACGAAAATACCCTTACCTTACTAAATAGGGGCAAGACGCACCCGAAAAGTAGGGAAAGAAAACCCGGTTAACCCCCAAAACGGGGTGACTTGGCCAGAATCACGCCGGAAACAGGTGCGCAGCGAAACCTCACGTCCGCCGGAGCGTGCAAAAATTACGAATATGGGGAAGGAAAAGTCGGTTGTCCCCCAAAACGGGGGAATTTTGCAAAAATCACGCCGGGAACAGGTGCGCAGCGAAACCCCACGTCCGTCGAAGCGCGCGAAAATTACGAAAATACCCTCACCTTACTAAAAAGGGGCAAAACACACCCAAAAAGTGGGAAAGTAAAAGCCGGTTGACCCCCAAAACGGGGGGACTTGGCCAGAATCACGCCATGAACAGGTGCGCAACGAAACCCCACGTATGCCGCAGCGGGCGAAAATTACGAAAATACCATCAACTTACTAAAAAGGGGCAAAACGCACCCAAAAAGTGGGGAAGGAAAAGCCGGTTGACCCCCAAGACGGGGAAACTTGGCCAGAATCACGACGGGAATAGGTGCGCAGTGAAACCCCACGTCCGCCGGTCCGCGCAAAAATTACGAAAATACCGTTACCTTATTAAATAGGGGCAAAACGCACCTGAAAAGTGGGGCAGGAGAAGCCGGTTGACCCCGAAAATGGGGTAACTTGGCCAGAATCACTTCGGAAACAGGTGCACATGAAACCCCACGTCCGCCAGAGCACAAGAAAATTACGAAAATACCCTCACCTTACTAAAAAGTGGCGAAACGCACCCGAAAAGTTTGGAACGCAAAGCCGGTTGACTTCCATAACGGGGGGACTTGGCCAGAATCACACGGGGAACAGGTGCGCAACGAATCCCAACTTCCGCCAGAGTGCGCGAAAATTACAAAAATACCCTCAACTTACTAAAAAGGGTCAAATCACATCGGAAAAGTGGAGAAGGAAAACCCGGTTGACCCCCAAAACGTGAGAACTTGGCCAGAATCATATCGGGAACTGTTGCGCAGCAAAACACTACGTCCGCCAGAGCGCGCAAAAATTGCGAAAATACCCTCACCTTACTAAAAAGGGGCAAAACGCTCCCAAAAAGTGGGGAAGGAAAGCCGGTTGACAGCCAAAACGGGAGGAGTTGGCCAGAATAACGCTGGGAACAGGTGAGTACCGAAACCCTACGTCTGTCGGAGCGCGCAAAAATTACGAAAATATCCTCACCTTACTAAAAAGTGGCAAAACGCACCCGAAAAGTGGGAAAGGAAAAGCCGGTTGACCCCAAAACTGGGGGACTTGACCAGAATCACGCAGGGAATAGTCGCGCAACGAAACCCATATCCGTCGGAGCGCGCGAAAGTTACGAAAATACCCTTACCTTACTAAATGCGGTAAAACGCACCCAAAAAGTGGGGAAAGAAAAGTCGGTTGGCCCTCAAAACGGGGGGAGTTGGCTAGAATCACGCCGGGAACAGGTGCGTAGCGAAACCCCACGTCGGCCGGAGCACGCAAAAATTACGAAAATACCCTGACCTTACTAAAAAGGGCAAAACGCACCCGAAAAGTGGGGAATGAAAAGTCAGTTAACCCCCAAAACGGGTGGACTTGGCCAGAATCACGCCAGGAACAGGTGCGCAGCGAAACCAGACGTCCGCCGGAGCGCGCAATAATTACGAAAATACTCTCACCTTACTAAAAAGGAGCAAAACGCACCCGAAAGGTGGGGAAGTAAAAGACGGTTGACCCCCAAAACGGGGGGACTTGGCCAGAATCACGCCGGGAATAGGTGCGCAACGAAACCCTACATCCGCTGGAGTCCGCGAAAATTACGAAAATAACTTTACCTTATAAAATAGGGACAAAATGCACCCAAAAAGTGGGAAACGAAAAGCCGATTGACCCCTAAAACAAAGGGACTTGGCCAGAATCATGCTGTGAACAGGTGCGCAGCGAAACCCCACGTCTGCCGGAGCGTAAAAATTACGAAAATACCCTCACCTTACTAAAAAGGTGCAAAACACTCCCGAAAAGTGGGGAGGAAAAAGTCGGTTGACCCCTAAAACGGGGGGACTTGGCCAGAATCAAGCCGGGAACAGGTGCGCAGCAAAACCCCATGTCCGCCGGAGCGCGCGAAAATTACCAAAATAACCTCACCTTATTAACAAGGGGCAAAACGCACCCGTAAAGTGGGGAAGGAAAAAGTCGGTGGACCCCCAAAACGGGGGGACTTGGCCAGAGTCACGCCGGATATAGGTGCGCAGCAAAACCCCACGTCCGCCGGAGCGCGCGAAAATTACGAAAATTACGAAAATACCCGTACCTTACTAAATAGGGGCAAGACGCAACTAAAAAGTAGGGAAGGAAAACCCGGTTAACCCCCAAAACGGGGTGACTTGGCCAGAATCACGCCAGGAATAGGTGCGAAGCGAAACCTCACGTTCGCTGGAGCGCGCGAAAATTACGAATATACGTTCACCTTACTAAAAAGGGGCAAAATGCACCAGAAAAATGGGAAACGAAATGCCGGTTAACCTCTAAAACGTGGAGATTTGGCCAGAATCATGCCGGAAACCGGTGCGCAGCGAAACCCCCTTTCTGCCGGAGAGCGCGAAAATTTCAAAAATACACTCACCTTACTAATAAGGAACAAAACACACCCGAAAATTGGGGAAGGAAAAGCCGGTTGACCCCAAACCAAAATGGGGGGACTTGGCCAGAATCACGCCGGAAACGGGTGCGCAGCGAAACCCCACGTCCGCCGGAGTGTGCAAAAATTATGAAAATACCCTCACCTTACTAAAAGGGGCAAAATGCACCCGAAAGTGGGAAAGAAAAGCCGGTTGACCCCCAAAACGGGGGGACATGGCTAGAATCACGCCGGCAACAGGTGCATAGTAAAACCTCACGTCCGCCGTAGTGCGCACAAATTACGAAAATACCCTCAACTAACTAAAAAGGGGCAAAACGCACCCGAAAAGTGGGAAATGAAAAGCCGGTTGACTCCCAAAACGGGGGGACTGGGCCAGAATCACGTCGGGAATAGGTGCGCAGCGAAACCCTACATCCACCAAAGCACGCAAAAATTACGAAAATACCCTTACCTTACTAAAAAGGGCAAAACGCACCCGAAAAGTGGGGAAGGAAAATCCGGTTGACCCCCAAAACGATGGGACTTGGCCAGAACCATGTTGGGAACAGATGCGCAGTGAAAACCCACGTCCGCCGGACTGCGTGAAAATTACGAAAATACCCTCACCTTACTAAAAAGGGGCAAAACGCACCCGAAAAGTGGGGAAGGAAAAGTCGGTTGACCCCTAAAACGGGAGGACTTGGCCAGAATCACGCCGGGAACAGGTGCGCAGCGAAACCCCACTTCCGCCGGAGCGCGCGAAAATAGCAAAAATACCCTCAGCTTACTAAAAAGGGGCAAAACAAACCGAAAAAGTGGAGAAGGAAAATCCGGTTGACCCCCAAAACGGGATAAATTGGTCAGAATCACGTCGGGAACAAGTGCGCAGCAAAACACCACGTCCGCCGGAGGGCGCATAAATTACGAAAATACCCTCACCTAACTAAATAGGGGCAAAACGCACCCGAAAAGTGGGGAAGGAGAAGTCGGTTGACCCCCCAAAACGGGGGGACTTGGCCAGAATCACGCCGGGAATAGGTGCGCAGCGAAACCCAACATCCGCCGGAGCGCGCAAAAATTACGAAAATACTCTTACCTTACAAAAAAGGTGCAAAACGCACCCAAAAAGTGGGGAAGGAAAAGCCGGTTGACCCCCAAAATGGGGGGACTTGGCCAGAACCATGTTGGGAACAGGTGCGCAGCGAAACACCACGTCCGTCGGACCACACGAAAATTACGAAAATACCCTCACCTTACTACAAATGGGCAAAACCCACCCAAAAAGTGGGGAAGAAAAAGTCAGTTGAGCCCCAAAATGGGGGGATTTTGCCAGAATAACGCCGGGAACAGGTGCGCAGCGAAACCCCACATCCGTCCGAGCGCGCGAAAATTATGAAAATACCCTCACCTTACTAAAAAGGGGCAAAACACACCCGAAAAGTGGGGAAGGAAAAGTCGGTTGACCCCCAAAACGGGGGGACTTGGCCAGAATCACGCCATAAACAGGTGCGCAGCGAAACCCCACGTACGCTGGAGCGGGCAAAAATTACGAAAATACCCTCACCTAACTAAAACGTGGCAAAACGAACCCGAAAAGTTGGGAAGGAAAAGCCGGTTGACCCCAAAACGGGAGGACTTAGCCAGAATCAGGATGGAAATAGGTGCGCAGTGGAACCCCACGTCCGACGGAGCGCGCGAAAATTACGAAAATACCCTCACCTTACTAAAAAGAGACAAACGCACCCGAAAAGTGGGGAACGCAAAGCCGGTTGACCTCCAAAACGGGGGGACTTGGCCAGAATCACACCGGGAACAGGTGCGCAGCGAAACCCAACTTTCGCCAGAGCGCGCGAAAATTACAAAAATACCCTCAACTTACTAAAAAGAGGCAAAACACACCAAAAAAGTGGAGAAGGAAAACCCGGTTAATCCCCAAAACTGGAGCACTTGCCAGAATCACGTCGGAAACAGTTGCGCAGCGAAAACCCACGTCCCCCGGATCGCGCAAAAATTGCGAAAATACCCTCACTTTAATAAAAAGGGGCAAAACGCACCAGAAAAGTGGGGAAGGAAAAGCGGGTTGACCCCCAAAACTGGGGGACTTGACCAGAATCACGTCGGGAATAGTCGCGAAGCGAAACCCCACATCCGCCGGAGCGCGCGAAAGTTACGAAAATATTCTTTCCTTACTAAATAGGGGCAAAACGCATCTGAAAAGTGGAGAACGAAAAGCCGGTTGACCCCAAAAACGGGAGGACTTGGCCAGAATCACGCCGGGAACAGGTCCGCAGCGAAACCCAACGTCCGCCGGATCGCGTTAAAAATACAAAAATACACCTACCTTATTAAAAAGTTCCAAAACAACCGAAAATTGGGGAAGGAAAAGCCGGTTGACCCCCAAAACGTGTGGACATGGCCAGAATCACGCCGGGAACAGGTGAGCAGCGAAACCCAATTTCCGCCAGAGAGCACAAAAATTACAAAAATACCCTCAACTTACTAAAAAGGTGCAAAACACACCAGAAAAGTGGAGAAGGAAAAGCCGGTTGACCCCCAAAATGGGAGGACTTGGCCAGAATCACGTCGGGAACAGATGCGCAGCGAAACCCCATGTCCGCCGGAGCGCTCGAAAATTACGAAAATACCCTCTCCTTACTAAAAAAGAGCAAAACGCACCCGAAAAGTAGGGAAAGAAAAGCCGTTTGACCCCCAAAACTGGGGGACTTGACTAGAATCACGCCGAATATAGTCCCGCAGCGAAACCCCACGTACGCCGGAGCGCGCGAAAATTACGAAAATACCCTCACCGTACTAAAAAGGGGCAAAACGCACCTGAAAAGTAGGAAAAGAAAAGCCGGGGGACTTGACCAGAATCACGCCGGGAATAGTCGCGCAGCGAAACCCCACGTCCGTCGTTGCGCGCAAAAGTTACAAAATTATCCTTACCTTACCTAATAGGGGCAAAATACACCCGAAAAGTGGGGAACGAAAAGCCGGTTGACCCCCAAAATGGGAGAACTTGGCCAGAATCATGCCGGAAACAGGTGCGTAGCGAAACCCGACGTCCGCCGGAGCGCGCAAAAATTACAAAATACCTCCCACCTTACTATAACGGGCAAAAATCACCCGAAATTATGGAAGAAAAAGACGGTTGACCTCCAAAACGTGGGGATTTGGCCAGAATCACGTTGGGAACAGGTGCACAACGAAACCCTCTTTCCGCCAGAGCGCGCGAAAATTATGAAAATACCCTCACCTTACTAAAAAGGGGCAAAGCACACCGAAAAAATTAGGGGACTTGGCCAGAATCACGCCGGAAATGGGTGCGCAACGAAACCCCACGTCGGCCGGAGCGTACGAAAATTATGAAAATACCCTCACCTTACTAAAAGGGGCAAAATGCATCCGAAAAGTGGGAAGGAAAAGACAGTTGACCCCCAAAACGGGGGGACATGGCCAGAATCACGTCGGCAACAGGTGCACAGTAAAACCCCACGTCCGTCGGAGCACGCGTAAATTACAAAAATACTTTCACTTGACTAAAAAGGGGCAAAACGCACTCTAAAAGTGGGGAAGGAAAAGTCGGTTGACCCCCAAAACGAGGCGACTTGGCTAGAATCACGTTGGGAACAGGTGCGTAGCGAAACCCTACGTCTGCTGGAGCGCGCGATAGTTACGAAAATACCCTTACCTTACTAAATAGCGGCAAAACTCACCCGAAAAATGGGGAAGGAAAAGCCGATTGACCACCAAAACGAGGAGAGTTGGCCAGAATTACGCCGGCAACAGGTGCGTAACGAAACCCCACGTCGGCCGAAGCACGCAAAAATTACGAAAATACCCTAACCCTACTAAAAAGAGCACAACGCACCCAAAAACTGGGGAACGAAAAGCCAGTTGACCCCCAAAACGGGAGGACTTAGCCAGAATCACGTCGAGAACAGGTGCGCAGCGAAACTAGACGTCCGTCGGAGCGCGCAAAAATTTCAAAAATACTCTCACCTGACTAAAAAGGAGCAAAACGCACCCAAAAGGTGGGGAAGTAAAAGCCGGTTGACCCCCAAAACGGGAGGACTTGGCCAGAATCACATCGAAAACAGGCGCCAGCGAAACCCCACATCCGTCGGAGTGCGCAAAAATTATGAAAATAACCTTACCTTACTAAATAGGGACAAAACACACCCAAAAAGTGGGGAAGAAAAAGTCCGTTGACCCTTAAAACGGGGGGATTTGGCCAGAATTACGCCGGGAACAGGTGCGCAACGAAACCCCACGTCTATCGGAGTGTGCGAAAATTACAAAAATACACTCACTTTACTAAAAAGGGGTAAAACGCACCCGAAAAGTGGGAAGAAAAATCCGGTTGACCCCCAAAACGGTGGGACTTGGCCAGAATCACGCCGGGAATAGGTGTGCAACGAAACCCCACGTCCGCCGGAGCACGCAAAAATTACGAAAATACCCTAACCTTACTAAATAGGGGCAAGACGCACCCAAAAAGTAGAGAAGGAAAACCCGGTTGATCCCCAAAACGGGGTGACTTGGGCAGAATCACGCCGGGAACAGGTGCGCAGCGATACCTCACGTCTACCGGAGCACGCAAAAATTACGAATATACCCTCACCTTACTAAAAAGGGGCAAAACGCACAAGAAAAATGGGGAACGAAAAGCCGGTTAACCTCCAAAATATGGGAATTTGGCCAGAATCGCGCCGGGAACAGGTGCGCAGAAAAACCCCACGTCCGTCGGAGTGCGCAAAAATTACAAAAATACCTTCACTCTACTAAAATGGGGCAAAACACACCGGAAAAGTGGGGAAGAAAAAGTCCTTTGACCCCTAAAACGGGGGGACTTGGCCAGAATCACGACGAGAACAGGTGCGCAGCGAAACCCAACATCCTCCGGAGCGCGCGAAAATTACAAAAATAACCTCACCTTACTAAAAAGGGGCAAAACGCACCCGAAAAGTGGGGAAGAAAAAGCCGGTTGACCCCCAAAACGGGTGGATTTTGCCAGAATCACGCCGGGAACAGGTGCGCAGCGAAACCCCACATCCGCCGGAGCGTCCGAAAATTACAAAAATACCCTCACCTTGCTAAAAAGTGGCAAAACATACCCGAAAAGTGGGGAAGGAAAAGCCGGTTGACCCCCAAAACGGGGGGACTTGGCCAGAATCACGGCGGGAAAGGGTGCGTAACGAAACCTCACGTACGCCGGAGCGTGCGAAAATTACGAAAATTACGAAAATACCCTCACCTTAGTAAAAAGTGGCAAAACGCACCCGAAAATTGGGGAAGGAAAAGTCGGTTGAACCCCAAGACGGGGAGACTTGGCCAGAATCACGACGGGAATAGGTGCACAGTGAAACCCCACGTCCGCCGGTGCGCGCGAAAATTACGAAAATACCATTACCTTACTAAATAGGTGTAAAACGCACCCAAAAAGTAGGGCTGGAAAAGCCGGTTGACCCCGAAAACGGGGTGACTTGGCCAGAATCACGTCGGGAACAGGTGCGCAGCGAAATCCCACGTCCGCCGGAGCACAAAAAAATTATGAAAATACCCTAACCTTACTAAAAAAGGGTAAAACGCACCCGAAAAGTGGGGAACGCAAAGCTGGTTGACCTCCAAAACGGAGGGACTTGGCCAGAATCACACCGGAAACAGATGCGCAGCGAATCCCAACATCCGCCGGAGCGCGCTAAAAATACAAAAATACACCCACCTTATTAAAAAGGGGCAAAAAACACCCAAAATTTGGGGATGGAAAAGCCGGTTGACCCCCAAAACGGGTGGACTAGGCCAGAATCACGCCGGGAACAGGTGAGCAGCGAAACCCCATTTCCGCCAGAGCGCACGAAAATTACAAAAATACCCTCAGCTTACTAAAAAGGGGCAAAACACACCGAAAAAGTGGAGAAGGAAAAGCCGGTTGACCCCCAAAACAGGAGGACTTGGCCAGAATCACGTCGGGAACAGGCGCGCAGGGAAACCCACGTTCGCCGGAGCGCTCAAAAATTAAAAAAATACCCTCACCTTATTAAAAAGGGGCAAAACGCACCCTAAAAGTGGGGAAAGAAAAGCCGGTTGACCCCCAAAACGGGCGGAGTTAGCCAGAATCACGCCGGTAACAAGTGCGCAGCGATACCTTACGTCCGCCGGAACGCGCAAAAATTACAAAAATACCCTCACCTTAATAAAAAGGGGCAAAACGCACCCGAAAAGTAGGGAAAGAAATACAGGTTGACCCCCAAAACTTGGGGATTTGACCAGAATCACGACGGGAATAGTCGCGCAACGAAACCCATGTCCGCCGGAGAGCTTAAAAATTACAAAAATACCCCCACCTTATTAAAAAGGGGCAAAACGCACCCGAAAAGTGGGGAAGGAAAAGTTGGTTGACCCCCAAAATTTGGGGTCTTGGCCAGAATCACGCTGGGAACAGGTGCGTAGCGAAACCCTACGTCTGCCGGAGCACGCAAAAATTACGAAAATACCCTCACCTTACTAAAAAGTGGCAAAACGCACCCGAAAAGTGGTGAAGGAAAAGCCGGTTGACCACCAAAACTGGGGGACTTGACCAGAATCACGCCGGGAATAGTCGCGCAACGAAACCCATGTTCGCCGGAGCGCGCAAAAGTTACGAAAATACCCTTACGTTACTAAATAGCGGTAAAACGCACCTGAAAAGTGGGGAAGGAAAAGCTGGTTGACCCCCAAAACGGGGGGAGTTGGCCAGAATCACGCCGGGAATAGGTGCGTAGCGAAACCAGACGTCCGCCGGAGCGCGCAAAAATTACGAAAATACTCTCACCTAACTAAAAAGGAGCAACACGCACCCGAAAAGTGGGGAAGTAAAAGCCAGTTGACCCCCAAAATGGGGGGACTTGGCCAGAATCACGCCGGGAATAAGTGCGCAATGAAACCCCACATCCGCCGGAGTACGCAAAAATTACGAAAATAACCTTACCTTACTAAATAGGGACAAAACGCACCCAAAAAGTGGGAAAGGAAAAAGCCGATTGACCCCTAAAAGAAAGGGACTTGGCCATAATCATGTTGTGAACAGGTGCGCAGCGAAACCCCAAGTCTGCCGGAGCGCACAAAAATTACGAAAATACCCTCACCTTACTAAAAAGGGCAAAACGCACCCGAAAAGTGGGGAAGAAAAAGTTCGTTGACCCCTACAACGGGGGGACTTGGCCAGAATCACGCCGGGACAGGTGCGCAGCGAAACCCCACGTCCGCCGGAACACGCAAAAATTAGGAAAATACCTGCAACTTACTAAAAAGGGGCAAAACGCACCCGAAAAGTGGGGAAGAAAAATCCGGTTGACCCCCAAAACGGGGGGACTTGGCCAGAATCACGCCGGGAATATGTGCGCAATGAAACCCCACGTCCGCTGGAGCGCGCAAAAATTACGAAAATACCCTTACCTTACTAAATAGGGGCAAGACACACCCGAAAAGTAGGGAAGGAAAACCCGGTTGACCCCCAAAACGGGGTGATTTGGCCAGAATCACGCCGGGAACAGGTGCGCAGCGAAACTTCACGTCCGCCGGAGCGTGCAAAAATTACGAATATGGGGAACGAAAAGCTGGTTAACCTTCAAAACGGGGTGATTTGGCCAGAATCACGCCGAGAACAGGTGCGCAGCGAAACCCCCTTTCCGCCGGAGCGCGCGAAAATTACAAAAATACTCTCACCTTACTAAAAAGGGGCAAAACACACCCGAAAAGTGGGGAAGAAAGAGTCCGTTGACCCCTAAAACAGGTGGACTTGGCCAGAATCATGCCGGGAACAGGTGCGCAGCGAAACCCCACGTCCGCCGGAGCACACAAAAATTACGAAAATACCCTTACTTACTAAAACGGGGCAAAACGCATCCGAAAAGTGGGGAAGAAAAAGCCGGTTGACCTCCAAAATGTGGGGATTTGGCTAGAATCACGTTGGGAACAGGTGCGCAGCGAAACCCCCTTTCCGCCGGAGCGCGCGAAAATTATGAAAATACCCTCAACTTACTAAAAAGAGGTAAAACACACCCAAAAAGTGGGGAAGGAATAGCCGGTTGACCCCCAAAATGGGGGGACTTGGCCAAAATCACGCTAGAAATGGGTGCGCAGCGAAACCGCACGTCCGCCGGAGCGTACGAAAATTATGAAAATACCCTCACATACCTAAAAGGGGCAAAATACACCCGAAAAGTGGGGAAGAAAAAGACGGTTGACCCCCAAAACGGGGGAATTTTGCCAGAATCATGCCGGGAACAGGTGCACAGCGAAACCCCACGTCCGCCGGAGCGCGCAAATTTTACGAAAATACCCTCACCTTACTAAAAAGGGCAAAACTCACCCGAAAAGTGGGAAATAAATAGCCGGTTGACCCCCAAAACGGGGGGACTTGGCCAGAATCACGCCATGAACAGGTGCGCAGCGAAACTCCACGTACGCCGCAGCGGGTGAAAACTACGAAAATACCATCAACTTACTAAAATGGAGCAAAACGCACCCAAAAAGTACAGAAGGAAAAGCCGATTGACCCCCAAGACGGGGGAACTTGGCCAGAATCAGGACGGGAATAGGTGTGCAGTGAAACCCCACGTCCGCCGGTCCGCGCAAAAATTACGAAAATACCATTACCTTACTAAATAGGGGCAAAATGCACCCGAAAAGTGGGGCAGGAAAAGCCGGTTGACCACGAAATTTTGGGGACTTGGCAAGAATCACGCTGGGAACAGGTGTGCAGCAAACCCCACGTCCGCCGGAGCACAAGAAAATTACGAAAATACCCTCACCTTGCTAAAAAGTGGCAAAACGCACCCGAAAAATGGGGAACGCAAAGCCGGTTAACTTCCAAAACGGGGGGACTTGGCCAGAATCACACGGGGAACAGGTGCGCAGCGAATCCCAACTTCCGCCAGAGCGCGCGAAAATTACAAAAATACCCTCAGCTTACTAAAAAGGGTCAAAACACACCTGAAAAGTGGACAAGGAAAACCTGGTTGACCCCCAAAACGTGAGGACTTGGCCAGAATCACGTCGGGAACAGTTGCGCAGCGAAACACCACGTCTGTCAGAGTGCGCAAAAATTGCGAAAATACCCTCACCTTACTAAAAAGGGGCAAAACGCTCCCAAAAAGTGGGGAAAAAAAAGCCGGATGACCCCCAAAACGGTAGGAGTTGGCCAGAATCACGCCGGTAACAAGTGCGCAGCGAAACCCTACGTCCGTCGGAGCGCGCGAAAATTACGAAAATACCCTAACTTTACTAAAAAAGGGCAATACGCCCCCGAAAAGTGGGGAAGGAAAAGCCGGTTGACCCCCAAAACCAGGGGACTTGACCGGAATCACACCGGGAATAGTCGCGCAGCGAAACCCCACATCCGCCGGAGCGAGCGAAAGTTACGAAAATACCCTTACCTTACTAAATAGGGGCAAAACGCGTCTGAAAAGTGGGGAACGAAAAGCCGATTGACCCCAACACGGGAGGACTTGGCCAAAATCACGTCGGGAACAGGTCCGCAGCGAAAGCCAACGTCCGCCGGAGCACGCTAAAAATACAAAAATACACCCACCTTATTAAAAAGGGGCAAAAAACACCCGAAAATTAGGAAAGGGAAAAGTCGGTTGACCCCCAAAACGGGAGGACTTGGCCAGAATCACGTCGGGAACAGGTGCGCAGCGAAACCCCACATCCACCGAAGTGCTCGAAAATTACGAAAATACCCTCACCTTATTAAAAAGGGGCAAAACGCACACAAAAAGTGGGGAAGGAAAAGCCGGTTGACCCCCAAAACGGGCGGAATTGGCTAGAATCACGCCGGTAACAAGTGCGCAGCGAAACCCTATGTTCGCCGGAGCGCGGGAAAATTATGAAAATACCCTCACCTTACTAAAAAGGGGCAAAACGCACCCGAAAAGTAGGGAAAGAAAAGCCGGTTGACCCCCAAAACTGAGAGACTTGACTAGAATCACGCCGAAAATAGTCGCGCAGCGAAACCCCACGTCCGTCGGAGCGCGCGAAAGTTACGAAATTATCCTTACCTTACTAAATAGGGGCAAAATGCACCCGAAAAGTGGGGAACGAAAAGCCGGTTGACCACCAAAACGGTAGGATTTGGCCAGAATCACGCCGGAAACAGGTGCGCAGCGAAATTCGACGTCCGTCGGAGCGCGCAAAAATTACGAAAATACTCTCACCTGACTAAAAAGGAGCAAAACGCACCCGAAAAGTGGGGAAGTAAAAGCCGGTTGACCCCCAAGAAAATAACATTACCTTACTAAATAGGGACAAAACGCACCAAAAAAGTGGGGAAGAAAAAGCCGATTGACCCCTAAAACAAAGGGACTTGGCCAGAATCATGTTGTGAACAGATACGCAGCGAAACCCCACATCTGCCGGAGCGCGCAAAAATTACGAAAATACCCTCACCTTACTAAAAAGGGGCAAATCGCACCCGAAAAGTGGGAAACGTAAAGCCGGTTGACCTCCAAAATAGGGGGACTTGACCAAAATCACACCGGGAACAGGTGCGCAGCGAATCCCAACTTCCGCCAGAGCGCGCGAAAATTACAAAAATACCCGCAGCTTACTAAAAAGGGGCAAAACACACCGGAAAAGTGGAGAAGGAAAACCCGGTTGACCCCCAAAGCGTGAGGACTTGGCCAAAATCACGTCGGGAATAGTTGCGCAGCGAAACACTATGTCCGCCGGAGCGCGCAAAAATTACGAAAATACCCTTACCTTACTAAATAGGGGCAAGACGCACCCGAAAAGTAGGGAAGCAAAACCCGGTTGACCCCCAAAACGGGGTGACTTGGCCAGAATCACGCTGGGAACATGTGCGCAGCGAAACCTCACGTCCGTTAGAGCGTGCAACAATTACGAATATGGGGAACGAAAAGCCGGTTAACCTCCAAAACATGGAGATTTGGCCAGAATCACGCCGGGAACAGGTGCGTAGCGAAACCCCCTTTCCGCCGGAGCGCGCGAAAATTACAAAAATACTCTCACCTTACTAAAAAGGGGCAAAACACACCCAAAAAGTGGGGAAGAAAAAGTTCGTTGACCCCTAAAAGAGGGGGACTTGGCCAGAATCACGCCGGGAACAGTGCGCAGCGAATCCCCACGTCCGCCGGAGCGCGCAAAAATTATGAAAATACCCTTACCTTACTAAAAAGGGGCAAAATGCACCCGAAAAGTGGGGAAGAAAAAGCCGATTGACCTCCAAAACGTGGGGATTTGGCCAGAATCACGTTGGGAACCGGTGCGCAGCGAAACCGCCTTTCCGCCGAAGCGCGCGAAAATTATGAAAATACCCTCAACTTACTAAAAAGGGGCAAAACACACCGAAAAAGTGGGGAACGAATAGCCAGTTGACCCTCAAAATGGGGGGACTTGGCCAGAATCACGCCAGAAACGGGTGCGCAGCGAAATCCCACATCCGCCGGAGCGTACAAAAATTATGAAAATACCCTCACCTTACAAAAAGGGGCAAAATGCACCCGAAAAGTGGGGAAGGAAAAGCCGGTTGACCCCCAAAACGAGGGAATTTTGCCAGAATCACGTCGGGAACAAGTGCGCAGCGAAACCCCACGTCCGCCGAAGCGCTCGAAAATTACGAAAATATCCTCACCTTATTAAAAAGGGCAAAACGCACCCAAAAAGTGGGGAAGGAAAAGCCGGTTGACCCCCAAAACGGGCTGAGTTGGCCAGAATCACGCTGGTAACAAGTGCGCAGCGAAACCCTACGTCCGCCAGAGCGCGCGAAAATTATGAAAATACCCCCACCTTACTAAAAAGGGGCAAAACGCACCCGAAAAGTAGGGAAAGAAAAGCCGGTTGACCCCCAAAACTGGGGGACTTGGCCAGAATCACGCCAGAAACGGGTGCGCAGCGAAACCCCACGTCCGTCGGAGCGTACGAAAATTATGAAAATACCCTCACCTTACTAAAAGGGGTAAAATGCACCCGAAAAGTGGGAAGGAAAACACGGTTGACCCCCAAAACGGGGGAATTTTGCCAGAATCACGCTGGGAACAGGTGCGCAGCGAAACCCCACGTCCGTCGGAGAGCGCAAAAATTACGAAAATACCCTCACCTTACTAAAAAGGGGCAAAATACACCCGAAAATGGGAAAGGAAAAGCCGGTTGACCCACAAAACGGGGGAACTTGGCCAGAATCACGCCATGAACAGGTGCGCAGCGAAACTCCACGTACGCCGCAGTGGGCAAAAATTACGAAAATACCATCAACTTACTAAAAAGGGGCAAAACGCACACGAAAAGTGGGGAATGAAAGGCCGGTTGACCCCCAAGACGTGGGAACTTGGCCAGAATCACGACGGGAATAGATGCGCAGTGAAACCGCCCGTCCGTCGGTCCGCGCAAAAATTACGAAAATACCATTACCATACTAAATAGGGGCAAAACGCACCCGAAAAGTGGGGCAGGAAAAGCCGGTTGACCCCCCAAAACGGGGGGACTTGGCCAGAATCACGCCGGGAACAGGTGCGCGGCAAAACCCAACATCCGCCGGAGAGCGCGAAAGTTACGAAAATACCCTCACCTTACTAAAAAGGGGCAAAACGCACCCGAAAAGTGGGGAACGCAAAGCCGGTTGACCTCCAAAACGGGGGGACTTGGCCAGAATCACACGGGGAACAGGTGCGCAACGAATCTCAACTTCCGCCAGAGCGCCCGAAAATTACAAAAATACCCTCAGCTTACTAAAAAGGGTCAAAACACACCGGAAAAGTGGAGAAGGAAAACCCGGTTGACCCCCAAAACGTGAAGACTTGGCCAGAATCACGTCGGGAACAGTTGCGCAGCGAAACACTACGTCCGCCAGAGCGCGCAAAAATTGCGAAAATACCCTCACTTTATTAAAAAGGGGCAAAATGCTCCCAAAAAGTGGGGAAGGAAAAGCCGGTTGACCCCCAAAACGGGAGAAGTAGGCCAGAATCACTTCGGTAATAAGTGCGCAGCGAAACCGTACGTCTGTCGGAGAACGCAAAAATTACGAAAATACTCTCACCTTACTAAAAAAGGGCAATATGCCCCCAAAAAGTGGGGAAGGAAAAGCCGGTTTACCCCCAAAACTGGGGGACATGACCAGAATCACGCCGGGAATAGTCGCGCAGCGAAACCCCACATCCGCCGGAGCGCGCGAAAGTTACGAAAATACCCCTACCTTACTAAATAGGGGCAAAATGCATCTGAAAAGTGGGGAACGAAAAGCCGATTGACCCCCAAAACGGGAGGACTTGGCTAAAATCACGCCGGGAACAGGTCTGCAGCGAAACCCAACGTCCGCTGGAGCACGCTAAAAATTCAAAAATGCACCCACCTTATTAAAAAGGGGCAAAAAACACCCGAAAATTGGAAAAGGGAAAATTCCGTTGACCCCCAAAACGAGAGGACTTGGCCAGAATCACGTCGGGAACAGGTGCGCAGCGAAACCCCACGTCCTCCGAAGCACTCGAAAATTACGAAAATACTCTCACCTTATTAAAAATGGGCAAAACGCACCCAAAAAGTGGGGAACGAAAAGCCGGTTGACCCCCAAAACGGGCGGAGTTGGCCAGCATCACGCTGGTAACAAGTGCGCAGAGAAACCCTACATCCGCCGAAGCGCGCGAAAATTATGAAAAATACCCTCACCTTACTAAAAAGGGTCAAAACACACCGGAAAAGTGGAGAAGGAAAACCCGGTTGACCCCCAAAACGTGAGGACTTGGCCAGAATCACGTCGGGAACAGTTGCGCAGCGAAATACTACGTCCGTCAGAGCGCGCAAAAATTGCGATAATAACCTCACCTTACTAAAAAGGGGCAAAACGCTCCCAAAAAGTGGGGAAGTAAAAGCCGGTTGACCCCCATAACGGGAGGAGTTGGCCAGAATCACGCCGGTAACAAGTGCGCAGCGAAACCCTATGTCCGTCGGAGCGCGCAAAAATTACGAAAATACCCTCACCTTACTAAAAAAGGGCAATACGCCCCCGAAAACTGGGGAAGAAAAAGCCGGTTGACCTCCAAAACTGGGGGACTTAACCAGAATCACGCCGGAAATAGTCGCGCAGCGAAACCCCACATCCGCCGGAGAGCGCGAAAGTTATGAAAATACCCTTACCTTACTAAATAGGGGCAAAACGCATCTGAAAAGTGGGGAACGAAAAGCCGATTGACCCCCAAAACGGGAGGACTTGGCCAAAATCACGCCGGGAACAGGTCCGCAGCGAAACCCAACGTCAGCCGGAGCACTCTAAAAATACAAAAATACACCCACCCTATTAAAAAGGGGCAAAAAACACCAGAAAATTGGGGAAGGGAAAAGCTGGTTGACCCCCAAAACGGGAGGACATGGCCAGAATCACGTCGGGAACAGGTGCGCAGCGAAACCCCACGTACGCCGAAGCGCTCGAAAATTACGAAAATACCATCACCTTATTAAAATGGGGCAAAACGCATCCAAAAAGTGGGGGAGGAAAAGCCGGTTAACCCCCAAAACGGGTGAAGTTGGCTAGAAACATCGCCGGTAACAAGTGCGCAGCGAAACCCTACATCTGCCAGAGCGCGCGAAAATTATGAAAATACCCTCACCTTATTAAAAAGGGGCAAAACGCACCCGAAAATTAGGGAAAGAAAAGCCGGTTGACCCCCAAAACTGGGGGACTTGACTAGAATCACGCCGGAAATAGTCGCGCAGCGAAACCCCACGTCCGTCGGAGCGCGCGAAAGTTACGAAATTATCCTTACCTTACTAAATAGGGGCAAAATGCACCTGAAAAATGGGGAATGAAAAGCCGGTTGACCCCCAAAACGGGACAATTTGGCCAGAATAACGCCGGAAACAGGTGCGCAGCGAAACCCGACGTCCGCCGTAGAGCGCAAAAATTACAAAATACCTCCCACCTTACTATAAGGGGCAAAAATCACCCGAAAATTGGGGAAGTAAAAGCCGATTGACCTCTAAAACGTGGGAATTTGGCCAGAATCACGTTGGGAACAGGTGCGCAGCGAAACAGCCTTTCCGCCGGAGGCGCGAAAAATATGAAAATACCCTCACCTTACGAAAAGGGGCAAAATTCACCCGAAAAGTGGGAAGAAAAAGACGGTTGACCCCTAAACCGGGGGGACATGGCCAGAATCACGCCGGGAACAGGTGCGCAGTAAAACCCCACGTCCGTCGGAGGGCGCGCAAATTACGAAAATACCTTCACCTTACTAAAAAGGGGCAAAACGCACCCGAAAAGTGGGGAAGGAAAAGTCGGTTGACCTCCAAAACGAGGGGACTTGGCCGAATCACGCTGGGAACAGGTGCATAGCGAAATCCTAATTCTGCCGGAGCGCGCAAAAATTACGAAAATACCCTCACCTTACTAAAAAGTGGCAAAATGCACCCGAAAAGTGAGGAAGGAAAAGCAGGTTGACCCTCAAAACTGGGGGACTTGACTAGAATCACGCCGGGAATAGTCGCGCAACGAAACCCATGTCCACCGGAGCGCGCTAAACTTACGAAAATACCCTTACCTTACTAAATAGTGGCAAAACGCACCCGAAAAGTGGGGAAGGAAAAGCTGGTTGACCCCCAAAACGGGGGGAGTTGGCCAGAATCACGCCAGAAACAGGTGCGTAACGAAACCCCACGTCAGGCCGGAGCACGCAAAATTTACAAAAATACCTCCACCTTACTAAAAAGGGCAAAACGCACCCGAAAAGTGCGAAACGAAAAGCCTGTTGACCCCCAAAACGGAAGGACTTGGCCAGAATCATGCTGGGAACAGGTGCGCAGTGAAACTAGACTTCCGCCGGAGCGCGCAAAAATTAAGAAAATACTCTCACCTGACTAAAAAGGAGCAAAATGCAGTCGAAAAGTGGAGAAGTAAAAGCCGGTTGACCCCCAAAACGGGGGGACTTGGCAAGAATCACGTCGGGAATAGGTGCGCAACGAAACCCCACATCCGCCGGAGTGCGCAAAAATTACGAAAATAACCTTATCTTACTAAATAGAGACAAAACGTACCCAAAAAGTGGGGAAGGAAAAGCCTATTGACACCTAAAACAAAGGGACTTGGCCAAAATTTTGCTGTGAACAGGTGCGCAGCGAAACAACACGTCTGCCGGAGTGCGTAAAAATTACGAAAATACCCTCACCTTACTAAAAAGGGGCAAAACGCACTCAAAAAGTGGGGAAGAAAAAGTTAGTTGACCCCTAAAACGGGGGGACTTGGCCAGAATCACGCCGGGAACAGGTGCGCAGCGAAACCCCACATCCGCCGGAGCGCGCAAAAATTACGAAATTACCCTCACCTTATTAAAAGGGGCAAAATGCACCCAAAAATTGGGAAGAAAAATCCGGTTGACCCCCAAAACGGGGGGACTTGGCCAGAATCACGCCGGGAATAGGTGCGCAGCGAAACCCCACGTCCGCCGGAGCGCGCAAAAATTACGAAAATACCTTTACCTTACTAAATAGGAGGCAAGACGCACCCGAAAAGTAGGGAAGGAAACCCGGTTGACCCCCAAAACGGGGTGACTTGGCCAGAATCACGCAGGGAACAGGTGCGCAGCGAAACTTCACGTCCGTCGGAGCATGCAAAAATTACGAATATACCCTCACCTTACTAAAAAGGGGCAAAACGCACCAGAAAAATGGGGAACGAAAAACCAGTTAACCTCCAAAACGTGGGGATTTGGCCAGAATCACGCCGGGAACAGGTGCCCAGCGAAACCCCCTTTCCGCCGGAGCGCGCAAAAATTACAAAAATACCCTCGCCTTACTAAAAAGGGGCAAAACACACCCGAAAAGTGGTGAAGAAAAAGTCTGTTGACCCCTAAAAAGGGGGGACTTGGCCAGAATCATGCCGGGAATAGGTGCGCAGCGAAACCCCACGTCCGTCGGAGCGCGCGAAAATTACGACACTAAAAAATGGCAAAACGCACCCGAAAAGTGGAGATGGAAAAGCCGGTTAACCCCCAAAACGGGGGGATTTTGCCAGAATCACGCCGGGAACAGCTGCGCAACGAAACTCCACGTCCTCCGGAACGCGTAAAAATTACGAAAATACTCTCACCTTACTAAAAAGGGGCAAAACACACCCTAAAAGTGGGGAAGGAAAAGCCGGTTGACCCCCAAAACGGGGGGACATGGCCAGAATCACGCCATGAACAGGGGCACAGCGAAACCCAACGTATGTCGGAGCGGGCAAAAATTACGAAATACCCTCAACTTACTAAAAATGGGCAAAACGCACCCGAAAAGTGGGGAACGAAAAACCGGTTGACCTCCAAGACGGGGGAACTTGGCGAGAATCACGATAGGATTGGGTGCGCAGTGAAACCCACGTCCGCCGGTGCGTGCCAAAATTACGAAAATACCATTACCTTACTAAATAGGGGCAAAACGCACCCGAAAAGTGGGGCAGGAAAAGCCGGTTGACCCCGAAAACGGGGTGACTTGGCCAGAATCCCGTCGAGAATAGGTGCGCAGCGAAACCCCACGTCCGCCGGAGCACAAGAAAATTACGAAAATATCCTTACCTTCTAAAAAGGGGCAAAACGCACCCGAAAAGTGGGGAACGTAAAGCCGGTTGACCTCCAAAACGGAAGGACTTGGCCAGAATCACACCAGGAACAGGTGCGCAGCGAATACCAACTTCCGCCAGAGCGCGCGAAAATTACAAAAATACCCTCAGCTTACTAAAAAATGGCAAAACACACCGGAAAAGTGGAGAAGGAAAACCCGGTTGACCCCCAAAACGTGAGGACTTGGCCAGAATCACGTTGGGAATAGTTGCGCAGCGAAACATTACGTCCGCCGGAGCGCGCAAATATTGCGAAAATACCCTCACCTTACTAAAAAGGGGCAAAACGCTCCCAAAAAGTAGGGAAGGAAAAGCCGGTTGACCCCCAAAACGGGAGGAGTTGGCCAGAATCAGGCCGGTAACAAGTGCGCAGCGAAATCCTACGTCTGTTGGAGTGCGCAAAAATTACGAAAATACTCTCACCTTACAAAAAAGGGCAATACGCACCCAAAAAGTGGGGAAGGAAAAGCCGGTTGACCCCCAAAACTGGGTGACTTGACCAGAATCACGCCGGAAATAGTCGCGCAGCGAAAACCCACGTCCGCTGGAGCGCGCGAAAGTTACGAAAATACCCTCAACTTACTAAATAGAGGCAAAACGCACCCGAATAGTGGGGAAGAAAAAGTCGGTTGACCCCGAAAACGAGGGGACTTGGCCAGAATCACGCTGGGAACAGGTGCGTAGTGAAACCCTACGTCTGCCGGAGCGCAAAAATTACGAAAATACCCTCACCTTACTAAAAAGTGGCACAACGCACCCGAAAAGTGGGGAAGGAAAAGACGGTTGACCCCCAAAACTGGGGGACTTGACCAGAATCACGCTGTCACGCAAGGAAACTTAGGTCCGTCGGAGCGCGCAAAAGTTACGAAAATACCCTTACGTTACTAAATAGCGGCAAAACGCACCTGAAAAGTGGGGAAGGAAAAGCTGGTTGACCCCCAATAAGGGGGGAGTTGGCCAGAATCACGCCGGGAATAGGTGCGCAGCGAAACCAAACGTTCGCCGAAGTGCGCAAAAATTACGAAAATACTCTCACCTGACTAAAAAGGAGCAAAACACACCCAAAAAGTGGGGAAGTAAAATCCGGTTGACCCCCAAAACGGGGGGACTTGGCCAGAATCACGCCGGGAATAAGTGCGCAACGAAACCCCACATCCGCCGGAGAGCACAAAAATTACGAAAATAACCTTACCTTACTAAATAGGGACAAAACGCACCCAAAAAGTGGGGAAGGAAAAGCCGATTGACCCCTGAAATAAAGGGACTTGGCCAGAATCTTGTTGTGAACAGGTGCGTAGCGAAACCCCACGTCCGCCGGAACGCGCGAAAATTACCAAAATACCCTCACCTTATTAAAAAGGGGCGAAACGCACCCGAAAAGTGGGGAAGGAAAGCCGATTGACCTCCAAAACGTGGGGATTTGGCCAGAATCGCGTTGGGAACAGGTGCGCAGCGAAACCTCCTTTCCGCCGGAGCGCGCGAAAATTATGAAAATACCCTCAACTTACTAAAAAGGGGCAAAACACACCAAAAAAGAGGGGAAGGAATAGCCGGTTGACCCCCAAAATGGGGGGACTTGGCCAGAATCACGCTAGAAACGGGTGCGCAGCGAAACCCCACGTCCGCCGGAGCGTACGAAAATTATGAAGATACCCTCACCTTACTAAAAGGGGCAAAATGCACCCGAAAAGTGGGGAAGGAAAAGCCGGTTGACCTCCAAAACGGGGGAATTTTGCCAGAATCACGTCGGGAACAGGTGCGCAGCGAAACCCCACGTCCGCCGAAGTGCTCAAAAATTACGAAAATACCCTCACCTTATTAAAAAGGGGCAAAACGCACCCAAAAAGTGGGGAAGGAAAGCCGGTTGACCCCCAAAACGGGTGGAGTTGGCCAGAATCACGCCGGTAACAGGTGCGCAGCGAAACCCTACGTCCGTCGGAGCGCACGAAAATTATGAAAATACCCTCACCTTACTAAAAAGGGGCAAAACGCACCCGAAAAGTAGGGAAAGAAAAGCCGGTTGACCCCCAAAACTGGGGGACTTGACTAGAATCACGCCGGAAATAGTCGCGCAGCGAAACCCCACGTCCGTCGGAGCGCGCGAAAGTTACGAAATTATCCTTACCTTACTAAATAGGGGCAACATGCACTTGAAAAGTGGGGAATGAAAAGCCGGTTGACCCCCAAAACCGAAGGATTTGGCCAGAATAACGCCGAAAACAGGTGCGCAGCGAAACCCGACGTCCGCCGGAGCCCGCAAAAATTACAAAATACCTCCCACCTTACTATAAGGGGCAAAAATCACCCAAAAATTGGGGAAGTAAAAGCCGGTTAACCTCCAAAACGTGGGAATTTGGCCAGAATCACGTTGGGAACAGGTGCGCAGCGAAACCCCTTTCTGCCGGAGCGCGCGAAAAATATGAAAATACCATCACCTTACTAAAAAGGGGAAAAACACACCGAAAAAGTGGGGAATGAATAGCCGATTTCAAAATAGGGGGACAAGGCTAGAATCATGCCAGAAACGGGTGCGCAGCGAAACTCCAAGTCCGCCGGAGCGTACGAAAATTATGAAAATCCCCTCACCTTACTAAAAGGGGCAAACTGCACCCGAAAAGTGGGAAGGAAAAGACGGTTGACCCCCAAAACGGGGAATTTTGCCAGAATCACGCCGGAAACAGGTGTGCAGCAAAACCCCACGTCCGTCGGAGCGCACGAAAATTACGAAAATATCCTCACCTTACTAAAAAGGGGCAAAATACACCCGAAAAGTGGGAAAGGAAAAGTCGGTTGACCCCCAAAATGGGGGGACTTGGCCAGAATCATGCCATGAACAGGTGCGCAGCGAAACCCCACGTACGCCGCAGCGGGCGAAAATTACGAAAATACCACCAACTTACTAAAAAGGGGCAAAACGCACCCGAAAAGTGGGGAAGGAAAAGCCGGTTGACCTCCAAGACGGGGGAACTTGGCCAGAATCACGACGGGAATGGGTGCGCAGTGAAACCCCACATCCGCCGGTCCGCGCAAAAATTACGAAAATACCATTACCTTACTAAATAGGGGCAAAACGCACCCGAAAAGTGGGGAAGGGAAAAGCCGGTTGACCCCCAAAACGGGAGGACTTGGCCAGAATCACGTCGGGAACAGGTGCGCAGCGAAACCCCACGTCCGCCGAAGCGCTCGAAAATTACAAAAATACCCTTACCTTATTAAAAAGGGGCAAAATGCACCCAAAAAGTGGGGAAGGAAAAGCCGGTTGACCCCCAAAACGGGCGGAGTTGGCCAGAATCACGCCGGTAACAAGTGCGCAGCGAAACCCTACGTTCGTTGGAGTGCGCAAAAATTATGAGAATACCCTTACCTTATTAAAAAGGGGCAAAACGCACCCGAAAAGTAGGGAAAGAAAAGCCGGTTGACCCCCAAAACTGGGGGAATTGACTAGAATCACGCCAAAAATTGTCGTGCAGCGAAATCCCACGTCCGTCGGAGCGCGCGAAAGTTACGAAATTATCCTTACATTACTAAATAGGGGCAAAATGCACCCGAAAAGTGGGGAACGAAAATCCGGTTGACCCCGAAAACAGATGAGCAGTGAAACCCGACGTCCGCCGGAGCGCGCAAAAATTATAAAATACCACCCACCTTACTATAAGGGGAAAAATCACCCAAAAATTGGGGAAGTAAAAGCCGGTTGACCTCCAAAACGTGGGAATTTGGCCAGAATCACGTTGGGAACAGGTGCGCAGCGAAACCCCCTTTCCGCCGGAGCGCGCGAAAAATATGAAAATACCCTCACCTTACTAAAAAGGGGCAAAACACACCGAAAAAGTGGGGAAGGAATAGCCGGTTGACCCCCAAAATGGGGGGACTTGGCCAGAATCACGCCAGAAACGGGTGCGCAGCGAAACCCCACGTCCGCCAGAGCGTACAAAAATTATGAAAATACCCTCACGTTACTACAAGGGGAAAAATGCACCCGAAAAGTGGGAAGGAAAACACGGTTGACCCCAAAACGGGGAATTTTGCCAGAATCAAGCCGGGAACAGGTGCGCAGCGAAACCCCACATCCGCCGGAGCGCACGAAAATTACGAAAATACCCTCACCTTACTAAAAAGGGGAAAACACACCCGAAAAGTGGGAAAGAAAAAGCCTGTTGACCCCCAAAACGGGGGGAATTGGCTAGAATCACGCCATGAACAGGTGCGCAGCGAAACCCCACGTACGCTGCAGCGGGCGAAAATTACGAAAATACCATCAACTTACTAAAAAGGGGCAAAACGCAAACAAAAAGTGGGGAAGGAAAAGCCGGTTGACCCCCAAGACGGGGGAACTTGGCCAGAATCGCGACGGGAATAGGTGCGCAGTGAAACCACACGTCCGTCGGTCCGTGCAAAAATTACGAAAATACCATTACCTTACTAAATAGGGGCAAAACGCACCCGAAAAGTGGGGCAGGAAAAGCCAGTTGACCCCGAAAACGGGGTGACTTGGCCAGAATCATGTCGGGAACAGGTGCGCAGCGAAACCCCACGTCCGCCGGAGCACAAGAAAATTACGAAAATACCCTCACCTTACTAAAAAGGGGCAAAACGCACCCGAAAAGTGGGGAACGCAAAGCCGGTTGACTTCCAAAACGGGGGGACTTGGCCAGAATCACACGGGGAACAGGTGCGCAGCGAATCTCAACTTCCACTAGAGCGCGCAAAAATTACAAAATACCCTCAGCTTACTAAAAAGGGTCAAAACACACCGGAAAAGTGGAGAAGGAAAACTCGGTTGACCCCCAAAACGTGAGGACTTGGCCAGAATCACGTCGGGAACAGTTGCGCAGCGAAACACTACGTCCGCCAGAGCGCGCAAAAATTGCGATACCCTCACTTTACTAAAAAGGGGCAAAACACTCCCAAAAAGTGGGGAAGGAAAAGCCGATTGACCCCCAAAACGGGAGGAGTTGGCCAAAATTACGCCGGTAACAAGTGCGCAGCGAAATTCTACGTCCGTCGGAGCGCGCAAAAATTATGAAAATACCCTCACCTTACTAAAAAAAGGCAATACGCCCCTGAAAAGTGGGGAAGGAAAAGCCGGTTGACCCCCAAAACTGGGGGACTTGACCAGAATCACGCCGGGAATAGTCGCGCAGCAAAACCCCACATCCGCCGGAGCGCGCGAAATTTACAAAAATACCCTTAACCTACTAAATAGAGGCAAAACGCATCTGAAAAGTGGGGAACAAAAGCCGATTGACCCCCAAAACGGGAGGACTTGGCCAAAATAACCCCGGGAACAGGTCCGCAGCGAAACCAAACGTCCGCTGAAGCACTCTAAAAATACAAAAATACACCCACCTTATTAAAAAGGGGCAAAAAACACCCGAAAATTAGGGAAGGGAAAAGCCGGTTGATCCCCAAAACGGGAGGACTTGGCTAGAATCACGTCGAGAACAGGTGCGCAGAGAAACTCCACGTCCGCCAAAGCGCTCGAAAATTACGAAAATACTCTCACCTTGTTAAAAAGGGGCAAAACGCACCCAAAAAGTGGGAAAGGAAAAGCCAGTTTACCCCCAAAACGGGCGGAGTTGGCCAAAATCACGCCGGTAACAAATGCGCAGCGAAACCCTACGTCCGCCGAAGCGCGCGAAAATTATGAAAATACCCTCACCTTACTAAAAAGGGGCAAAATGCACCCGAAAAGTAGGGAAAGAAAAGTCGGTTGACCCCCAAAACTGGGGGAATTGACTAGAATCACGCTGAAAATAGTCATGCAGCGAAACCCCATGTCCGACGGAGCGCGCGAAAGTTACGAAATTATCCTTATCTTACTAAATAGGGGCAAAATGCACCCGAAAAGTGGGGAACGAAAAGCCGGTTGACCCCCAAAACGGGAGGATTTGGCCAGAATCACGCCGGAAATAGGTGCGCAGCGAAACCCGATGTCCGCAGGAGCGCGCAAAAATTAGAAAATACCTCCCACCTTACTATAAGGGGCAAAAATCACCTGAAAATAGGGAAGTAAAAGCCGGTTGACCTCCAAAACGTGGGAATTTGGCCAAAATCACGTTGGGAACAGGTGCACAGCGAAACCCCCTTTCCGCCGGAGCGCGCGAAAAATATGAAAATACCCTCACCTTACTAAAAAGGGGAAAAACACACCGAAAAAGTGGGGAAGGAATAGCCGGTTGACCCCCAAAATGGGGGGACTTGGCCAGAATCACGCCAGAAACGGGTGCCCAGCAAAACCCCACGTCCGCCGGAGCGTACGAAAATTAAGAAAATATCCTCACCTTACTAAAAGGTGCAAAATGCACTCGAAAAGTGGGAAGGAAAAGACGGTTGGCCCCCAAAACGGGGAATTTTGCCAGAATCACGCCGGAAACAGGTGCGCAGCGAAACCCCACGTCCGCCGGAGCGCACAAAAATTCCGAAAATACCCTCACCCTACTAAAAAGGGGCAAAACACACCCGAAAAGTGGGAAAGGAAAAGCCGGTTGACCCCCAAAACGGGGGAAATTGGCCAGAATCACGCCATGAACAGGTGCGCAGTGAAACCCCACGTACGCCGCAGCGGGCGAAAATTACGAAAATACCATCAACTTACTAAAAAGGGGCAAAACGCACCCAAAAAGTGGGGAAGGATAAGCCGGTTGGCCCCCAAGACGGGGGAACTTGGCCAGAAACACGATGGGAATAGGTGCACAGTGAAACCCCACGTCCGTCGGTCCGCGCAAAAATTACGAAAATACCATTACCTTACTAAATAGGGGCAAAACGCACACGAAAAGTGGGGCAAGAAAAGCCGGTTGACCCCGAAAACGGGGTGACTTGCCCAGAATCACGTCGGGAACAGGTGCGCAGCGAAACCCCACGTCCGTCGGAGCACAAGAAAATTACGAAAATACCCTCACCTTACTAAAAAAGGGCAAAACGCACCCGAAAAGTGGGGAACGCAAAGCCGGTTGACTTCCAAAACGGGGGGACTTGGCCAGAATCACACGGCGAACAGGTGCGCAGCGAATCCCAACTTCCGCCAGAGCATGCAAAAATTACAAAAATATCCTCAGCTTACTAAAAAGGGTCAAAACACACCGGAAAAGTGGAGAATGTAAACCCGGTTGACCCCCAAAACGTGAGGACTTGGCCAGAATCAGGTCGGGAACAGTTGCGCAACGAAACACTACATCCGCCAGAGCGCGCAAAAAGTGGGGAAGAAAAAGCTGGTTGACCCCCAAAACGGGAGGAGTTATCCAGAATCACGCCGGTAACAAGTGCGCAGCGAAACCCTACGTCCGACGGAGCGCGCGAAAATTATGAAAAAACCCTCACCTTACTAAAAAAGGGCAATACGCCCCCGAAAAGTGGGGAAGGAAAAGCCGGTTGACCCCCAAAACTGGGGGACTTGACCAGAATCACGCCGGGAATAGTCGCGCAGCGAAACCCCACATCCGCCGGAGCGCGCGAAAGTTATGAAAATACCCTTACTTTACTAAATAGGGGCAAAACGCATCTGAAAAGTGGGGAACGAAAAGCCGATTGACCCCCAAAACAAGAGGAGGAGTTGGCCAAAATCACGCCGGGAACGGGTCCGCAGCGAAACCCAACGTCCACCGGAGCACGCTAAAAATACAAAAATACACCCACCTTATTAAAAAAGGGCAAAAAACACCCGAAAATTGGGGAAGGGAAAAGCTGGTTGACCCCCAAAACGGGAGGACTTGGCCAGAATCACGTCGGGACAGGTGCGCAGCGAAACCCCACGTCCGCCCAAGCGCTCAAAAATTCCGAGAATACCCTCACCTTATTAAAAAGGGGCAAAACGCACCCAAAAAGTGGGGAAGAAAAAGCCGGTTGACCCCCAAAACGGGCGGAGTTGGCCAGAATCACGCCGGTAACAAGTGCGCAGCGAAACCCTACGTCCGCCGAAGCGCGCGAAAATTATGAAAATACCCTCACCTTACTAAAAAGGGGCAAAACGCACCCGATAAGTAGGGAAAGAAAAGCCGGTTGACCACCAAAACTGGGGGACTTGACTAGAACCACGCCGGAAATAGTCGCGCAGCGAAACCCCACGTACGTCGGAGCGCGCGAAAGTTACGAAATTATCCTTACCTTACTAAATAGGGGCAAAATGCATCCAAAAAGTGGGGAACGAAAAGTTGGTTGACCCCCAAAACGGGAGGATTTGGCCAGAATAGCGCCAGAAACAGGTGCGCAGCGAAACCCGACGTCCGCCGGAGCGCGCAAAAATTACAAAATACCTCCCACCTTACTATAAGGGGCAAAAATCACCCGAAAATTGGGGAAGTAAAAGCCGGTTGACCTCCAAAACGTGGGAATTTGGCCAGAATCCCGTTGAGAACAGGTGCGCAGCGAAACCCCCTTTCCGCCGGTGCGCGCGAAAAATATGAAAATACCCTCACCTTACTTAAAAGGGGCAAAATACACCGAAAAAGTGGGGAAGGAATAGCCGGTTGACCCAGAAAACGGGGTGACTTGGACAGAATCACGTCGAGAACAGGTGCGCAGCGAAACCCCACGTCCGCCGGAGCACAAGAAAATTACGAAAATACCTTCACCTTACTAAAAAGGGGCAAATCGCACCCGAAAAGTGGGAAACGTAAAGCCGGTTGACCTCCGAAATAGGGGGACTTGACCAAAATCACACCGGGAACAGGTGCGCAGCGAATCCCAACTTCCGCTAGAGCGCGCGAAAATTACAAAAATACCCGCAGCTTACTAAAAAGGGGCAAAACACACCGGAAAAGTGGAGAAGGAAAACCCGGTTGACCCCCAAAGCGTGAGGACTTGGCCAAAATCACGTCGGGAAGAGTTGCGCAGCGAAACACTATGTCCGCCGGAGCTCGCAAAAATTACGAAAATACCCTCACCTTACTAAAAAGGGGCAAAACACTCCCAAAAAGTAGGGAAGGAAAAGCCGGTTGACCCCAAAACGGGAGGAGTTGGCTAGAATCACGCCGGTAACAAGTGCGCAGCGAAATCCTACGTCCGTCGGAGTGCACGAAAATTACGAAAATACCCTCACCTTACTAAAAAAGGGCAATACACACCCGAAAAGTGGGGAAGGAAAAGCCGGCTGACCCCCAAAACTGGGGGATTTGAGCACAATCACGCTGGGAATAGTCGCGCAGCGAAACGCCACATCCGCCGGAGCGCGCGAAAGTTACGAAAATACCCTTACCTTACTAAATAGGGGCAAAACGCATTTGAAAAGTGGGGAACGAAAAGCCCGTTGACCCCCAAAACGGGAGGACTTGGCCAGAATCACGCCGAGAATAGGTCCGCATCGAAGCCCAACGTCTGCCGGAGCGCGCTAAAAATACAAAAATACACCCACCTTATTAAAAAGGGGAAAAAAACACCCAAAAATTGGGGAAGGGAAAAGCCAGTTGACCCACAAAACGGGGGGACTTGGCCAGAATCACGCCGGGAATAGGTGAGCAGCTAAACCCCATTTCCGCCGGAGCGCTCAAAAATTGCGAAAATACCCTCACCTTATTAAAAAGGGGCAAAACGCACCCAAAAAGAGGGGAAGGAAAGGCCGGTTAACCCCCAAAGTTAGCCAGAATCACGCCGGTAACAAGTGCGCAGCGAAATCCTACGTCCACCGGAGTGCGCAAAAATTGCGAAAATACCCCCACCTCACTACAAAGGTGTAAAACGCATCCGGAAAATTAGGAAAAAAAAGCCGGTCGACCCCCAAAACGGGGGGACTTGGCCAGAATCACGTCGGGAACTGGTCCGCGGTGAAACCCCACTTCCACTTAAGCACTCGAAAATTACGAAAATACCCTCACCTTACTAAAAAGGGGCAAAACGCACCCGAAAAGTGGGGAAGGAAAAGCCGGTTGACCTCCATAACGGGGGGACTTGGCCAGAATCACGCCGGGAACAGGTGCGCAGCGAAATCCTCGTCCGCCGAAGTGCGCAAAAATTACGAAAATACCATCACTTTAATTAAAAGGACAAAACGCACCCGAAAAGTGGAGAAAGAAAAGTCGGTTAACCCCAAAACGGGAGGACATGGCCAGAATCACGTTGGAAACAGGTGCGCAGCGAAACCCACGTCCGCTGGAGCACGCGAAAATACTTTCACCTTACTAAAAAGGGGCAAAATGCACTCAAAAAGTGGGGAAGAAAATGCCGGTAGACCGCCAAAACGGGGGGACTTGGCCAGTATCACGGCGGGAAAAGGTGCGCAGCGAAACCCCACGTCCGTTGGAGCGCGCGAAAGTTACGAAATTATCCTTACCTTACTAAATAGGGGCAAAATGCACCCGAAAACTGGGGAACGAAAAGCCGGTTGACCCCCAAAACGGGAGAACTTGGCCAGAATCACGCCGGAAACAGGTACGCAGCGAAACCCGACGTCCGCCTGAGCGCGGAAAAATTACAAAATACCCCCCACCATAATATAAGGGGCAAAAATCACCCAAAAATTGGGGAAGAAAAAGTCGGTTGACCTCCAAAACGTGGGGATTTGGCCAGAATGACGTTGGGAACAGCTGCGCAGCGAAACCCCCTTTCCGCTGGAGTGCGCAAAAATTATGAAAATACCCTCACCTTACTAAAAAGGGGTAAAACACACCGAAAAAGTGGGGAAGGAAAAGTCGGTTGACCCCCAAAATGGGGGGAGTTGGCCAGAATCACGCCGGAAATGGGTGCGCAGCGAAACCCCACGTCCGCCGAAGCGTGCAAAAATTACGAAAATACCCTTACCTTACTAAAAAGTGGCAAACGCACTCGAAAAGTGGGGAAGAAAAACCCGGTTGACCCCCAAAATTGTAGACATGGCCAGAATCACGCCGAGAACAGGTGCGCAGTAAAACCCCATCTCCGTCGGAGCACGCGCAAATTACGAAAATACCTTCACCGTACTAAAAAGGGGCAAAACGCACCCGAAAAGTGGGGAAGAAAAAGTCGGTTGACCCCCAAAACGAGGGAATTTGGCCAGAATCACGCCGGGAACAGGTGCGTAGCGAAACTCTACGTCAGCCGGAGCACGCAAAAATTACGAAAATACCATCACCTTACTAAAAAGGGCAAAACGCACACGAAAAGTGGGGAAGTGAAAGCCGGTTGACCCCCAAAACGGGGGGACTTGGCCAGAATCACTCCGGGAATAGGTGCGCAACGAAATCCCACATCCGCCGGAGTGCGCGAAAATTACGAAAATAACCTTACCTTAATAAATAGGGACATAGCGCACCCAAAAAGTGGGGAAGGAAAGCCGATTGACCCCTAAAACAAAAGGACTTGGCCAGAATCATGCTGTGAACAGGTGCACAGCGAAACACCACGTCTGCCGGAGTGCACAAAAATTACGAAAATACCATCAACTTACAAAAAAGGGGCAAAACGCACCCGAGAAGTGGGGAAGAAAAAGTTCGTTGACCCCTAAAACGGAGGGACTTGGCCAGATTCACAGCGGGAATAGGTGTGCAGCGAAACCCCACGTCCGCCGAAGCGCGTGAAAATTACGAAAATACCCTCACCTTACTAAAAAGGGGCAAAACGCACCCGAAACGAAGGGAAGGAAAACCCGGTTGACCCCCAAAACGGGGTGACTTGGCCAGAATCACGCCGGGAACAGGTGCGCAGCGAAACCTCACGTCCGTCGGAGCCCAAAAATTACGAATATACCCTCACCTTACTAAAAAGGGGAAAAACGCACTTCAAAAATGGGGAACGAAAAGCCGGTTAACCACCAAAACGTGGGGGTTTGGCCAGAATCACGCCGGGAACAGGTGCGCAGCGAAACCCCGTTACCGCCGGAGCGCGCAAAAATTACAAAAATACTTTCACCTTACTAAAAAGGGGCAAAGCACACCCGAAAAGTGGGGAAGGTAAAGCCGGTTAACCACCAAAACGTGGGGGACTTGGCCAGAATCACGACGGAAACGGGTGTGCAGCGAAACACCACGTCCGCCGGAGCATGCGAAAATTACGAAAATACCCCCACCTTACTAAAAGGGGCAAAACGCACCCCAAAAGTGGAGAAAGAAAAGCTGGTTGACCTCCAAAACGGGGGGACTTGGCCAGAATCACGCCAGGAATAGGTGCGCGGCGAAACCCCACGTCCGCCGGAGCGCATGAAAATTGCGAAAATACCCCCACCTTACTAAAAAGGGGCAAAACGCACCCGAAAAGTGGGGAAGAGAAATCCGGTTGACTCCCAAAACAGGGGACTTGGCCAGAATCACGTCGGGAACGGGTGCGCGACCAAACCTCACGTCCACCGAAGCACTCAAAAATTATGAAAATACCCTCACCTTACTAAAAAGGGGCAAAACGCACCCGGAAAATGGGGAAGGAAAAACCGGTTGACCCCCAAAGCGGGGGGGGCTTGGCCAGAATCACGCCAGGAACAAGTGCGCAGCGAAATCCCTCATCCGCCGGAGTCCGCAAAAATTACGAAAATACACTCATCTTAATAAAAAGGTCAAAACGCACCGAAAAGTGGGGCAGAAAAAGTCGGTTAACCCCCAAAACGGGGAGACTTGGCCAGAATCACGTCGGGAACAGGTGCATAGCGAAACCCCACGTCCGCCGGAGTGCGCAAAAATTACAAAATACCCTCACTTTAATAAAAAGGGCAAAACGTAACGGAAAAGTGGGGAAGAAAGAGTCGGTTAATCCCCGAAACGGGGGGACTTGGCCAGAATTACGTCGGGAACAGGTGCGCAGCGACACCCCACGTTCGCTGGAGCGTGCGAAAATACACCCACCTTACTAAAAAGGGGCAAAACGCACTCAAAAAGTGGGGAAGGAAAAGCCGATTGACCCTTAAAACGGGGGGACTTGGCCGGAATCACGGCAGGAACAGGTGCTCAGCGAAAACCCCACATCTGCCGAAGCGCGCGAAAATTATGAAAATACCCTCACCGCACTAAAAAGAGGCAAAACGCACCCGAAAAGTGGGGAAGGAAAAGCCGGTTGACCCCCAAAACGGGGGGACTTGGCCAGAATCACGCCAGGAACAGGTGCGCAGTGAAACCCCTCGTCCGCCGGAGTTCGCAAAAATTACGAAAATACCCTCACCTTAATAAAAAGGGCAAAACGCACAGGAAAAGTAGGGAAGAAAAAGCCGGTTAATCCCCAAAGCGGGGGGACTTGGCCAGAATCACGTCGGGAACAGGTGCACAGCGAAACCCCACGTTCGTCGGAGAACGTAAAAATTACGAAAATACCCTCACCTTACTAAAAACGGCAAACACACCCGAAAAGTGGGGAATGAAAAATCGGTTGACCCCCGAAACGGGGGACTTGGCCAAAATCATGCCGGGAATAGGTTCATAGCGAAACCCACGTCTGCCGGAGCGCGCAAAAATTATGAAAATACCCTCATCTGACTAAATAGGGGCAAAATGCACCCGAAAAGAAGGGAAGAAAAAGCCGGTTGGCCCCCAAAACGGGAAAATATGGCCAGAATCACGTCGGGAACGGGTGCGCAGCGAAACCCCACATCCGCCGAAACGCGCGACAATTACGAAAATACTCTCACCTTAATAAAAGGGGCAAAACGCACCCGAAAAATGGGGAAGGAAAAGTCGGTTCCAAGACGGGGGGACTTGGCCCGAATCCTGTCGGGAACAGGTGCACATCGAAATCCGCCGTCCGCCGGAGCGCGCGAAAATTAAGAAAATACCATCACCTTACTAAAAAGGGGAAAAATGCACCCAAAAACTGGGGAAGGAAAAGCCGGTTGACCCCCAAAACGGGGGGACTTGGCCAGAATCATGCAGGAAACAGGTGCGCGGCAAAACCCCACATCCACCGGAGCGCGCGAAAATTGCGAAAAAAGCATCACCTTACTAAAAATAGGCAAAACGTACCCAAAAAGTGGGAAAAGAAAAGCCGGTTGGCCCACAAAACGGGGGACTTGGCCAAAATCACGTCGGGAACTTGTGCGCGGCGAAACCCCACGTCCACCGAAGCACTCGAAAATTACAAATTACCCTCACCTTACTAAAAAGGGGCAATACGCACCCAAAAAGTGTGGAAGAAAAGTAGTTGACCCCAAAACGGGAGGACTTGGCCAGAATCACGCCGGGTACAGGTGCGTAGCGAAACCCCTCGCCCGCCGGAGTGCGCAAAAATTACAAAAACACCTTCACCTTAATAAAAAGGGAAAAATGCACCCGAAAAGTGGGGAAGAAAAAGCCGGTTAACCCGCAAAACGGGGGGACTTGGCCAGAATCACATCCGGAACAGGTGCGCAGGGAAACCCCACGTTCGCTGGAGCGGGCGAAAAGGGCAAAATGCACCCAAAAAGTGGGAAAGGAAATGCCACTTGACCACCAAAACGGGGGGACTTGGACAGAATCACGCCGGGAACAGGTGTGCAGCGAAACCCCTCGTCCGCGGGATTGCGCAAATATGACGAAAATACCCTCACCTCAATAAAAAGGGTAAAATGCACCCGAAAAGTGGGGAAGGAAAAGCCGATTAACCCCCAAAAGGGGGAACTTGTCCAGAATCACGTCGAGAACAGTGCGCAGCGAAACCCCACGTCCGCTGGAGCGCGCGAAAATACCTTCACCTTACTAAAAAAGGACAAAACGCACCCGAAAAGTGGGGAAGAAAAAGCCGGTTAACCCCCAAAATGGTGGCCAGAATCACGCCGGAAACAGGTGAGCAGCGAAACCCCTCGTCCGCCGGAGTGCGCAAAAATTATGAAAATATCCTCACCTTAATAAAAAGGGTAAAACGCACCGAAAAAGTGGAGAAGGAAAAGTCGGTTAATCCCCAAAACGGGGGGACTTGGCCAGAATCATGTCAGGAACAGGTGCGCAACGACACCCCACGTCCGCTAGAGCGCGCGAAAATTGTGAAAATTGCGAAAATATCCTTACCTTACTAAAAAGAGGTAAACACACCCAAAAAGTGGGGAAGGAAAACCCGATTGACAACCATAACGGGGTACTTGGCCAGAATCACGGCGGGAACAGGTGCGCAGCGAAAAACCACGTCCGCTGGAGCGCGCGAAAATTATGAAAATACCCTCACCTTACTAAAAAGGGGCAAAACGCACCCGAAAAGTGGGGAATGAAAAGTCGGTTGACCCCCAAAACGGGGAGACTTGGCCAGAATCACGCCGGTAACAATTGTGCAATGAAACCCCACGTTCGTCGGAGCGCGCGAAAATTAGGAAAATACCCTCACTTTACTAAAAAAGGGCAAAACACACCCGTAAAGTGGGAATGAATAACCGGTTGACCCCCAAAACTGGGGACTTGGCCAGAATCATGCCGGGAACAGGTTCGCAGCGAAACCCACGTCCGCTGGAGCGCGCGAAAATTATGAAAATACCCTCATTTGACTAAATAGGGGCAAAACTCACCCGAAAAGTGGGGAAGAAAAAGCCAGTTGGCCCCCAAAACGGGGAGACTTGGCCAGAATCACGCCGGGAACAGCTGCGCATCGAAACCCCACGTCTGTCGGAGCGTGTAAAAATTACGAAAATACCCTCACCTTAATAAAAGGGGCAAAACGCACCCGAAAAATGGGGAAGGAAAATTCGGTTCCAAAACGGGGGGACTTGGCCCGAATCCCATCGGGAACAGGTTATTAAAAAGGGGAAAAACGCACCCGAAAAGTGAGGAAGGAAAAGCCGGTTGACCCCCAAAACGGGGGGACTTGGCCAGAATCACGCAAGGAACAAGTGCGCAGCGAAACCCCTCGTCCCCTGGAGCGCGTAAAAATTAAGAAAATACCATCACCTTACTAAAAAGGGGAAAAACGCACGCAAAAAGTGGGGAAGGAAAAGCCGGTTGACCCCCAAAACGGGGGGACTTGGCCAGAATCACGCAAGGAACAGATGCGCAGCGAAACCCCACGTCCCCCGGAGCGCGCGAAAATTGTGAAAATACCATCATCTTAATAAAAATGGGCAAAACGCACCCAAAATGTGAGAAAAGAAAAGTCGGTTGGCCCCCAAATGGGGGAGTTGGCCAGAATCACACTGGGAACAGGTGCGTGGCGAAACCCCACGATCCCCGGAGCGCATGAAAATTGCGAAAATACCCCAACCTTACTAAAAAGGGGCATAACGCACCCGAAAAGCGGGGAAGAAAAAGCCGGTTGACCCCCAAAACGGGGGACTTGGCCAGAATCATGTCAGGAATTGGTGCATGGCGAAACCCCATGTCCACCGAAGCACTCAAAAATTACGAAAATACCCTACCCTTACTAAAAAAGGGCAATACGGACCCGAAAAGTGGGGAAGGAAAAGTCGGTTGACCCCAAAACGGGGGACTTGGCAAGAATCACGCCGGGAACAAGTGCGCAACGAAACGCTCGTCCGCCGGAGTGCGCGAAAATTACGAAAATACAGTCACCTTAATAAAAAGAGCAAAACGCACCCGAAAAGTGGAGAAGAAAAAGCCCGTTAACCCCCAAAACAGGGGGGACTTGGCCAGAATCACGCCAGGAATAGATGCGCAGGGAAACCCCACGTCGCTAGAGCGTGCAAAAATTACGAAAATACTCTTACCTTAATAAAAAGTGGCAAACGCACCCGAAAAGTGGGGAAGAAAAACCCGGTTGACCCCCAAAACTGGGGACTTGACCAGAATCACGCCGGGAATAGTCGCGCAACGAAATTCATGTCCGCCGGAGTGCGCAAAAATTACGAAAATACCCTCACCTTACTAAAAAGGGGCAAAACACACCCAAAATGTGGGGAAGGAAAAGCCGGTTGACCCCTAAAACGGGGGGAGTTGGCCAGAATCACGCCGGGAACAGGTTCGTAGCGAAACTCTACGTCGGCCGGAGCACGGAAAAATTACTAAAATACCATCACCTTACTAAAAAGGGCAAAACGCACACGAAAAGTGGGGAACAAAAAGCCAGTTGACCCCCAAAACGGGAGGACTTGGCCAGAATCACACCGGAAACAGGTGCGCAGCGAAACCAGACGTCCGCCGGAGCGTGCAAAAATTACGAAAATACTCTAACCTGACTAAAAAGGAGCAAAACGCATCCGAAAGGTGGGGAAGTGAAAGCCGGTTGACCCCCAAAACGGGGGGACTTGGCCAGAATCACTCCGGGAATAGGTGCGCAACGAAATCCCACATCCGCCGGAGTGCGTAAAAATTACGAAAATAACCTTACCTTACTAAATAGGGACAAAGCGCACCCAAAAAGTGGGGAAGGAAAGCCGATTGACCCCTAAAACAAAAGGACTTGGCCAGAATCATACTGTGAATAGGTGCACAGCGAAACACCACGTCTGCCGGAGTGCGCAAAAATTACGAAAATACCATCACCTTACTAAAAAGGGGCAAAACGCACCTAAAAAGTGGGGAAGAAAAAGTTCGTTGACCCCTAAAACGGGGGGACTTGGCCAGAATTACGGCGGGAATAGATGCGTAGCGAAACCCCACGTCCGCCGAAGCGCGTGAAAATTACGAAAATACCCTCACCTTACTAAAAAGGGGCAAAACGCACCCGAAACGTAGGGAAGGAAAACCCGGTTGACCCCCAAAACGGGGTGACTTGGCCAGAATCACGCCGGGAACAGGTGCGCAGCGAAACCTCACGTCCGCCGGAGCCCAAAAATTATGAATATACCCTCACCTTACTAAAAAGGGGCAAAACGCACTACAAAAATGGGGAACGAAAAGCCGGTTAACCACCAAAACGTGGGGGTTTGGCCAGAATCACGCCGGGAACAGGTGCGCAGCGAAACCCCTTTACCGCCGGAGCGCGCAAAAATTACAAAAATACTTTCACCTTACTAAAAAGGGGCAAAGCACACCCAAAAAGTGGGGAAGGTCAAGACGGTTGACCCCCAAAATTGGGGGACTTGGCCAGAATCACGACGGAAACGGGTGTGCAGCGAAACGCCACGTCCGCCGGAGCGTGCGAAAATTATGAAAATACCCTCACCTTACTAAAAGGGGGAAAATGCACCCTAAATGTGGGAAGAAAAAGCCGGTTGACCCCCAAAACGGGGTGTCATGGCTAGAATCACGCCGGCAAACAAGTGCGCAGTAAAACCTCACGTCCGCCGTAGTGCGAACAAATTACAAAAATACCCTCAACTAACTAAAAAGGGGCAAAACGCACCCGAAAAGTGGGGAAGAAAAAGCCGGTTGACCCCCAAAACGGGGGGACTGGGCCAGAATCACGTCGGGAATATGTGCGCAGCGAAACCCAAAATCCGCCGAAACATGCAAAAATTACGAAAATACCCTTACCTTACTAAAAAGGGGCAAAACGCACCCAAAAAGTGGGGTAGGAAAATTCAGTTGATCCACAAAACGGGGGTACTTGGCCAGAACCATGTTGGGAACATGTGCGCAGCGAAACCCCACGTCCGCAGGACCGCGTAAAATTATGAAAATACCTCACCTTACTAAAAAAGGGCAAAATGCACCCCAAAAAGTGGGGAAGGAAAAGTCGGTTGACCCCCAAAACGGGCGGACTTGGCCATAATCATGCCGGAAACAGGTGCGCAGCGAAACCCCACATTCGCCGGAGTGCGCGAAAATTACAAAATTACCCTAACCTTAATAAAAGTGGGGAAGGAAAAGCCGGTCGACCTCCAAAATAGGGGGAATTGGCCAGAATCATGCCATTAACAGGTGCGCAGCGAAACCCAACGTTCGTCAGAGCGCGCAAAAATTACAAAAATACCCTCAACTTACTAAAAAGAGCAAAACGCACCCAAAAAGTGGGGAAGGAAAAACCGGTTGACACCCAAAATGGGGGGACTTGACCAGAATCACCACAGGAATAGGTGCGCAGTGAAACCCGACGTCTAACGGTGCACGTAAAAATTACGAAAATACACTTACATTACTAAATAGGGCAAAATACACCCGAAAAGTAGGGAAGGAAAAGTCGGTTGACCCCCAAAACGGGGTGACTTGACCAGAATCACGTCAGGAACAGGTGCGCAGCGAAACCCCATGTCCGCCGTAGCGTGCGAAAATTACGAAAATACCCCCATCTTATTAAAAAGGGGAAAAACGCACCCGAAAAGTGGGGAAAGAAAAGTCGGTTGACCTCCAAAAAGGGGGGACTTGGCCAGAATCACGCCGGGAACAGGTGCGCAGCGAAACCCCACTTCCATCAGAGCGCGCAAAAATTACAAAAATACCCTCAACTTACTAAAAAAGGGCAAAACACACCGAAAAAGTGAAGAAGGAAAACCCGGTAGACCCCCAAAACGGGAGGACTTGGCCAAAATCACGCCAGGAACAGGTGCGCAGCAAAACACCAATTCCGCCGGAGCGCGCGAAAATTACGAAAATACCCTCGTCTTACTAAAAAGGGGCAAAATGCACCCAAAAACTGGGGAAGAAAAAGCCGGTTGACCCCTAAAACGGGGAGAGTTGGCCAGAATTACTCCGGTAACAAGTGCACAGCGAAACCCTATGTCCGTCGAAGCGCGCGAAAATTACGAAAATACCCTCACCTTAATAAAAGGGGCCAAACGCACCCAAAAAATGGTGAAGGAAAAGTCGGTACCAAAACGGGGGGACTTGGCCAGAATCCTGTCGGGAACAGGTGCGCAGCGAAACCCCACGTCCGCCGGAGCGCGCAAAAATTACGAAAATACCATCACCTTACTAAAAAGGGAAAAACGCACCCCAAAAGTGGAGAAAGAAAAGCTGGTTGACCTCCAAAACGGGGGGACTTGGCCAGAATCACGCCAGGAACAGGTGCGCGGTGAAACCCCACGTCCGCCGGAGCGCATGAAAATTGCGAAAATACCCCCACCTTACTAAAAAGGGGCAAAACGCACCCAAAAAGTGGGGAAGAGAAATCCGGTTGACTCCCAAAACGGGGGACTTGGCCAGAATCACATCGGGAACGGGTGCGCGACCAAACCTCACGTCCACCGAAGCACTCAAAAATTATGAAAATACCCTCACCTTACTAAAAAGGGGCAAAACGCACCCAGAAAATGGGGAAGGAAAAACCGGTTGACCCCCAAAGCGGGGGGGCTTAGCCAGAATCACGCCAGGAACAAGTGCGCAGCGAAATCCCTCATCCGCCGGAGTCCGCGAAAATTACGAAAATACACTCACCTTAATAAAAAGGTCAAAACGCACCGAAAAGTGGGGCAGAAAAAGCCGGTTAACCCCCAAAACGGGGAGACTTGGCCAGAATCACGTCGGGAACAAGTGCATAGCGAAACCCCACGTCCGCCGGAGTGCGCAAAAATTACAAAATACCCTCACCTTAATAAAAAGGGCAAAACGTAACGGAAAAGTGGGGAAGAAAGAGTCGGTTAATCCCCGAAACGGGGGGACATGGCCAGAATTACGTCGGGAACAGGTGCGCAGCGACACCCCACGTTCGCTGGAGCGCGCGAAAATACACCCACCTTACTAAAAAGGGGCAAAACGCACCCAAAAAGTGGGGAAGGAAAAGCCGATTGACCCTCAAAACGGGGGGACTTGGCCAGAATCACGGCAGGAACAGGTGCTCAGCGAAAACCCCACATCTGCCGAAGCGCGCGAAAATTATGAAAATACCCTCACCGCACTAAAAAGAGGCAAAACGCACCCGAAAAGTGGGGAAGGAAAAGCCGGTTGACCCCCAAAACGGGGGGACTTGGCTAGAATCACGCCAGGAACAGGTGCACAGTGAAACCCCTCGTCCGCCGGAGTTCGCAAAAATTATGAAAATACCCTCACCTTAATAAAAAGGGCAAAACGCACCGGAAAAGTAGGGAAGAAAAAGCCGGTTAATCCCCAAAGCGGGGGGACTTGGCCAGAATCACGTCGGGAACAGGTGCACAGCGAAACCCCACGTTCGCCGGAGAACGTAAAAATTACGAAAATACCCTCACCTTACTGAAAACGGCAAATACACCCGAAAAGTGGGGAATGAAAAATCGGTTGACCCCCGAAACGGGGGACTTGGCCAAGGTCACACCGGGAATAGGTTCACAGTGAAACCCACGTCCGCCGGAGCGCGCAAAAATTATGAAAATACCCTCATCTGACTAAATAGGGACAAAACGCACCCGAAAAGAAGGGAAGAAAAAGCCGGTTGGCCCCCAAAACGGGAAAACTTAGCCAGAATCAGGTCGGGAACGGGTGCGCAGCGAAACCCCACATTCGCCGAAACGCGCGACAATTACGAAAATACTCTCACCTTAATAAAAGGGGCGAAACGCACCCGAAAAATGGGGAAGGAAAAGTCGGTTCCAAGACGGGGGGACTTGGCCCGAATCCTGTCGGGAACAGGTGCGCATCGAAATCCCCCGTCCGCCGGAGTGCGCGAAAATTAAGAAAATACCATCACCTTACTAAAAAGGGGAAAAATGCACCCAAAAACTGGGGAAGGAAAAGCCGGTTGACCCCCAAAACGGGGGGACTTGGGCAGAATCATGCAGGAAACAGGTGCGCGGCAAAACCCCACGTCCACCGGAGCACGCGAAAATTTCGAAAAAAGCATCACCTTACTAAAAATAGGCAAAACGTACCCAAAAAGTGGGAAAAGAAAAGCCGGTTGGCCCACAAAACGGGGGACTTGGCCAAAATCACGTCGGGAACTTGGCGCGGCGAAACCCCACGTCCACCGAAGCACTCGAAAATTACAAATTACCCTCACCTTACTAAAAAGGGGCAATACGCACCCAAAAAGTGTGGAAGAAAAGCCGGTTGACCCCAAAACGGGAGGACTTGGCCAGAATCACGCCGGGTACAGGTGCGTAGCGAAACCCATCGCCCGCCGGAGTGCGCAAAAATTACAAAAACACCCTCACCTTAATAAAAAGGGAAAAATGCACCCGAAAAGTGGGGAAGAAAAAGCCGGTTAACCCGCAAAACGGGGGGACTTGGCCAGAATCACATCCGGAACAGGTGCGCAGGGAAACCCCACGTTCGCTGGAGCGGGCGAAAATTGCGAAAATACCCTCACTTTACTAAAAAGGGCAAAATGCACCCAAAAAGTGGGAAAGGAAATGCCACTTGACCACCAAAACGGGGGGACTTGGACAGAATCACGCCGGGAACAGGTGTGCAGCGAAACCCCTCGTCCGCGGGATTGCTCAAATATGACGAAAATACCCTCACCTCAATAAAAAGGGTAAAACGCACCCGAAAAGTGGGGAAGGAAAAGCCGGTTAACCCCCAAAAGGGGGAACTTTTCCAGAATCACGTCGAGAACAGTGCGCAGCGAAACCCCACGTCCGCTGGAGCGCGCGAAAATACCTTCACCTTACTAAAAAGGGACAAAACGCACCCAAAAAGTGGGGAAGAAAAGGCCGGTTTACCCCCAAAACGGAGGGACTTGGCCAGAATCACGCCGGAAATAGGTGAGCAGCGAAACCCCTCGTCCGCCGGAGTGCGCAAAAATTATGAAAATACCCTCACCTTAATAAAAAGGGCAAAACGCACCGAAAAAATGGGGAAGGAAAAGTCGGTTAATCCCCAAAACGGGGGGACTTGGCCAGAATCATGTCAGGAACAGGTGAGCAGCGACACCCCACGTCCGCTAGAGAGCGCGAAAATTGCGAAAATTGCGAAAATACCCTTACCTTACTAAAAAGAGGTAAACACACCCAAAAAGTGGGGAAGGAAAACCCGATTGACCACCATAACGGGGGACTAGGCCTGAATCACGGCGGGAACAGGTGTGCAGCGAAACCCCACGTCCACTGGAGCACGCGAAAATTATGAAAATACCCTCACCTTACTAAAAAGGGGCAAAACGCACCCAAAAAGTGGGGAATGAAAAGTCGGTTGACCCCCAAAACGGGGAGACTTGGCCAGAATCACGCCGGTAACAATTGTGCAATGAAACCCCACGTCCGCCGGAGCGCGCGAAAATTACGAAAATACCCTCACTTTACTAAAAAAGCGCAAAACACACAAGTAAAGTGGGGAATGAAAAACCGGTTGACCCCCAAAACTGGGGACTTGGCCAGAATCATGCCGGGAACAGGTTCGCAGCGAAACCCACCTCCACTGGAGTGCGCGAAAATTATGAAAATACCCTCATTTGACTAAATAGGGGCAAAACTCACCCGAAAAGTGGGGAAGAAAAAGTCAGTTGACCCCCATAACGGGGAGACATGGCCAGAATCACGCCGGGAACAGCTGCGCAGCGAAACCCCACGTCTGTCGGAGCGTGTAAAAATTACGAATATACCTTCACCTTAATAAAAGGGGCAAAACGCACCCGAAAAATGGGGAAGGAAAAGTCGGTTCCAAAACGGGGGGACTTGGCCCGAATCCCATCGGGAACAGGTTACTAAAAAGGGGAAAACGCACCCGAAAAGTGGGGAAGGAAAAGCCGGTTGACCCCCAAAATGGGGGGACTTGGCCAGAATCACGCAAGGAACATGTGCACAGCGAAACCCCTCGTCCCCCGGAGCGCACGAAAATTAAGAAAATACCATCACCTTACTAAAAAGGGGAAAAACGCACGCAAAAAGTGGGGAAGGAAAAACCGGTTGACCCCCAAAACGGGGGGACTTGGCCAGAATCACGCAAGGAACAGGTGCGCAGCGAAACCCCACGTCCCCCGGAGCGCGCGAAAATTGTGAAAATACCATCATCTTAATAAAAATGGGCAAAACGCACCCAAAATGTGGGAAAAGAAAAGTCGGTTGGCCCCCAAATGGGGGACTTGGCCAGAATCACACTTGGAACAGGTGCGCGGCGAAACCCCACGATCCCCGGGGCGCATGAAAATTGCGAAAATACCCCAACCTTACTAAAAAGGGGCATAACGCACCCGAAAAGTGGGGAAGAAAAAGTCGGTTGACCCCCAAAACGGGGGACTTGGCCAGAATAATGTCAGGAATTGGTGAATGGCGAAACCCCATGTCCACCGAAGCACTCAAAAATTACGAAAATACCCTAACCTTACTAAAAAAGGGCAATACGGACCCGAAAAGTGGGGAAGGAAAAGTCGGTTGACCCCAAAACGGGGGACTTGACAAGAATCACGCCGGGAACAAGTGCGCAACGAAACCCCTCGTCCGCCGGAGTGCGTGAAAATTACGAAAATACAGTCACCTTAATAAAAAGGGCAAAACGCACCCGAAAAGTGGATAAGAAAAAGCCCGTTAACCCCCAAAACGGGGGGGGGGGGGACTTGGCCAGAATCACGCCGGGAATAGATGCGTAGGGAAACCCCACGTCGCTAGAGCGCGCAAAAACTACAAAAATACCCTCACCTTACTAAAAAGGGGCAAAACACACCCGAAAAGTGGGGAAAGAAAAGCCGGTTGACCCCCAAAACGGGGGGACTTGGCCAGAATCACCCCATGAACAGGTGCGTTGTGAAACCCCACGTACGCCGGAGCAAGCAAAAATTACGAAAATACCCTCAACTTACCAAAAAGGGGCAAAACGCACCCGAAAAGTGGGGAAGGAAGAGCCGGTTGACCCCCAAGACGTGGGGACTTGGCCAAAATCACCACGGGAATAGGTGTGCAGTAAAATCCCACGTCCGCTGGTGTGCGCGAAAATTACGAAAATACCATCACCTTACTAAAAGGGGGAAAAATGCACCCGAAAAGTGGGAAAGGAAAAGCCGGTTAACCCCCAAAACGGGGGGACTTGCCCAGAATCACGCAGGAAACAGGTGCGCGGCGAAAACCCACGTCCACCGGAGCGCGCGAAAATTGCGAAAATACCATCACCTTACTAAAAATGGGCAAAACGTACCCAAAAAGTGGGAAAAGAAAAGCCGGTTGGCCCCCACGTCCACTGAAGCACTCAAAAATTACAAAATACTCTCACCTTACTAAAAAGGGGCAATACGCACCCGAAAAGTGTGAAGGAAAAGCCGGTTGACCCCAAAACGGGGGGACTTGGCCAGAATCACGCCGGGTACAGGTGCGTAGCGAAACCCCTCGTCCGCCGGAGTGCGCAAAAATTACGAAAATACCCTCACCTTAATAAAAAGGGAAAAATGCACCCGAAAAGTGGGGAAGAAAAAGCCGGTTAACCCGTAAAATGGGGGTACTTGGCCAGAATCACGTCCGGAACAGGTGCGCAGGAAAACCCCACGTCCGCTGGAGGGGGCAAAAATTGCGAAAATACCCTCACCTTACTAAAAAGGGGCAAAATGCACCCGAAAAGTGGGAAAGGAAAAGCCACTTGACCACCAAAACGGGGAGACTTGGACAGAATCACGTCGGGAATAGGTGCGCAGCGAAACCCCTCGTCCGCCGGATTGCGCAAATATGACGAAAATACCCTCACCTTAATAAAAAGGGTAAAACGCACCCGAAAAGTGGGGAAGGAAAAGCCGGTTAACCCCCAAAAGGGGGGACTTGTCCAGAATCACGTCGAGAACAGTGCGCAGCGAAACCCCACGTCCGCTGGGGCGCGCGAAAATACCTTCACCTTACTAAAAAGGGGCAAAACGCACCCTAAAAGTGGGGAAGGAAAACCCAGTTGACCAACAAAACGGGGGGACTTGGCTAGAATCACGCTGGAAACAGGTGCGCAGCGAAACCCCTCGTCCGCCGGAGTGCGCAAAAATTGCGAAAATACCTTCACCTTAATAAAAAGGGCAAAACGCACCAGAAAAGTGGGGAAGGAAAAGTCGGTTAATCCCCAAAACGGGGGGACTTGGCCAGAATCATGTTAGGAACAGGTGCGCAGCGACACCCCACATCCGCTAGTGCGCGCGAAAATTGCGAAAAATGCGAAAATACCCCTTACTAAAAAGAGGTAAACACACCCAAAAAGTGGGGAAGGAAAACCCGATTGACCACCATAACGGGGGACTTGCCCTGAATCACGGCGGGAACAGGTGCGCAGCGAAACCCCACGTCCGCCGGAGCGCGCGAAAATTATGAAAATACCCTCACCTCACTAAAAAGGGGCAAAACGCACCCGAAAAGTGGAGAATGAAAAGTCGGTTGACCCCCAAAACGGGGAGACTTGGCCAGAATCACTCCGGTAACAATTGTGCAATGAAACCCCACGTCCGCCGGAGCGCGCGAAAATTATGAAAATATCCTCACTTTACTAAAAAAGGGCAAAACACACCCGTAAAGTAGGGAATAAAAAATCGGTTGACCCCCGAAACGGGGGACTTGGCCAGAATCACGCCGGGAACAGGTTCGCAGCGAAACCCACGTCCGCTGGAGCGCGCGAAAATTATGAAAATACCCTCATTTGACTAAATAGGGGCAAAACTCACTCGAAAAGTGGGGAAGAAAAAGCCAGTTGACCACCAAAACGGGGAGACTTGGCCAGAATCACGCCGAGAACTGGTGCGCAGCGAAACCGCACGTCTGTCGGAGCGTGCAAAAATTACGAAAATAACCTCACCTTAATAAAAGGGGCAAAACGCACTCGAAAAATGGGGAAGGAAAAGTCGGTTCCAAAACGGTAGGACTTGGCCCGAATCCCGTCGGGAACAGGTGCGCAGCGAAACCACAAGTCCGCCGGAGCGCGCGAAAATTAAGAAAATACCATCACCTTACTAAAAAGGGGAAAAACGCACCCGAAAAGTGGGGAAGGAAAAGCCGATTGACCCCCAAAACAGGGGGACTTGCCCAGAATCACGCAAGGAACAAGTGTGTAGCGAAACCCCACGTCCCCCGTAGCGCGCGAAAATTGCGAAAATACCATCATCTTAGTAAAAATGGGCAAAATGCACCTAAAATGTGGGAAAAGAAAAGTCGGTTGGCCCCCAAATGGGGGATTTGGCCAGAATCACACAGGAACAGGTGCGCGGCGAAACCCCACGATCCCCGGAGCGCGTGAAAATTGCGAAAATACCCACACCTTACTAAAAAGAGGCATAACGCACCCGAAAAGTGGGGAAGAAAAAGCCGGTTGACCCCAAAAATGGGGGACTTGGCCAGAATCATGTCAGGAATTGGTGCATGGCGAAACCCCATGTCCACCAAAGCACTCAAAAATTATGAAAATACAGTCACCTTAATAAAAATGGCAAAATGCACCCGAAAAGTGGGGAAGAAAAAGCCCGTTAACCCCCAAAACGGGGGGACTTAGGCAGAATCACACCGGGAATAGATGCGCAGGGAAACCCCACGTCGCCAGAGCGCGCGAAAATTACGAAAATACTTTCACCTTACTAAAAAGGGGCAAAACGCACCCAAAAAGTGGGGAAGGAAAAGCCGGTTGACCGCCAAAATGGGGAGATTTTGCTAGAATCACGCCGGGAACAGGTGCGCAGCGAAACCCCACGTCCACCGGAGCGCACAAAAATTACGAAAATACCCTCACCTTACTAAAAAGGGGCAAAACACACTCGAAAAGTGGGGAAAAAAAGGCGGTTGACCCCCAAAACGGGGGGACTTGGCCAGAATTACGCCATGAACAGGTGCGCAGCGAAACCCCACGGACGCCGGAGCGGGCAAAAATTATGAAAATACCCTCAACTTACTAAAAAGGGGCAAAACGCACCCGAAAAGTGAGGAAGGAAAAGCCGGTTGACCCTAAAGACGGGGGACTTGGCCAGAATCACGACAGGAATAGGTGCGCAATAAAACCCCACGTCCGTCGGTGTGCGTGAAAATTACGAAAATATCATTACCTTACTAAATAGGGGCAAAACGCACCTGAAAAGTGCGAAAGGAAAAGCCGGTTGACCCTCATAACGGGGGGACTTGGCCAGAATCACCCCGGGAACAGGTGCGCAGCGAAATCCCGTGTCCGCCAGAGTGCGCGAAAATTATGAAAATACCCTCACCGTAATAAAAAGGGCAAAACGCACCCAAAAAGTGTGGAAGGAAAAGCCGTTTAATCCCCAAAACGGGGGGACTTAGCCAGAATCACGTCGGGAACAGGTGCGCAGCGAAACCCACGTCCGCTGGAGTGCACGAAATACCCTCACCTTACTAAGAAAGGGCAAAACGCACACGAAAAGTGGGAAAGGAAAAGTCGGTTGACCTCCGAAACAGGGGATTTGGCTAGAATCACGCCGGGAACAGGTTCGCAGCGAAGCCCCACGTCCGTCGGAGCACGCGAAAATCATGAAAATACCCTCATCTGACTAAATAGGGGCAAAACGCACCTGAAAAGTGGAGAAAAAAAGCCGGTTGACCCCCAAAACGGGGAGACTTGGCCAGAATCGCGTCAAGAATAGGGGTGCAGCGAAACCCAACGTCCGTCGGAGCGCGCAAAATTTACGAAAAATACCCTCACCATACTAAAAAAGGCAAAACGTACTCGAAAAATGGGGAAGAAAAAGCCGGTTTACCCCCAAAACAGGGGCAATTAGCCAGAATCACGCTGGAAACAGTGGCGCAGCGAAACCCCAAGTCCGCCGCAGCGCGCAAAAATTACGAAAATACCCTCACCTTAATAAAAGGGGCAAAACGCCCCCGAAAAATGGGGAAGGAAATGTTGGTTCCAAAACGGGAGGATTTGACCAGAATCACGTCGGGAACTGGTGCGCGGTGAAACCGCCCTTCCACCGAAGCACTCAAAAATTACAAAAATACCCTCACCTTACTAAAAAATGGCAAAACGCACGTGCGGAAGAAAAAGCCGGTTGACCCCTATAACGGGGAGACTTGGCCAGAATCACGCCGGGAACAGGTTCGTAGTGAAACCCCACATCCGTCGGAGCGCGCGAAAATCATGAAAATACCCTCATTTGACTAAATAGGGGCAAAACGCACCCAAAAAGTGGGGAAGAAATAGCCGGTTGACCCCCAAAACGGGGAGACTTGGCCAGAATCACGTCAGGAACAAGGGTGCAGCGAAACCCAACGTCCGTCGGAGCGCGCAAAATTTACGAAAATACTCTCACCTTACTAAAAAGGGGCAAAACGCACTCAAAAAGTGGGGAAGGAAATGTCGGTTCCAAAACGGGGGGAGTTGGCTAGAATTCCGTCGGGAACAGGTGCGCAGCAAAACCCCACGTCCGCCAGAGCGCGTGAAAATTGCGAAAATACCCCCACCTTACTAAAAAGGGGCATAACGCACCCGAAAAGTGGGGAAGAAAGCCGGTTGACCCCCAAAACGGGGGACTTGGCCAGAATCACATAGGGAACTGGTGCTCAGCGAAACCCCACGTCCACTGAAGCACTCAAAAATTACAAAAATACCCTCACCTTACTAAAAAGGGGCAAAACGCACCCGAAAAGGTGGGAAAGAAAAGTCGGTTGACCCCCAAAACGGGGGGACTTGGCCAGAATCACGCCAGGAACAGGTGCGTAACGAAACCCTTCGTCCGTCGGAGTGCGCAAAAATTACGAAAATACTCTCACCTTCATAAAAAGGGCAAAATGCACCCAAAAAGTGTGGAAGGAAAAGCCGGTTAATCCCTAAAACGGCGGAACTTGGCCAGAATCACGTCGGGAACAGGTGCGCAGCGAAACCCCACTTCCGCTGGAGTGCGAAATATTGCGAAAATACTCTCACCTTACTAAAAAGGGGCTAAACGCACCCAAAAAGTGGGAAGGAAAAGCCGATTGACCCTCAAAACGGGGGGACTTGGCCAGAATCACGGCGAGAACAGGTTCGCAGCGAAACTCACGTCTGCAATAGCGCGCAAAAATTATGAAAATACCCTCATCTGACTAAATAGGGGCAAAATGCACCAAAAAAGTGGGGAAAGAAAAGCCGGTTGACCCCCAAAACGGAGGGACTTGGCCAGAATCACTGTGGGAAAAGGTGCGCAACGAAATCTCACGTCCGCCAGAGCGTGCGAAAATTACGAAAATACCCTCACCTTACTAAAAAGGGGCAAAATGCATGTGAAAAGTGGGGAAGAAAAAGCCGGTTGACCCCCAAAATGGGGGGACTTGCTAAAATCATGTCGGGAACAATTGCGCAACGGAACCCCACGTCTGCCGGAATGCGCGAAAATTACGAAAATACCCTCACCTTACTAAAAAAGGGCAAAACGCACCCGAAAAGTGGGGAGTGAAAGTCGGTTGACCACCAAAATGGGGAGATTTGGCCAGAATCATGCATAGAATAGGTGCGCAGCGAAACCCCACGTCCACCGGAGCGCGCGAAAATTGCGAAAATACCATCACCTTACTAAAAATAGGTAAAATGCACCCAAAAAGTAGGAAAAGAAAACCGGTTGGCCCCCAAATGGGGGGACTTAGCTAGAATAACGCTGAGAACAGGTGCGCGGCGAAACCTCACGTCTGCTGGACCACATGAAAATTGCAAAAAAAACCCCACCTTACTAAAAAGGGGCATAACGCACCCGAAAAGTTAGGAAGAAAAAGCCGGTTGACCCCCAAAACGGGGGACTTGGCCAGAATCACGTCGGGAATTGGTGCGCGACGAAACCTCACGTCCACCGTAGCACTCAAAAATTACGAAAATACCCTCACCTTACTAAAAAGGGGCAAAACGCACCCGAAAAGTGGGGAAAGAAAAGGCGGTTGACCCCCAAAACGAGGGGACTTGGCCAGAATCACGCCGGGAACAGGTGCGCAACGAAACCCCTCGTCCGTCGGAGTGCGCGAAAATTACAAAAATACCCTCACCTTAACAAAAAGGGCAAAACGCACAAGAAAAACGGGGAAGGAAAAGTCGCTTAATCCGCAAGACGGGGGGACTTGGCCAGAATCACGTTGAGAACAGGTACGCAGCGAAACCCCACGTCCGCTGGAGCGCGGAAAATTGTAAAAATAACCTCACCTTAGTAAAAAGGCGCTAAACGCACCCAAAAAGTGGGGAAGAAAAAAGCCGATTGACCCTCAAAACGGGGGGACTTGGCCAGAATCACGGCGGGAACAGGTGCATAGCGAAACCCCATGTCCGCCGGAGCGCGCAAAAATTACGAAAATACCCTCATCTGACTAAATATGGGCAAAGCTCATCCGAAAAGTGGGGAAGAAAAAGTCGGTGGACCCCCAAAATGGGGGGGACTTGGCCAGAATCACACCAGGAACAGGTACGCAGCGAAACCCCACGTCAGCCGGAGCGCGCGAAAATTACGAAAATACTCTCACCTTAATAAAAGCGGCAAAACGCACCCAAAAATTGGGGAAGGAAAAGCCGGTTGACCCACAAAACAGGGGGATTTGGCCAGAATCAAGCCGGGAATAGGTGCGCCACGAAACCCCACGTCTGCCGGAGTGCGCGAAAATTACTAAAATACCTTCACCTTAACAAAAAGGCAAAACGCACCCGAAAAGTGGGGAAGGAAAAGCCGGTTGACCCCCAAAACGGGGGGACTTGGCCAGAATCACGCCGGAAACCGGTGCGCAGCGAAACCCACGTCCGCTGGGCACGTAAAAATTGCGAAAATACCCTCACCTTTCGAAAAAGATGCTAAACGCACCCAAAAAGTGGGAAAGGAAAAGCTGATTTATGGGGGGACTTGTTCAGAATCACGGCGGGAACAGGTGCGCAGCAAAACCCCAAGTCCGTCGGAGCGCGCAAAAATGACAAAAATACCCTCACCTTAATAAAAGGGGCGAAACGCACTCGAAAAGTGGGGAAGGAAAAGCCTGTTCCAAAATGGGGGGACTTGGCCAGAATCGCGTCGGGAAGATGTGCGCAGTGAAACCACACGTCCATCGGAGCGCGCGAAAATGACGAAAATACGATCACCTTACTAAAAAGAGGAAAAATGCACCCAAAAACTAGAGAAAGAAAAGCTGGTTGACCACCAAAACGAGGGGACTTAGCCAGAATCACGCAGAGAACAGGTGCGAGGCGAAACTCCACGTCCATCGGAGCGCGCAAAAATTGCGAAAATACCATCACCTTACTAAAAATAGGCAAAATACACCCAAAAAGTACGAAAAGAAAACCGGTTGGCCCCCAAATGGGGGGACTTGCCCAGAATAACGCTGAGAACAGGTGCGCGGCGAAACCCCAAGTCCGCCGGAGTGCGTGAAAATTGCGAAAATACCCCCACTTACTAAAAAGGGGCATAACGCACCCGAAAAATAGGGAAGAAAAAGTCGGTTGACCCCCAAAACAGGGGACTTGGCCAGAATCACGTCGGGAACTGGTGCGCGACGAAGCCCCACGTCCACCGAAGCACTCAAAAATTACGAAAATACCCTCACCTTACTAAAAAGGAACAAAACGCACCCAAAAAGTGGGGAAGGAATAGGCGGTTGACCCCCAAAACGGGGGGACTTGGTCAGAATCACGTCGGGAACAGGTGCGCAACAAAACCCTCGTCTGTCGGGGTGCGCAAAAATTACAAAAATACCCTCACCTTAACAAAAAGGGCAAAATGCACCCAAAAAACGGGGAAGGAAAAGCCGGTTAATCCCCAAAACGGGGGGACTTTGCCAGAATCACGTCGAGAACAGGTGCGCAGCGAAACCCCACGTCCGCTGGAGCGCGAAAAATTGTGAAAATAACCTCACCTTACTAAAAAGGGGCAAACGCACCCAAAAAGTGGGGAAGGAAAACCCGATTGACCCTCAAAACGGGAGGACTTGGCCAGAATCACGACGGGAACAAGTGCACAGCGAAACTCCATGTCCGCCGAAGCGCGTAAAAATTACGAAAATACCCTCATTTGACTAAATAGGGGCAAAGCGTATCCGAAAAGTGGGGAAGGAAAAGCCGGTTGACCCCAAAAATGGGGGAACTTGGTCAGAATCACGCCGGAAACAGGTGCGCAGCGAAACCCAACGTCAGCCGGAACGCGCAAAAATTCTGAAAATACCCTCACCTTACTAAAAGGGCAAAACACATCCAAAAAGTGGGGAAGGAAAAGCCGGTTAACCCCCAAAACAAGGAGATTTGGCCAGAATCAAGCCGGAAATAAGTGCGCCGTGTAACCCCAAGTCCGCAGGAGTGCGCTAAAATTACAAAAATACCCTCACCTTAACAAAAAAGGCAAAACGCACCAAAAAAGTGGGAAAGGAAAAGCCAGTTGACGCCCAAAATGGGGGGACTTGGCCAGAATCACGCCGGGAACCGGTGCGCAGCGAAACCCCACGTCCGCTGGAGCGCGCAAAAATTGCAAAAATACCATCACCTTTCTAAAAAGATACTAAACGCACCCAAAAAGTGGGGAAGGAAAAGTCGATTGACCCTCAAAATGGGGGGACTTGTTAAGAATCTCGGCGGGAACAGGTGCGCAGCAAAACCCCAAGTCCGTTGGAGTGCGCAAAAATTACACAAATACCCTCACCTTAATAAAAGGGGCAAAATGCAACCGAAAAGTGGGGAAGGAAAAGCCGGTTCCAAAATGGGGGGACTTGGCCAGAATCGCGTCCAGAAGATGTGGGGAAGGAAAAGCCGGTTGACCCCCAATACGGGGGGACTTGGCCAGAATCACGCAGGGAACAGGTACGCAGCGAAACCCCACGTCCACCAGAGCGCGCGAAAATTACAAAAATACCATCACCTTACTAAAAAGGGGAAAACGCACCCGAAAAGTGGGAAAAAAAAGCCGATTGGCCCCTAAAATGGGGGACTTGGCCAGAATCACGCTGGAAACAGGTGCGCAGCGAAACCCGACGTCCGTCGGAGTGCGCTAAAATTACGAAAATCCCCTCACCTTACTAAAAAGGGGCAATACGCATCCGAAAAATGGGGAAAAAAAACCTGGTTGACCCCCAAAACGAGGGGACTTGGCCAGAATCACATTAGGAACAGGTGTGCGACCAAACCCCACGTCCGCCGGAGCGCATGAAAATTGTGAAAATACCCCCACCTTACTAAAAAGGGTCAAAACGCACCCGAAAAGTGGGGAAAAAAGCCGGCTGACCCCCAAAACGGGGGGACTTGGCCATAATCACGCAGGGAACAGGTGCACAGCGAAACCCCACGTCCACTAGAACTTAAAAAATTGCGAAAATATCATCACCGTACTAAAAATGGGCAAAACGCACCCAAAAAGTGGAAAAAGAAAATCCGATAGGCCCCCAAATGGGGGGACTTGGCCAGAATCACGCTGGGAACAGGTTCGCGACGAACCCCCATGTTTGCCAGAGCGCGTGAAAATTGCGAAAATACCCCCATCTTACTTAAAAGGGGAATAACGCACCCAAAAAGTGGGGAAGAAAAAGCCGGTTGACCCCCAAAACTGGGGACTTGGCCAGAATCACGTCAGGATTAGTGCGCGACGAAACGCCAAGTCCACCGAAGCACTCAAAAATTATGAAAATACCCTCACTTTACTAAAAAGGGGCAATACGCACCCGAAAAGTGGGGAAGGAAAAGCCGGTTGACCCCCAAAACGGGGGGACTTGGCCAGAATCACGTCGGGGACAGGTGCGCAGCGAAACCCCTCATCCGCTAGAGTGCGCGACAAATACGAAAATACCCTCACCTTAATAAAAAGAATAAAATGCACCCAAAAAGTGGGGAAGAAAAACCCGGTTAACCCCAAAACGGGGGGACTTGGCCAGAATCACGTCGGGTACGGGTGTGCAGGGAAACCCCACATCCGCTGGAGCGTGCAAAAATTGTGAAAATACCATCATCTTACTAAAAAGGGGCAAAACGCACCCGAAAAGTGGGAAAGGAAAAGCTGGTTGACCCCCAAAACGGAGGGACTTGGACAAAATCACGCCGGTAACAGGTGCGCAGCAAAACTCCTCGTCCGCCGGAGTGCGCAAAAATTACGAAAATATCCTCACCTTAATAAAAAGGGCAAAAAGCACCCGAAAAGCGGGGAAGGAAAAGCCAGTTAATCCCTAAAACGGGGGACTTGGCCAGATTTACGTCGGCAACAGGTGCGCAGCGAAACCCTATGTTCACTGGAGCGCGGAAAATTGTGAAAATACCATCACCTTACTAAAAAGGGGCTAAACGCACCCGAAAAGTGGGGAAGGAAAAGCCGATTGACCCTCAAAACGGGGGGATTTGGCCAGAATCACGACGGGAACAGGTGCGCAGCGAAACCCCACGTCCGCCAGAGCACGCGAAAATTACGAAAATACCCTCACCTTACTAAACAGGGGCAAAACGCACCCGAAAAGTGGGGAATGAAAAGTCGGTTGACCCCCAAAATAGGGGGACGTCACCAGAATCACGTTGGAAAGAGGTTCACAACGAAACCCCACGTCCGCCGGAGCAAGCGAAAATTACGAAAATACTCTCACCTTACTAAAAAGGAGCAAAACGCACCCAAAAAGTGGGAAAGAAAAAGCCGGTTGCCCCCAAAACAGAGGGATTTGGCCAAAATCAAGCCGGAAATAGATGCGCCGCGAAACCCCACATCCGTCGGAGTGCGTGAAAATTATAAAAATACCCTCACCTTAACAAAAAAGGCAAAATGCACCCGAAAATGGGGAAGGAAAAGTCAGTTGACCCCCAAAACGGGGGAACTTGGCCAGAATCATGTCGGGAACCGGTGCGCAACGAAACCCCTCGTCCACTGAAGCGCGCGAAAATTGCGAAAATACACTCACCTTTCTAAAAAGATGATAAATACACCCAAAAAGTGGAAAAGGAAAAGCCGATTGACCCTCAAAATGGGGAGACTTGTTCAGAATCACGGCGAAACTAGTGCGCAGCAAAACCCCAAGTCCGTCGGAGTGCGCAAAAATTACGAAAATACCCTCACCTTAATAAAAGGGGCAAAACGCACCCGAAAAGTGGGGAAGGAAAAGCCGGTTCCAAAACGGGAGGACTTGGCCAGAATCGCGTCGGGAACATATGCGCAGCGAAACCACAAGTCCGCTGGAGCGCGGAAAAATGACGAAAATACCATCACCTTACTAAAAAGGGGAAAAATGCACCCTAAAAGTGGGAAAGGAAAAGCCGATTGACCCCCAAAACGGGGGGACTTGGCCAGAATCACGCAGGGAACAGGTGCGCAGCGAAACCTCACGTCCACCGGAGCACGCGAAAATTACAAAAATACCATCACCTTACTAAAAAGGGGAAAAATGCACCCGAAAAGTGGGAAAAGAAAAGCCGGTTGGCCCCTAAAATGGGGGGACTTGGCCAGAATCATGCTGAGAACAGGTGCGTAGCGAAACATGACGTACGTCGGAGTGCGCAAAAATTACAAAAATACCCTCACCTTAATAAAAAGGGGCAAAACACACCCGAAAAATTGGGAAGGAAAAGCTGGTTGACCCCAAAACGGGGGGACTTGGCCAAAATCACATCAGGAACAGGTGTGCGACGAAACCCCACGTCCGTCGGAACGCATGAAAATTGCGAAAATACCCTCACCTTACTAAAAAGTGGCAAAACGCACCCGAAAAGTGGGGAAGAAAAAGCTGGTTAACCCTCAACACGGGGAGACTTGGCTAGAATCACGTCGAGAACTGATGCGCGGCGAAACCCCACGTCCACCGAAGCACTCAAAAATTACGAAAATACCCTCACCTTACTAAAGATGGGTAAAACGTACCCGAAAAATGGGAAAGGAAAAGCCAGTTGACCCCCAAAACGGGGGGACATGGCCAGAATCACTCCGGGAACAGGTGCACAGCGAAATCTCTCGTCCGCCGGAGTGCGCAAAAATTACGAAAATACCTTCACCTTAATAAAAAGGGAAAAACGCACACGAAAAATGGGGAAGGAAAAGCCGGTTAACCCCTAAAACGGGGGTACTTGGCCAGCATCACGTCGGGAACAGGTGCGCAGCGAAACCCCACGTTGTGACAACCCGAATTTTCGAGAATAATTATAATAAGAATTTAATATAGAATAATTCTTATTATGATTCGAGTTTGAATGTATATGTGTTATATATATTTATGTGATTTATTTGGTGAGCTTAATATGTATATATAAATGTGAAATATATATACATAGATTCAGAATGATTGAGTTAATAGTTAATAATTGTAACGATCGCGAGCTGTGGGTAGTCTGGTAATTCGAGCTTATGGATATTATTGAATAGTAATAATATTATGTGTTAAGCGTTTAAAAGTTATATAATGACCTAGATTATGTGTAGACGATGATTAGTAAGTATGGAAGTTTTCGTATAAGCTAATTTGGTGGTTTCGAGAAATATCGCTAGAGTACTATTTATTGGATTAAATAAATAGTTGAAGGATAATATTATTAAACGAGTTTTTATTGTAAAGACGCTAACCCGAATTATGGGCGAGATGTATGTGCGATGATGTATATGATTATGGGGAGTTAATCGTGAAGAGCAGCGATCGCGAATCGTGAATACCCTTGTAATTTGGGTTTATTAATATTATTAAGTGGATTAAATATTATATTTTGAGGTGACGTGTTTTAAGGATATTTTATAAACTGGATGATGTCAATATATGAAGTTTTATGCGTTGTTGAACCGTAGGAGTGAATAATTGATTTTGCGAAAGATCACAAAATCACTATTCACGGGACACGTTTCCTGAGGCACTATTCACGCCATAATATTTTTGTGTCTTTTTCAATTTTAATAAATTTCATAAATACGTGTATGCGCACGAATAATTTTTCTAAGCGTCGGAAATTTTATTTGAGCTGATACGTGATTTTATCCGTATCCAAAATGTATAATATGGGTGTTCCGAATAAATGGACAAATCCCACAATAATTATTTTATGCATCCCAATATTTATGGTTATACCCATTTTAATTTTGGGTAGAGTTATTTACCAGTTTTGGTACAAAAGTGGGAGTTTTCGGATATAATTTTGGTGTATTTGAGTATTTATTTTGGCTTGTTACTCCAAGAGGGAACCAATCCCTCATTTTAGACCAATTAGACTTGAGAAAGAAGGGAGGTTGCCGGCAAGCTCCTTGGGCCACCAACCCACTTCTCCCAAAATTACTCCTCCACTCTTCCATTCCAATTCAAACCATTCCATTTCTCTCTTGCATGCCATTTCCTTTATTCCTTGTCTAAGTTCAGCAGATAGAGAGAGAGGGAGAGTGAGAGAGGGAGCTGCAAGAAGGAAGGAGGGGGAAGTCGCCGGAAAAGAGGAGGAAGTCGCCGAAAAAGAGAAGAAAGTCGCCGGAAAAGAAAGGAGGAAGAAGAAGTAGGCACGGGTGGAGGAAGAAGAGAATCCAAGCAAGAAAAACTCAAGCCAAGCAAGCCTAGCAACCTTATTAACCTCTTGAAGAGATTTGTAGAGGTAAACAATCAACCAAAACTGATTTCATTTGCTTTTATGAAGATTTTTGAGTTTTGAAGGTTTTTGGAGCTTTTTAGCTCATGCTTGATCTTTGATGCGATTCTTGTTGTTTTTGTTTGTGTTGGATGTTTGTAAATGTTGTTAAGATGTTATATAAGCCATTAATAACATCAAAGTGGAACAAAAACGCAATAAATCCGTACCTATGCTTAAGGAGGATGAAGAACATGAAGAACAATGAACTTTGGACATGAACTTGGACATTTGGACGATTTAGAGGACCTTATAGCTATGATTTCGTGTTTATTTAATTCGTTTGTTGTTATGATATTGTACTTCCATGGGTTATGAGTTTAACTCAGTTGGAATGGAGTAAAAAGGGATTAAAACAAAGTTTTGGTGAAGATTTTTGTGAAGAACACCAAGAACACGAAAATATAACATGAGTTGATACTTTGGCCTAAGATTTGGCCATGTTAATGTTAATGGATAGCTTTGAATTTTTGATATGTTGTATCCCTATGTCTTAGGATTCCATAGAGTCCAGAACGGACCAATTTGAACGTGTATTGAGGGAGTTATGGTGATTGGAAGCAAGATAGGTCTAGAACACCAAAACAGAGCATTCCGGGAAGCAAAACGGGTTGGAGACTCAGGCCGAGCGCCTAAGGCACTGGCTAGGCACTGGCCACGGGCTTAGATACTATGAGAGAGTGCCTAGAGTGCTGCCCAAAGGCCATTTTGAGCGCCTAAGGCGCTGGTAAGGAAACTATGCAAAACTGCTCCGACGTCCTTTAGTAAAATGAGCATAACTTTCTCATACGAACTTGGATTGAGTTGATTCAAGATGATTCGAAAAGAGGACGAGTAGACTACAACTTTCATTCTTTAAGTTTTTCAATTTGAGGTCCGTAGCATGGTCTAAATTGTCCATTTATAGGACTGATATGAAATTGGGGGCAATCGGAGGGTGTCGGGCATGCGCGTAAGCACATGTAATGCTCCCGACAATGTAAAATATTGTTCTAAGTTCTAAAATATGAATGTTATGATTTATAATGATACTTAATATTAACCATTGAGTATTAGACAATTCGAGTGGGCGTGCTAAGCGTACGCAATCGCGTGTCACTTGGACGTTCGAATAGGCAAGTGTGGCGTACGGACATGCAAACGTCGTAACGCCGTAACAAGTGTGTATAACCTTGTTTAATATTTTGTTTCTAATAATAATGAAACATGATAGAGTGTTATAACCCAATGTATGAGCATGCTAAACATGTCAAAAAGAGGCGAATTAGGCATGTGACGTATAAACGTCGAAACGCCGTGTAAAGTGTTAATGAACTTAAATAATGTTTCGATTCAAATGAAACGAACATTATAAGATATGGGATGGGGTTAATGTAACCAATAAGTATTGATGATGATAAGGGTCGTAACGTTTTCAAAAGACGTGACGCCGAGTAACGTTTTAGAGTTAATCGCGTTTATTAATTTATAATGCGCGAACAATATGAGATAAGAGTTGTTATATTGTAAACTATTATATGATGCCTTTTCAGTGGCTAATTGGTGTTTTATTGCTAAATAAATTGTGTAGGATATTTGAAGGACGAGCCATCATAATTTGGCAAGGAACGCTTAAAGGCAAGTTCTTTTAGTAACTTGTTAACTTGTTTAAATGTATTGATGTACATGAATTGATTACTAAATCTTTCCTTATTATGTGGATTGTATGCGAGCATGATTAAAGTGTGCACAATGTGCAATTATGTGACTATATTATTCTATGTGGAACTTGAACTATTATGAATATACAATGTGAGATGCATGAAGTACGCTATGAGATACATGATGCATATATAGATGAATTGCATAAGATTTATAATGCATGAGTAAGATGCATGGATAAATGCAAACTTATGTGTTACGTGAAGTATGAAATGTGAAAATTATTAGTTCTTGTTGAGCCGTCGTGCTCATTCTTGCAAAATTAAAACTTTTGCAGATTTTACGATGCAATGCAATTATCTTGATATCGTGGTGATAAGGATTAGAGAGACATGGAAACAGGAAGGTTGCTAAATATTTCTTTATTGTAATTACTTAGCTGTGATGACGGTATATGATGTACGTGAATTTGACTGTATAAACCTTGAGTTAAAAATGGAGGTTATCCATTATAGTAGTTAAGACGTGATTATGTTAGTTATTTGTTATAGTAAACTACAAGGATGACGATGATGTATAAAGGACATTTTTGTAACGAATGTATAGCTGTTGAATAACTTTGCGAATATTCAGGGATCGAATAAAGTCAGAATTTGGACCATGTGTTCACACAGGAGATTCTGTAAATGATCATGGTATTTATTCAACTTTGATCATAAGTGTATTATTAAAGGTTTTCGTGCCTGGTACTAGATTAGGATTTATTGTAATATCATTGTAATTACATTCTTGTAGTAAGATTATGTTTTAGTTATGGTTTCGAGGCTTGGGACGACAATATTTATATCATATCAATGTAAATATTTGTATTATTCCGCAATGAGTTATAGTTAGTATGATGTTCGAGTTGCACAATGATGCACCAGACCCGAGGTTAAAGTAACCCGGGTTTGGGGGCAAAACGCACCCAAAAAATGGGGAAGGAAAAGCCGGTTAACCCCTAAAACGGGGGGACTTAACCATAATCACGTCGGGAACAGGCGCGCAGGGAAACCCCACGTCCGATGGAGCGGGCAAAAATTGCGAAAATACCCTCACTTTACTGTCGACGCCGGGTTTTCTCTTTCTCTTTTCCTTTTCCAATTTTAGCCTTTTGGTTTAGATGATTTTTTGGAAAAGGTCGGCATTGAGGTCGACGGGGTTTTGAAAGATCGTTTTTATGATGAGCCAATTAACCAGAGTCGCCAGTTGGTATATTTGAAATGGATGTACCAACTCATCCGAGTTTTCATTTTTATAAATCGCTGGCTCATATGTGACTCTGAATTAATTGGTCTGCGAATCGAGATTCATAGAGTTCGGGGGCTTGCTTAAGTGAGGGGAAGGTGTTAGGCACCCCTCGACTTCCGTGAAGCACGGTTATCGCAATCTTGATGCTTTCCTATCCTTTAATTCATGAAATGTGTGTGTGCGTGTGTGTGTGTGTGTGCCTATGTAAATGTTGTGGTGAGCTTGCATAAAAGAATCATTTGGATTATTAGGGAAAATTGTGTTCTAATTTGAGCATGTCTTAGAACGTCCATCGGCTTAAACGAGAAAGCTTTTATGAGAAAAGGATTGATTTTAATTAGCAAAAACTATGAGATTTTCATTAAGCACGTTTTGGCAAAACAAGAGTTTTAAACCTTCGTAAAAATAGGAATCGAAATCTATACATTGCTTTCATAAAATGATGGGCAACTTCTAGGATATCTTTCACCCTACGCACCAAGATTTAATAAAACGTTGTTTTATTTTTATAAAACCATTTTTGTGACATTTGAAAACGACTTTCTTTAGCCTTCTCGTTTAATAGAAATCGACATTCATTAACACCAAATTTTTAGCTACGTGATGCTAACCTCCTAGTTTGCTTGATTTTAAGAAAAAAAACCTTCATCGTTTAATCTTTGAAATCATTTTTCGTGTCACAAAATCCAATCAAGCATAAACACGCGTCGGGGCTATTCATGGGCATGTAAGCCATCAAAATAACCCCAAACGCCCACAATCACAAGTTTCACTATTTCGGGGCCTTAAACACGATTATCGCCTTGGCGTCGTTTTAAGGCCCGACGATTACATATTTACAATAACGGATACATCCACCCGATTACATACATTCAAAAATGTCCATCATCGGATTTGGACCACGGGGTCGCATTCCTAGGCTCACATCCGAACTTATTGCACAACCGCCAAATGGATATAACGAAAATAAACAACAACGGGATGCCTAACACTCTAGGATATCTTACAATGACGATCGAAATACACTATGAATGATACCATACCATAATAGCTAAGATTTGCACCAAACGGATATCATCGGGCTATTAGGGGGAATTTCATTCCGATGAGACCCTCACTAATAGTCCCTAACCCATGGCTTCACAATAACATATGAGAAAAAACTACATTCAAGGTAATTCGGACGACCAAAAGATTAACAACATGGTATAACAAAATGCTAAGAACAAATGGTTTTTTCACCTTGCAATTAATCCCCACAATATGTATGAATTTGTGTATTGAGTAGAGTAGAAAATATGAGATATAATCTCACAAAATTGGTACAATTCCTCACTCTTTTCACTCTTTTTCTCTCCTAATGGCTCTTGTTTTGCTGCTGTTTTCTCCTTTATTTCCGAGCTGCTGCTGCTGCTGAATTCCTCTCTTTTCTCTTCCTGTATGCGAACTGGCCTAATATAGCACTGCCAAGGGCAGCCGCAGATCTATCTGCGGCTGGCCGCAGATATATCTGCGGCTGGCCCTTGGTTCTCCCCCCAGCCAGCCGCGCTCGAGTCCCGTGCGCTTCGAGTCCCGTGCTGCCTCGAGTTCCGTCCTTGGCCGCGAATTGATCTGCGGCTAACTGTGCTGATTTTCTCGTTTTTCTGTGCCTCGTCTCGATTTTTCGTGTCGTACCGTTGGTTCCCCGCTGACGGGTTTGCGCTCGGCAGTCCGGAAACCGTCGGGAAACGTGCCACGTCATCCGGGTAAGCACAGTGATCAGTAACTGACTCTCGACATTCGCTTGTTGTCGTGTCGGCTTCAATATCATCCCGTCGTGGTGGTTTTGAGGGTTCGTCTTTATGTCCACCCTTTATTCTCGTGTGCCGGGTCAATTGACGATTTTGCCCTCCTGTCAGGGTTAGTATAGGAAATGCAAAAATCGGGTGTCTACAGCTGCCCCTCTTTATCATGTTTATGAAATGATAAATGAAATGAACAGGATAAAGAATAGACACTCGATGCATGAATGACAGTGCACAAGAATGACAATACATACATGATTTGCTTGGATCTCAGCCCTTCCCAGGGTTGTTGTTGGTTTGGATCTTAGCCCTTCCCAGGGTGTTAGTTTGGATCTCAGCCCTTCCCAGGGTGTTAGTTTGGATCTCAGCCCTTCCCAGGGTTTTTGTTTTGGTTGGATGCCTTCCCAGGTTTGCTCACCACTCTGTCGCGGTTTGCTTGGATCTCAGCCCTTCCCAGGGTTTGTTGTTTTTTGTTTTTTTTTCTTTTGTGGATATCAGCCCTTCCCAGGGTTGCTCACCATCTTGTTGTGGTTCGCGTGGATCTCAGCCCTTCCCAGGGTTTGCTCACCACTCTGTCGCGGTTTGCTTGGATGCCTTCCCAGGTTTGCTCACCACTCTGTCGCGGTTTGCTTGGATCTCAGCCCTTCCCAGGGTTTGTTGTTTTTTGTCTTTTTTTCTTCTTGTGGATATCAGCCCTTCCCAGGGTTGCTCACCATCTTGTTGTGGTTCGCGTGGATCTCAGCCCTTCCCAGGGTTTGCTCACCACTCTGTCGCGGTTTGCTTGGATGCCCTCCCAGGTTTGCTCACCACTCTGTCGCGGTTTGCTTGGATCTCAGCCCTTCCCAGGGTTTGGTGTTTTTGTCTTTTTTTTTTCTTTTTGTGGATATCAGCCCTTCCCAGGGTTGCTCACCATCTTGTTGTGGTTCGCGTGGATCTCAGCCCTTCCCAGGGTTTGCTCACCACTCTGTCGCGGTTTGCTTGGATGCCTTCCCAGGTTTGCTCACCACTCTGTCGCGGTTTGCTTGGATGCCTTCCCAGGTTTGCTCACCACTCTGTCGCGGTTTGCTTGGATCTCAGCCCTTCCCAGGGTTTGCTCACCACTCTGTCGCGGTTTGCTTGGATCTCAGCCCTTCCCAGGGTTTGCTCACCACTCTGTCGCGGTTTGCTTGGCTGCCTTCCCAGGTTTGCTCACCACTCTGTCGCGGTTCGCTTGGATCTCAGCCCTTCCCAGGGTTTGTTGTTTTTTTGTCTTTTTTCTTTTTGTGGATATCAGCCCTTCCCAGGGTTGCTCACCATCTTGTTGTGGTTCGCATGGATCTCAGCCCTTCCCAGGGTTTGCTCACCACTCTGTCGCGGTTTGCTTGGATGCCTTCCCAGGTTTGCTCACCACTCTGTCGCGGTTTGCTTGGATCTCAGCCCTTCCCAGGGTTTGTTGTTTTTTTGTCTTTTTTCTTTTTGTGGATATCAGCCCTTCCCAGGGTTGCTCCACCCTCCTGTTGTGGTTCGCGTGGATCTCAGCCCTTCCCAGGGTTTGCTCACCACTCTGTCGCGGTTTGCTTGGATGCCTTCCCAGGTTTGCTCACCACTCTGTCGCGGTTCGCTTGGATCTCAGCCCTTCCCAGGGTTTGTTGTTTTTTTGTCTTTTTTCTTTTTGTGGATATCAGCCCTTCCCAGGGTTGCTCACCATCTTGTTGTGGTTCGCGTGGATCTCAGCCCTTCCCAGGGTTTTGCTCACCACTCTGTCGCGGTTTGCTTGGATGCCTTCCCAGGTTTGCTCACCACTCTGTCGCGGTTTGCTTGGATCTCAGCCCTTCCCAGGGTTGGATATTTTTGTCTTTTTTCTTTGTGTGGATATCAGCCCTTCCCAGGGTTGCTCACCATCTTGTTGTGGTTCGCGTGGATCTCAGCCCTTCCCAGGGTTTGCTCACCACTCTGTCGCGGTTTGCTTTGATTCGTCGTGTTCGACGTCCGACTTATTCAGAATTTTGTATTTTATTTTCACATAACGAGTCATGTATGATGCAAGCTTTTTATTCATGGATAGAGAATGACCCCTGTACAGTCTTTTTGATACTATTTTCCATAGGTGTCGTCGCCAGATGTCGTGGTATGCTTGGATCTCGATCCTCCCACAGGATTGGTCGGTGGCTTCTCCGCTGATTGGACGGTTTGTCCGCCGGGTGACAGAGATATGGCAGATGATCTTCCGGAACGTTCCTGATCCTTATTATTCTTTCCGGTGTCGGCGGGCTTTTGCGGAGGGTATTCTGAGCCATTAGGTCCCGGTCCATCCGGTGTTCACGCATCTCGATTACTACCGAGGCTGAGAGGTATGCTGCTCTTGTTGAGAGAGATGCTGCTATTCTGGCCAGGATGTTGTTCATACTGATAGAGACGCCATTGTATTACAGACTAAGGCAATTATAGATGCTCACTCTGAGACCGTTAGCCGAGCCATTGCTTATTGGATCGCGTCGACATGATGGGGCAACAGATTGCAGGGAATGCCGATGCCTCAGATCTATCCACCACTTAATCCATCCTGCTTTGATTAGTTTCAGATTGGTAGATCATTTTATTTCCTGCATAGACTATGTCAGTTTCATCGGTTATCAAAAAGAGAAACCTTGTAACAAAATGACCTATTTATATAGACAAATATTTAGATTTAGTCGTTTTCCCCTTTTTGTCGTATCGTTGCCTTTCATTGGACCCTCATTTTATCCAGCTAACCATGATTTTGATATTTCGCCTTCTTTCTCTTCTCAAGTCTTGATGGGGACTTGTCAGATATTGCCGCATATCCTGTCGATTTCATCGGCTAAGTCTTAGATTCGGGCTAACTGCTTGGTTGGGTTAGGGTTAGGTTATTTGAGATGAAACTGATCAGGTGGCTGGTTTCGGGAGAGTTTCGAGGGTGTAGGAAGGTTTTCTGGCTGTTGGGAATCGGTTTTAATAGAAGAAAGGGTTATTTGTAAGGAATGGGACCGTGCCACAATGGCTGCCTACGTACCCCCACAAGTCGGGAGATCAGGTCCTACGTAGTTCGTTCCTTCAAAGAACGAGGAGAAAAATGATGAGGGATATATATATATATATATATATATATATATATATATATATATATATATATTTTTTTTTTTTTATGCATAGAACCGCTTCACCGAGTCGGAATTAAGGGGTTGTGGAAACACCTCCCCATCCATTTCTTGCAGTATGAGGGCTCCTCCGGACAGCACTTTCTTAATCACAAAAGGCCCCTCCCAGTTCGGGGCAAACTTCCCGTTGGCTTCGTCGTGACAAGGCATTACTCTCTTTAAACACTAGGTCATTTTCTTTGAATTTTCGAGGTCTTATCTTCTTGTCATATGATCGAGAGATCCTTTGCTGATATAACTGACCGTTGCAACACAGCGGCCACCCTCCTTTCATCAATTAGGGCCAATTGGTCGTACCGACTTTGCATCCAATCCTCCTCGTTTATCTGAGCATCAATCAAGATTCTGAGGGACGCCATCTCAACCTCAACTGGCAGAACTGCCTCCATTCCGTATACCAGAGCGTACGGGGTTGCCCCTGTAGAAGTACGTACCGACGTTCTGTACGCCAGCAAGGTGAGAGGTAGCAGATCCGGCCATCCCCCGATGATTAGCGGACATTTTCGCCATGATCTTCTTGATATTCTTATTTGCAGCCTCCACTGCCCCATTCATCTTAGGACGGTAAATGACAGAATTGAGGTGCTTGATCTTAAACTGGTCGCATAATCCCTTCATGAGGGCATTGTTCAAATTCTTGGCATTGTCGGAGACTAAAAACCTCAGGTTGCCCGTATCGGCAAATGACATTATTCCTGATGAAACCGACGATGATCTCCTGAGTTACTTTGGGGAAGGAAGCTGCTTCTACCCATTTAGTGAAGTAATCGATCATGACGAAGATGAATCGGTGGCCGTTGCTTGCTTTGGGCTCTATTGGTCCGATCACATCCATACCCCACATTGAGAATGGCCAAGGGGAGGTCATACAGTGCAGTTCATTGGGGGGCGCATGGATAACATTACCGTGCGCCTGGCATTGGTAACACCGTTTGACGTGATCATCACAGTCGGCTTCTCAGCGTCAACCAGTAATGCCCCGTTCTCAAAATCTTCTTGGCCAGCATCGGCCCACTCATGTGTGGCCCACACACCCCACCATGTATTTCGTCCATAATCTTTTGGGCCTGTGTTTCATTTACACATCGTAGCAATCCCAAATTGGCATCCCTCTTGTACAGTGAATCTCCGCTCAGATAAAATTTCATTGCCATCTTTTGAATTCTCAACCTCTCCGCTCGGCTGGCTTGGTCGGGAATGGATCTATCCCTCAGATATTCCCTTATGTCGTGATACCAAGGCTGCTTTGGCAGAACCCCCTCGTCCGATAGTACCGCCACGTGCTCCTCGTATGCCGGGGCGTTCTGCACTGCTATCTCAATCTGTGGAACGTTCCTGTTCTTGATTGTGTGGACTAGAGAAGCTAAAGTCGCCAATGCATCGGCGAAATCATTCCGTCCCCGGGGGATGTGTCGGAAAGCGATATCTTCGAACTCTTGCATCAGTTGGATAACACAACGGTGGTATGGAAGCAACCGGAGCTCTTTAGTGCTGTACACCCCGATCGCTTGTCTGATTACCAGCTCCGAATCCCCGAACACTGCTAACCTTTTCACCCCCATATCGCGACCAAACGGAGTCCCAATATACATCCCTCATACTCAGCTGTGTTGTTTGAGTTACTGAACTGTAATTTAGTGGCTACGGGGTATTGCTCTCCTGTGATAGAGACCAGGACTGCTCCGGCTCCTGCCCCCTCCGCATTCATGGCACCATCAAAATACAATTTCCAGAACTGCCCCCCGTCATCTTCTCTCGCGCGCAAGATCCAGAATACGTCTTCGCCCGGCAAAGGAGTGTCTAAAGGCTCCATTCCCCCTGATGGCGCTTCTCTGCCAATTGATCTGCAATTCCCTGCCCTTTCATGGCTTTCTGAGTTACGTACACAATATCGAACTGCTGCAAGATTAACTGCCATCTTGAAAGTCGACAGTTCAGCATGGGCCGTTCAAAGATATATTTCAGGGGATCCATCCTTGATATCAGATACGTGGTGTGCCCATGGAGATAATGCTGTAATCTCATTGCAGCCCAAGCCAAAGCACAACAGGTCCTTTCGATAGGGGTGTAATTCTGTTCACATCGGCTAAATCTCTTGCTGAGGTAGTAAATGGCCTGCTCTTTGCCTGATTCATTCTTCTGCCCCAGCATACAGCCCATCGCAATGTCATTGACTGATATATACATGAATAGAGGGATCTCATCCTTCGGGGAGGTACCAGCACGGGAGCTTCCGTCAGCTGCTTCTTAATGATCTGAAAGGCTTCCTGGCATTGCTCATTCCATTCTTGGGAGACATCTTTTCTTAACAGCTTGAAAATTGGCTCGCACGTGGTTGTCAAATGGGATATGAAGCGGCTGATGAAATTTATTCTTCCCAGAAATCCTCTTATTTCCTTTTCAGTGCGGGGTGCCGGCATATCCACAATGGCCTTAATCTTGGCCGGATCCAACTCGATGCCACGATCACTAACCAGGAATCCCAAGAGTTTGCCCGATTGCACTCCGAAAGCACACTTTGCCGGATTGAGCCTTAAATTATATTTTCTGAGCCGGTCAAAATAGCTTTTGGAGATGGGTCACATGATCAGATTCTATCTTTGACTTCACGATAATGTCATCCACGTAGACCTCTATCTCCTTGTGCATCATATCGTGGAACAGGGCCATCATAGCTCTTTGATAAGTAGCCCCTGCATTTGTGAGACCCGAAAAAAAGCCAACCGTCTATAGCAGAAAGTGCCCCAAGGGGTGATGAAGGCTGTTTTCTCCCGGTCCTCCTCTGCCACCATTATCTGATGATACCCCGCAAAGCAATCAACGAAAGAGTACATCTCGTATTGGGCTGTGTTATCCACCAATATGTGTATAAAAGGTACTGGGAAATTATCCTTGAGACTGGCCTTGTTCAGATCTCTATAGTCAACACATACCCTCACCTTTCCTCCAGGCTTAGCCACTGGGGACCACATTGGACAACCATTCTGGGTAGGTGGACACCATGATGATTCCAGCCCTGAACTGTTTGATGATCTCCTCCTTTACCTTCAAGCTCCATTCCGGTTTTAAGCTTTCTTAGTTTTTGCTTGACGGGCTTGAAACCTTCCTTGATGGGCAGCTGGTGTACCACAATGTCGGTGGATAATCCGATCATGTCCTCATGAGACCAGGCGAACACATCCTCATACTGGCGTAGCAATTTGGTCATTTCTACCTTCTGGTTAGGGGTCAGGTCTGTCCCTATCTTGAGCTCTTTGGGTTGGTCAGGGGTTCCGATGTTTATGGTGATGGTTTGGTCTAAGTTGGGTTTGGGTTTATCCTCGACCCACCCTTTGATCTCGTCAGGCGCGTCATCGTAATCTGTCTCGTCCTGCTCAATACCCATTAAATCAAAATCCAGCTCGATATCAAAATCATAGTCATCATTCAAATTTGAGGGATCGCTTGTTAAGCAAGGAATACTCAAATTGGTACACCTGACATTGAAACAAAATACTGTCATATATATAATTCATCTTTCCACAATGGTCGCTCTTAAAATAACATGACAAACTAACATAGTTATGCAAAATATAAAATAAAGAACCAAAACTGGTAGACATTCATCCCCCACTCTCCGGGGTCTACCACCCCGGCACCATGTTTTACCCTTGTCTGGATATTATTGGCTCCACCGTCCAGTTATCGGTGGTCAGATCAGTCGGGACGCGACATATGACAGACGGCTGTGTTCCAGGGATTTCCTTGACGACTACCGCCACATCGTATCCGTCCTCCCTCACAGCCTTATTAGGGATAACTAACCCTGCCCAATCGATGACAGGCACACTCTGTAGGGCTCCCGACGTTGTGGCCGTATCCTTCCCCTCTCCAATGTTTATCGATGGTCCAGAGATATAGCATTTGGTTTCGAACTGCTGCATGACCTCCCGCAGGAAACTCTTCCTTTTGACTGCCTCATCATCCGCAGGAGTCAAATCTTTACCTTCTAATTCGGACACGGGCTTGTCCGTTCCTTGTTCATTATGGTCCCTCGGCATTAGGATTCCAGTCGATCGAAATGGGGCTTCCCTTTGAGAGTGGTTCCGCTCTATGCCTCCATGATATCCCAACCCTGCCCTGCCTGTCTGGTTGGGCAGTTGAATAGGCGTGGAAATTCCTTGGTTGTCTTTTCCCAAACCCTGCCCAGGTTGAAACTTCATCTTCATCATTTCTCTAGCAACGAAGGTGAGCTCAGGGGAGGCTTTCGATTTTATGGCTGGAGCTCCCAGACCTCTATAGTGGGGAAAGCTGATTTCCAGTGCTTGAAAACTGGCAGGCGCCGCGGATTCGTCCATATTGATTACTGGCAGACCATTCTTGGACGGGAAAGGGTCATTACGCTCTGCGGAGATTGTTACCAGATTCCCGCTGACGATGAACTTGATTTGTTGGTGTAGTGTAGAGGGAACTGCCCCGGCCATATGTATCCATGGTCTTCCCAATAACATGTTATAACTGGCCGAGATATCCAATACCTGAAAGGAAATATCGAAAGTACACGGCCCTATCTCCACGGGCAACTCTATTTCTCCCAATGTATCCTTCCGGGATCCATCGAAGGCTCGCACCACCACGTGACCTGGCCCGCAAGCGCTTGAGATTAATGTTCATTTTTCTCAGTGTACTGAGGGGACAAATATTCAGTGCTGATCCCCCATCAATCAGCACCCCATTCATGACATACCCTGATGAGATCACTGCGATGTGCAGCGGTCTCCGATGCCCCCTTCCCTCTTTCGGGATATCATCATCTGTGAATGATAGCACATTGTTCTCTAGCAGATGGTCCACTAGGCGGCCGAAACTTTCTTGGCTAATTGTCTTGGGAATGTGAGCCTCCCCCAGGATTTTGGCCAAGATTCTGCAGTGGTCGCTGGACGATAACACCAAATCCATGATCGACGTTAGAGTCGATTCCTCGCTCACCGTCCCGATCCCCCTTACTTCTGGATGGTCCATCTTTTCCAAGAACTCCACGGCTTTTTCCTCGGATATCCTCTCGTTCTCTTTTCTCTTACTCTTGAGGACTCTTCCTGGAAGGTACAAGGGATTCCCCTTTGATGTTACGGAAGCACAACTGGCCGCTTCCTCTAATACACCCCCGTAGTTCCACGGTACTGTTTTTAGATTGCAAATAGGGATCTGTGATCTTGCTGCGATGATGAGAGGTTTTGGAGCCGTTAACTTGATAGGCCCCCCTGTGATACTCCGGCTTGCACCCGTCAACCTAACCGGTGCCCCTTGCATATTCTCCTGAGTACCCGTCATGCCAACCATCTCATCAATCCTTGTCGTATAATTTCGCCTTGGCGGTCCTTCGGTTTCGATGGCTTCTACCATATTGACCCCTCCCCCATCATGCTTCGGTAGGGGATTGATTTTAACATTTGGCGGCTCGGGCTGCTCCACCACGATTTCCCCGCTATCAATCAGGTTTTGAATTATGTGTTTTCAAGCGTCCAACATTCCTGAGTGTCCATGACCCGGGGAACCCGAATGATATGCACACTTTTTACTGGGGTCAAATTTTCTTCCCTTCGGGTCACATGGAGGTGCCAAATCGACAATCTTCCTCTGTGATATCAATATTGCCAAAATCTGCTCAAGAGGATCCCCAAGCGGGGTGAATACCCGCCTCTGTGTGGTCTCAAACCTCCTTCGTCCGTCCGTTCTGGGATTATCAAAATTGGGTTGCCGGGGCGGCCCAAATCTCTGTATTTGTACATGAGGGCTATTCTCCACTTTCCTGGATGATCCCTGCAGCACGAGAGAGACATCTTCCTCTTTTCGCTTTTGGGGCCTGCGGGAAGTATTGCCATAATTCCCACTTTGGATTTGTTCCGCAGCCGTTTCAAGAGCTGTGAAGTCCCGGATTTTACCCGATTTCAACCCCATGTCCACCATTTTCACCGTGTTTAATCATCTCGGCGAAAGGTCTTCCAACCCCTGATATGACCCGCTCATAATAAGGTGCTTCTTGTATATCCACAAAGGTCATCACCATCTCTGACTCACTCATTGGAGGATTCACTTGTGCGGCCATACCCCTCCATCGTTGGGCATAGTCCCTGAAGGTTTCCCTTGGTTGCTTCTTAATTTTTGTCATTTGATATCTATCCGGGGCCATCTGTGCCTGAAAGCTATATTGTGTCAGAAAGGTATGGGCCAGCTCCTCCCAATTATGAATCCGGGCACTATCGAGACGGGCATACCAGATCCTCGCCTCCCCCGTCAAGCTTTTCTGGAATAATTGCATCCTTAATCCTTCGTCTTCCGCATAGGACCCCAGTTCTCCAATATATATTTTCAGGTGAGTGTAAGGATCCCCTTTCCCATTGTATTTCTCGAATTCGGGGATCTTAAATTTCTCTGGATATCTGGTTCCGGGGAAGACACACAAATCTGCATAATTAACCCTACCCAAGGAGCCTATGCCTTTTAGAGATTGGATGGTCTCCTCCATCTGCTTCATTTTTCTGCGAAGGTCATCAGTATCTCCCTCCTCTGGAATCGTGATTACTGTTTTGTTGAGGGCAGGAATGATCTTTGGGAGGACCGGCTCGTCCTTAAGCTGATGTTGGTTATTTTTAAATGGGATTGCATCATCCTTAGGAGGATTCTGGTCACCCCCCGGCGGTGGTACATTATGCGGTCCCTGGTTTGACGAATCCTGTCTGATTAGGAACTGTTCTTTTAGCATGGTGGCCATTTCCATCATCTGCTTTTTAAAATCATCAAACTCTTCCCGAGAGATGGAACTATGATTGGGAAGATCCGCCATTTCAGAGTTAGAGACCTGGGCTTTCTTAGACTGCGAACGGGTTTGAGGAGCAATCCTGCAGGCAAACGGTTCGAAGTTTCAGTCTTGGGCAATGAAAGGATGCGGATGCATGCTAAAGCTGTAAATTTTGTGTTTTGGTTTTTTTTTTTTTTTTTTTTTTTTTTTTTTTTTTTTTAATCTTTCCCTGCAAAAGAGAAAGTTAGTAGTCTTTTAGTGCAATACAAATGCTAAACATGACTTTATTATGCTTCCCCAGCTGTTTCCTGCAAAACATGGAGGTCAGTATTCTTTTTTGACAACAGGGGAGGTATATATGAAATGGGATCATGACATTTTATACGCTTGAACGTAAAAAAGGGCATGAAGAGACTTTTCCTGCGTTGGGTTTATCAGAGGCTGACCTACCCTAGGGTTACTCTCACGGGCTTTTCGGCATGAAGGTTCCCAAATCTTCGCAATCTACTCGTTTGAGCCCTTTCGATTGGAGCGGATTTGAGTGGTGCGTTTCCTGAGCCATCTCCGGGGAGCAGCCCCATCGAGTCCAGTAATAAGCAACCGACGGGTTCGCCTCAGGAGGAGTTACATTCTCAACATACATTCACATTCATCGTCCTCACCGTATGCAAATGATTACTTTGAAGTAAAGCAATTCCATTCAAACATTTATTCATTAGACAAAACACACATTCACACAACAAAAGTAAAATGATCAAAATGTCGTATGCACACACATATTCATGAATTTTAAAGGATAGAATAGCATCAAGATTTTAATGCGGCTTAAGCCCTCTAATGTCCCCAGCGGAGTCGCCAGCTGTCGACGCCGGGTTTTCTCTTTCTCTTTTCCTTTTCCAATTTTAGCCTTTTGGTTTAGATGATTTTTTGGAAAAGGTCGGCATTGAGGTCGACGGGGTTTTGAAAGATCGTTTTTATGATGAGCCAATTAACCAGAGTCGCCAGTTGGTATATTTGAAATGGATGTACCAACTCATCCGAGTTTTCATTTTTATAAATCGCTGGCTCATATGTGACTCCGAATTAATTGGTCTGCGAATCGAGATTCATAGAGTTCGGGGGCTTGCTTAAGTGAGGGGAAGGTGTTAGGCACCCCTCGACTTCCGTGAAGCACGGTTACCGCAATCTTGATGCTTTCCTATCCTTTAATTCATGAAATGTGTGTGTGCGTGTGTGTGTGTGTGTGTGTGCCTATGTAAATGTTGTGGTGAGCTTGCATAAAAGAATCATTTGGATTATTAGGGAAAATTGTGTTCTAATTTGAGCATGTCTTAGAACGTCCATCGGCTTAAACGAGAAAGCTTTTATGAGAAAAGGATTGATTTTAATTAGCAAAAACTATGAGATTTTCATTAAGCACGCTTTGGCAAAACAAGAGTTTTAAACCTTCGTAAAAATAGGAATCGAAATCTATACATTGCTTTCATAAAATGATGGGCAACTTCTAGGATATCTTTCACCCTACGCACCAAGATTTAATAAAACGTTGTTTTATTTTTATAAAACCATTTTTGTGACATTTGAAAACGACTTTCTTTAGCCTTCTCGTTTAATAGAAATCGACATTCATTAACACCTCCAAATTTTTAGCTACGTGATGCTAACCTCCTAGTTTGCTTGATTTTAAGAAAAAAAACCTTCATCGTTTAATCTTTGAAATCATTTTTCGTGTCACAAAATCCAATCAAGCATAAACACGCGTCGGGGCTATTCATGGGCATGTAAGCCATCAAAATAACCCCAAACGCCCACAATCACAAGTTTCACTATTTCGGGGCCTTAAACACGATTATCGCCTTGGCGTCGTTTTAAGGCCCGACGATTACATATTTACAATAACGGATACATCCACCCGATTACATACATTCAAAAATGTCCATCATCGGATTTGGACCACGGGGTCGCATTCCTAGGCTCACATCCGAACTTATTGCACAACCGCCAAATGGATATAACGAAAATAAACAACAACGGGATGCCTAACACTCTAGGATATCTTACAATGACGATCGAAATACACTATGAATGATACCATACCATAATAGCTAAGATTTGCACCAAACGGATATCATCGGGCTATTAGGGGGAATTTCATTCCGATGAGACCCTCACTAATAGTCCCTAACCCATGGCTTCACAATAACATATGAGAAAAAACTACATTCAAGGTAATTCGGACGACCAAAAGATTAACAACATGGTATAACAAAATGCTAAGAACAAATGGTTTTTTCACCTTGCAATTAATCCCCACAATATGTATGAATTTGTGTATTGAGTAGAGTAGAAAATATGAGATATAATCTCACAAAATTGGTACAATTCCTCACTCTTTTCACTCTTTTTCTCTCCTAATGGCTCTTGTTTTGCTGCTGTTTTCTCCTTATTTCCGAGCTGCTGCTGCTGCTGAATTCCTCTCTTTTCTCTTCCTGTATGCGAACTGGCCTAATATAGCACTGCCAAGGGCAGCCGCAGATCTATCTGCGGCTGGCCGCAGATATATCTGCGGCTGGCCCTTGGTTCTCCCCCCAGCCGCGCTCGAGTCCCGTGCGCTTCGAGTCCCGTGCTGCCTCGAGTTCCGTCCTTGGCCGCGAATTGATCTGCGGCTAACTGTGCTGATTTTCTCGTTTTCTGTGCCTCGTCTCGATTTTCGTGTCGTACCGTTGGTTCCCGCTGACGGGTTTGCGCTCGGCAGTCCGGAAACCGTCGGGAAACGTGCCACGTCATCCGGGTAAGCACAGTGATCAGTAACTGACTCTCGACATTCGCTTGTTGTCGTGTCGGCTTCAATATCATCCCGTCGTGGTGGTTTTGAGGGTTCGTCTTTATGTCCACCCTTTATTCTCGTGTGCCGGGTCAATTGACGATTTTGCCCTCCTGTCAGGGTTAGTATAGGAAATGCAAAAATCGGGTGTCTACATTTACTAAAAAGGGGCAAAATGCACCCGAAAAGTGGGGAAGGAAAAGTCGGTTGACCCCCAAAATGGGGGGATTTGGCCAGAATCACGCCGGTAACGGGTTTGCAGGGAAACTCCACGTCCGCTAGAGCAAGCAAAATTTGCGAAAATATCCTCACCTTACTAAGAAGGGGAAAAACGCTCCCAAAAAGTGGGGAAGGAAATGCAGGTTGACTGCCAAAACGGGGAGACTTGGACAGAATCACGCCGGGAACATGTGTGCAGCGAAACCCCTCGTCCGCCGGAGTGCGCAAAAATTACGAAAATACCCTCACCTTAATAAAAAGGGCAAAACGTACCCGAAAAGTTGTGAAGGAAAAGCCGGTTAATCCCCAAAACGGGAGACTTGGCCAGAATCACGTCGAGAACAAGTGTGCAGCGAAACCCCACGCCAAAAAATTGCAAAAATACCCTCACCTTACTAAAAAGGGGCTAAACGCACCCAAAAAGTGGGGAAGGAAAAGCCGATTGACCCTCAAAACGGGGGGACTTGGCCAAAATCACGGCGTGAATAGGTGCGCATCGAAACCTCACGTCCGCCGGAGCGCGCGAAAATTACGAAAATAATCTCACCTTACTGAAAAGGGGCAAAACACACCCGAAAAGTGACGAAGGAAAAGCCGGTTGACCCCCTAAACAGGGGGACTTGGCCAGAATCACGCTGGGAACAGTTGCGCAGCGAAACCCCACGTCCGCCGGAGTGCGCGAAAATTATGAAAATACACCCGTCTTACTAAAAAGGGAAATAACGCACCCGAAAAGTGGGGAAGACAAAGCCGGTTGACCCCCAAAACGGAGGACTTGACCAGAATCTCGTCGGGAACTGGTGTCCGGCGAAACCACACGTCCACCGAAGCACTCAAAAATTACGAAAATACCCTCACCTTACTAAAAAGGGGCAATACGCACCCGAAAAGTGGTGCAGGAAAAGCCGGTTGACCCTCAAAACGGGGGGACTTGGCCAGAATCACGCCGAAAACAGGTGCACAGTGAAACCACTCGTCCGCTGGATTGCGTAAAAATTACGAAAATACCCTCACCTTAATAAAAAGGGCAAAACGCACCCGAAAAGTGGGGAGGAAAAAGCCGGTTAACCCCTAAAACAGGGACTTGGCCATAATCACGTCGGGAACAGGTGTGCAGGGAAACCCCACGTCCACTGGAGCGGGCAAAAATTACGAAAATACCCTCACATTAATAAAAAGGGGCAAAACGCACCCGAAAAGTGGGGAAGGAAAAGTCGGTTGACCCCCAAAACGGGAGGACTTGGACAAAATCAAGTCGGGAACGGGTGGGCAGTGAAACCACTCGTCCGCCGGAGTGCGCAAAAATTACGAAAATACCCTCACCTTAATAAAAAGTGCAAAACGCACCCGAAAAGTGGGGAAGGAAAAGCCGGTTAATCCCCAAAACGGGGGGACTTGACTAGAATCACGTCAGGAACAAGTGCGCAGCGAAACCCCACGTCCGCTGGAGCGCGCAAAAATTGCGAAAATACCTTCACCGAACTAAAAGGGGCTAAACACACCCAAAAAGTGGGGAAGGAAAAGCTAATTAACCCTCAAAACGGGGGACTTGGCCAGAATCACGGCGTGAATAAGTGCGCAGCGAAACCCCACGTCCGCCGGAGCACGCGAAAATTACGAAAATTCCCTCACCTTACTAAAAAGAGGCAAAACATACCCGAAAAGTGGGGAAAGAAAAGCCGGTTGACCCCAAAATGGGGGGCTTAGCCAGAATCACGGAGGGAACAGGTGCGCAACGAAACCCCACGTCCGTCGGAGCGCTCGAAAATTATGAAAATACCCTCACCTTACTAAAAAGGGGAAAAATGCACCCGAAAAGTGAGAAAAGAAAACCCGGTTGGCCCTCAAAATGGGAACTTGGCCAGAATCACGCTGGAAACAGGTGCGCAGCAAATCCCGACGTCCGTCGGAGTGCGCAAAAATTATGAAAATACCCTCACTTTACTAAAAAGGGGCAAAACGCACCCGAAAAGTGGGGAAGGAAAAGCTAGTTGACCCCCAAAATGGAGGGACTTGGCCAGAATCGCGCCGAGAACAGGTGCGCGGCGAAACCCCACGACCGCCGGAGCGCATGAAAATTGCAAAAATACCCCCACCTTACAAATAAGGGGCAAAACGCACCCGAAAAGTGGGGAAGAAAAAGAGGGTTGACCCCCAAAACGGGGGGACTTGGCCAGAATCACGTCGGGAACTGGTGCGCGGCGAATCCCCACGTCCACCGAAGCATTCAAAAATTACGAAAATACCCTCATCTTAATAAAAATGGGCAAAACGCACCCGAAAAGTGGGGAAGGAAAAGCCGGTTAACCCCCAAAACCGGGGGACTTGGCCAGAATCACGTCAGGAATGGGTGCGCAGTGAAACCCGACGTCCGCTGGAGTGCGCGAAAATATCTTCACCTTACTAAAAAGGGGAAAAACGCACCCAAAAAATGGGGAAGGAAAAGACGGTTGACCCCCAAAACAGGGGGACTTGACCAGAATCACGCAGGGAAGAGGTGCGCAGCGAAACCCTCTTCCGCCGGAGTGCGCAAAAATTAAGAAAATACCCTCACCTTAATAAAAAGGGCAAAACGCACCAAAAAAGTGGGGAAGGAAAAGCCGGTTAATCTCCAAAACGGGGACTTGGCCAGAATTACGTCGGGAACAGGTGCGCAGCGACACCACACGTCCGCTGGAGCGCGAAAATTGCAAAAATTATGAAAATACCCTCAGCTTACTAAAAAGGGTCTAAACGCATCCAAAAAGTGGGGACAGAAAAGCCGATTGACCCTCAAAACGGGGGGACTTGGCCAGAATCACACCCAATTGTGCAACGAAACCCCACGTCCGCCGGAGTGCGCAAAAATTACGAAAATACCCTTACCTTACTTAAAAAAGACAAAACACACCCGAAAAGTAGAGAATAAAAAATGATTGACCCCCGAAACGGGGGACTAGGCCAGAATCACACCGGGAACAGGTTCGCAGCGAAACCCCAGGTCCGCCGGAGCGCGCAAAAATTATGAAAATACCCTTATCTGACTAAATAGGGGCAAAACGCACCCAAAAAGTGGGGGAAAAAAAGCCGGTTGACCCCCAAAACAGGGAGACATGGCCAGAATCACGCCGGGAACGGGTGCGCAGCGAAACCCCACGTCGCCGGAATATGCAAAAATTACGAAAATACCCTCACCATACTAAAAAAGGGCAAAACGCACCCGAAAAGTGGGGAAGAAAAAGCCGGTTGACCCCTAAAACGGGGACTTGGCCAGAATCACGCCGGGAACTGTTGGACAGCGAAAACCCACGTCCGCAGTAGCGTGCAAAAATTAAAAAAATATCCTCACCTTACTAAAAAGGGGCAAAACGCACCCGAAAAGAGGGAAGGAAAAGCCGGTCGACCCCCAAAACGGAGGGACTAGGCCAGAATCACGCCGGGAACGGTTGTGCAGAAAACCCCACGTCCGCCGGAGCGCGTGAAAATTACGAAAATACCCTCACCTTACTAAAAAGGGTTATAAGGCACCCGAAAAGTGGGGAAGAAAAAGCCGGTTGGCCCCCAAAACGGGGGACTTGGCCAAAATCACGCCGGGAACGGTTGCGCAATGAAACCCCACATCCATCGGAGCACGCAAAAACTACAAAAATGCCCTCACCTTAATAAAAAGGGCAAAATGCACTCGAAAAATGGGGGAAGGAAAAGCCGGTTAATTCCTAAAACGGGGGGACTTGGCCAGAATCACGTCGGGAACAAATGCGTAGCGAAACCCCACGTCCTCTAGAGCGCGCGGAAATTACAAAAATACCCTCACCTTACTAAAAAGGGGATAAACGCACCCAAAAAGTGGGAAAGGAAAAGCCGATTGACCCTCAACATGGGGGGATTTGGACAGAATCACGGCGTGAATAGGTGCGTAGCGAAACCCCACGTCCGCCGGAGCGCGCGAAAATTACGAAAAATAACCTCACCTTACTAAAAAGGGGCAAAACGCACCCGAAAAGTGGGGAAGGAAAAGCCGGTTGACCCCCAAAACGGGGGGACTTAGCCAGAATCACACTGGGAACAATTGTGCAACGAAACACCATGTCCGCCCTAGCGCAAAAATTACGAAAATACGTAACCTTACTAAAAAAGGACAAAACGCACCCAAAAAATGGGGAATGAAAAGCCGGTTGACCCCCGAAACGTGTGACTTGGCCAGAATCACGCTGGGAACAGGTTCGCAGCGAAACCCCATGTCCTCCGGAGCGCGCGAAAATTATGAAAATACCCTCATCTGACATAATAGGGGCAAAATGCACCCAAAAAGTGGGGAAGAAAAAGCCGATTGACCCCTAAAACAGGGACTTGGCCAGAATCACGCCGAGAACTGGTGCGCGGCGAAATCCCACGTCCACAGTAGCACGCAAAAATTACGAAAATATCCTCACCTTACTAAAAAAGGGCAAAACGCACCCGAAAAGAAGGGAAGGAAAAGCCGGTTGACCCCTAAATTGGGGGGACTTGGCCAGAATCACGCCGGGATCGGTTGCGCAACGAAACCCCACGTCCACCGGAGCGCGTGAAAATTATAAAAATACCTTCACCTTACTAAAAAGGGGCAAAATGCACCCGAAAAGTGGGGAAGCAAAAGCCGGTTGACCCCCAAAACGGGGGACTTGGCCAGAATCACGCCGGGAATGGTTGCGCAACGAAACCCCACGTCCGCCGGAGCGCGCAAAAATTATAAAAATACCTTCACCTTACTAAAAAGGGGCAAAACGCACCCGAAAAGTGGGGAAGAAAAGCCGGTTAACCCCCAAAACGGGGGGACTTGGCCAGAATCACGTCGGGAATAGGTGCGCAGCGAAACCCCTCATCCGCCAGAGTGTGCAAAAATTACGAAAATACACTCAGCTTAATAATAAGGGCAAAATGCACCCAAAAAGTGGGGAAGGAAAAGCCGGTTAATCCCCAAAACGGGGGACTTGGCCAGAATCACGTCGGGAACAAGTGCGCAGCGAAACCCCACATCCGCTGGTGCGCTCGAAAATTGCGAAAATACCCTCACTTTACTAAAAAGGGGATAAATGCACCCAAAAAGTGGGGAAGGGAAAGCTGATTGACCCTCAACATGGGGGGACTTGGATAGAATCACGGCGTGAATAGGTGCGTAGCGACACCCCACGTCCGCCGGAGCGTGCAAAAATTACGAAAAATACCCTCCCCTTACTAAAAAGGGGCAAAACGCACCCGAAAAGTGGGGAAGGAAAAGCCGGTTGATCCCCAAAACGGGGGGACTTAGCCAGAATCACACTGGGAACAATTGTGCAACGAAACACCACGTCCGCCCTAGCGTGCAAAAATTACGAAAATACCCTCACCTTACTAAAAAAAGGGCAAAACGCACCTAAAAAATGGGGAATGAAAAGCCGGTTGACCCCCAAAACGGGGGACTTGGCTAGAATCACGCTGGGAATAGGTTCGCAGCGAAACCCCATATACGCCAGAGCACGCAAAAATTATGAAAATACCCTCATCTGACTAAATAGGGGCAAAACGCACCCGAAAAGTGGGGAAAGAAAAGTCGGTTAATCCACACAACGGGGGACTTGGCCAGAATCACGCTGGGAACAGTTGCGCAGCGGAACCCCACGTCCACCGGAGCACGTGAAAATTACGAAAATACCCCCACCTTACTAAAAAGGGGCATAACGCATCTGAAAAGTGGGGAAGAAAAAGCCGGTTGACCCCAAAAACTGAGGACTTGGCCAGAATCACGTCGGGAACTGGTGTGCGGCGAAACCCCACATCCACCGAAGCACTCAAAAATTACAAAAATACCCTCACCTTACTAAAAAGGGGTAATACGCACTCGAAAAGTGGGGAAGGAAAAGCCGGTTGACCCCCAAAACGGGGGGACTTGGCCAGAATCACGCCGAGAACAGGTGCACAGCGAAACCCCTCGTCCGTTGGAGTACACAAAAATTACGAAAATACCCTCACCTTAATAAAAAGGGCAAAACGCACCCGAAAAGTGGGGAAGAAAAAGCCGGTTAACCTCCAAAACGGGGGGATTTGGCCAGAATCACATCGGGAACGGGTTTGTAGGGAAACTCCACGTCCGCTGGAGCGGGCAAAAATTACAAAAATACCCTCACCTTACTAAGAAGGGACAAAACGCTCCCGAAAAGTGGGGAAGGAAAAGTCGGTTGACCCCCAAAACGGGGGGACTTGGACAGAATCACGCCGGGAACAGGTGTGCAGCGAAACCCCTCGTCCGCCGGAGTGCGCAAAAATTACGAAAATACCCTCATCTTAATAAAAAGGGCAAAACGCACCCGAAAAGTGGGGAATGAAAAGCCGGTTAATCCCTAAAACGGGGGGACTTGGCCAGAATCATGTCGGGACAAGTGCGCAGCGAAACCCCACGTCCGCCGGAGCGCGCAAAAATTGCGAAAATACCCTCACCGTACTAAAAAAGGGCTAAACATACCCAAAAAGTGGAGAAGGAAAAGTCGATTGTCCCTGAAAACGGGGGGACTTGGCCAGAATCATGGCGTGAATAGGTGCGCAGCGAAACTCCACGTCCGTCGAAGCGCGCAAAAATTGCGAAAATACCCTCACCTTACTAAAAAAGGGCTAAACGCACCCAAAAAGTGGAGAAGGAAAAGCCGATTGACCCCCAAAATGAGGTGACTTGGCCAGAATCACGCCGGGAACAGGTGTGCAGCGAAACACCACGTCCGCCAGAGTGCGCTAAAATTACGAAAATACTCTCAGCTTACTAAAAAGGGCAAGACGCACCCGAAAAGTGTGGAAGGAAAAGTCGGTTGACCCGCAAAACGGGGGGACTTAGCCAAAATCACGCGCGAAAACAATTGTGCAACAAAACCCCACGTCTAACGGAGCACACGAAAATTACGAAAATACCCTCACCTTGCTAAAAAAGTGCAAAGCGCACCCGAAAAGTATGGAATGAAAAAACGGTTGACCCCCAAGACGGGGGATTTGGCCAGAATCACCCCGGGAACATGTTCGCAGCGAAACACCACGTCCGCTGGAGCGCGCAAAAATTATAAAAATACCCTCATCTGACTAAATAGGGGCAAAACGCACCCGAAAAGTGGGGAAGAAAAAGCCGGTTAACCCCCAAAACGGGGAGACTTGGCCAGAATTGTGACAACCCGAATTTTCGAGAATAATTATAATAAGTATTTAATATAGAATAATTTTTATTATGATTCGAGTTTGAATATATATATGTCTCATATATATATATTTATGTGATTTATTTGGTGAGCTTAATATGTATATATATAAATGTGAAATGTATACATAGATTTAGATTGAATGAGTTACTAGTTAAATATTGTAACGATCGCGAGTCGTGGGTAGCTTGGTACTTCGAGCTTATGAATATTATTGATTAAAATGGACTTTTATTAATAATATTATGTGTTAAGCATTTAAAGGTTATATTATGACCTAGATTATGTGTAGGCAATTATTAGTAAGTATGAAAGTTTTTGTATAAGCTAATTTGGTGGTTTCGAGAAATATCGCTAGAGTACTATTTATTGGATTAAATAAATAGTTGAAGGATAATATTATTGAACGAGTTATTTGTTGTAAGGCGTTAACCCAAATATGTGTGCGATATATGTACGTTAATGTATATGATTATGGGGATTTAATCGGGAAGAGTAGCGATCGCGAATCGTGAATACCCTTGTAATTTGGGTTTATTAATATTATTAAATAGATTAAATATTATTTTTTATGTGACGTGTTTTAAGGTTATTTTGTAACCTGGATGATGTTAATCTATGAATTTTCATACGTTGTTGAATCGTAGGAGTGAATAATTGATTTCGCGAAGAATCGCAAAATTACAATTTACGAGGCACGTTTCCCGAGGTACTATTTACGCCCGAATATTTTTACATCTTTTTTCGATTTCTATTAATTTCGTTAAAACGTGTATGCGAAGGAATAATTTTTCCAAGCTTCGGAAATTTTATTTGAGCCAGAACGAGATTTAATTTTATCCGAAATGTTTAGTGTGGGTTATCTGAATAAATGAGCAAACCCCGTATTTATTATTTGTACGCGCTTCAATATTTTATGGAAGTGCCCATTTTAATTTTGGGTAGAGTTATTGAACAAATTTGGTTATTAAAGGAGGGAGTATTCGGATGTGCATAGAGAAAGAGACCAAATGGGTGTTTTAAATTTTGTATGTTGCATACTTGGGAAGCAACCAAACTCCATGCACTAATAAGAATGAAGGAGGAGACATTTGAGCCAACAGGATTTGAGCAAGGAGGGAGTTGTCGGCAAGCTAGCCCATTTGCTAGACACCATGTTCATTGAGAAGCCAAAAATTGCCCTACATGCTCCTCAAAATCCTTTCCAAGGTGCATGGTTATACTAACTCATCCCTCCCAAAACATTAAACCCGTGTCTTACCCTTCTCCATCCTAAAAATCATCAGCCATTTCTCCTCTATCCTTCCGTTGTTGCTGCAAAATATTGAGTGTAGAGAGAAAATTTTTGCAGAAGCAAGGAAGAAGAAGAAGAAAGAGAAAAGGAAGAGAAGAAGAAGAGGAAGAGCTTCAAGCAACTCTAATAAAGCCTAGCTAGCTTCTCTATCATCTATAAGAGATTTACAGAGGTAAAATCTCATTAAATCCATTTCGTTTGAGTTTTGTAAAAGATTTTCCAAAGTTTTTGGTTTTTTTAGAGCTTGTAAGCTCGTGGATGATTTTTCTGGCGATTCTTATTGTTGTTGTTGTTTTTTGTGGTTGTTGATTAATGTTGTTGAGAGGTATATAAGCTATTAACACCATTAAAGTGGAACAAAAACGAAGAGAATCCGCACCTTTGCTTATTGGAGGATGAACTTTGGACAAAAAATGGAACCTTGGACCTATGAACTGTTTTGGACAATTTTTAGCTTAGATTCATTGTTGTTTTAATTTGTTTGATGTTATGGGATTGTGGTTCCATGGGTTACGAAGCTAACCCAACTGGAACGGATTAAAAAGACCTAAAAATGAAGTTTTGATGATGATTTTGGTGAAGAACACCAATAACACCAAGAGCACGAAAATATAACATGAGTTGATACTTTGGCCTAAGATTTGGCCATGTTAATGTTAATGGGTAGCTCTAAATTTTTGATATGTTGTAGCTCTATGAATTAGGAGTCCATAGAATCTAAAATGAACCAATTTGAACGTGTATAGAAGAAGTTATGAAGATCGAAGTCAGGAAGGGTCGAAAATCGCGAACTGCATATGAACTGCAGATTCTGACCTGTCAGCGCAGCCTTGAAGGGCAGTTGTGCATGGCCAGAGGCGTAGCTACTCATGGCCCATGCGCAGCAGCTCACGGTATGCAGGACATACAAAATTTGGACTGCTTGGATGTCCCTTAGTAAAACGCCCATAACTTTCTCATCCGAACTCAGATTAAGGTGATTCAAGATGATTCAGAAAGAGAAAGAGTAGACCTACAACTTTTGTTTTTTAAGGTTTTCGATTTGAGGTCTGAAGCATGGCCTAAATTGGCCATTTATTGGACTAACGTGTAATTGGAGGCAATCGGAGAGTGTCGGGAATGCGCGTAAGCACGTGTAATGCTCCCGACAATGTAAAGTGATATTCTAAGTTTTAAAACATGATTATTATGATTTATAATGATGCTTAAATTTAACCATTGAGTATTAGACAACTCGATTGGGTGTGTTAATTGTACGCAATTGCGTGTCACTTGGGCGTTCGAATAGGCAAGTGTGGCGTACGGACGTGCAAACGTCTTAACGCTGTAACAATTGTGTATAACCTTGTTTAATATTTTGTTTCTAATAATAATGAAATATGATAGAGTGTTATAACCCAATGTGTGAGCATGCTAAGCATATTCAAATGAGACGAATCAGATATATGGCGTATAAACGTCAAAACGTCGTGTAAAGTGTTAAAGAACTTAAATAGTGTTTCGATTCAAATGAAACGAACATTATGAGATATGAAGTAGGATTATTGTAAGCCAATAAGGATTGATAATGATGAGGGTCATAACGTTTTCAAACGACGCGACGCCGAGAAATGTCTTAGTGTTAATCGCGTTAATTGTTTATAATGCGCGAACAATAGGAGATAAGAATTATTATAATATAAACCTTTATATGAAGCCTTTTTAGTGACTAATTGGTATTTTATTGTTAAATAAATTGTGTAGGATATTTGAAGGACGAGCCATCATAATTTGGCAAGGAACGCTTAAAGGCAAGTTCTTTCAGTAACTTGTTAACTTGTTTAAATGTATTGACGTACATGACTTGATTACTAAATCTTTCACTATTATGTGGATTATATGCGAGCATGATTAAAGTGTGCACAATTTTGGAACTAGGTGAGTATATTGTTCTATGTGGAACTTGAATTATTGTAAATATACAATGTGAGATGCATGAGGTATGATATGAGATGCATGATGCATATATATAGATGAATTGCATAAGATTTATAATGCATGAGTAAGATGCATAGTATAAGAATCATGATGCATGGATAAAATGCAAACTTATGTGTTACGTGAAGCATGAAATGTGAAAACTGTTAGTTCTTATTGAGCCGTCGTGCTCATTCTTGCAAAAATAAAACTTTTGCAGATTTACGATGCAATGCAATTATCATGATATCGTGATGATAAGGATTAGAGGCGTATGGAAACAGGAAGGTTGCTAAATATTTCTTTATCGTAATTATTTACCCGTGACAACGGTATGCAGTGTATGTGAAATAGATTATGTAAACCTTGAGTTAAAAATGGAAGTTATCAATTATGGTAGTTAAGATCCGATTGTGTTAGTTATTTGTTATAGTAAACTAGAAGGATGACGATGATGTATACAGGACATTTTTATAACGATTGTTTGTTTATTGAATAACCTTGCGAATATTCAGGGATTGAAAAAAATCAGAATCTGAACCTTGCGTTCACATAAGGGATATTGTAAATGATCATGGTATTTATTCAACCTTGATCATTAACATAGTAGTTAAAGGTTGCGAAATCTAGAATTGTATTGAAGAGTGTAATGGTAAGTTTTATTACTTATACTGATACAGACTATTATATACAACTTGAATGGAATTATATTTGTAATGATTATTAAATGATGCTTTAGTTAAGGTCTTCGTACCTGAGATTAGATAGGAACATGTTGTAATAATCTTGTATTACATAATGTAGTAGGATCATGTTTTAGTTATGGTTTCGAGACTTGGGACGACAATATTTATATTATATCAATGTAAATAATTTTATTATTCCGCAATGAGTTATTGATAGTATGATGTACGAGTTGCATAGTGATGCACCGAATTCGTGGATAAGGTAACCCGGATTTGGGGGCGTCACAGGTTGGTATCAAAGCTATAGGTTATAAACCTTAGGTAAGAGAACCTTAGGCTATAACCTGAGCGTAGAAAGTTGATAATGATAAAGAATAAACTCGAATAGAGTTTGACCGATGAGGAATAAATTTATAAAAATTCCTAAAGAAAGGAATTAAGATATATAGATGAAGATTCAAAGAAGGATCTTGAAGAGTTATAATAGATAAGAATTAGGAGTCACCTGACTCCAGTAATAAAGATGACAAGTGTTGATAAATAGACGAGGTCAATAAGATGAATATGCATAAAAATCATATATTATGATTAGAGAGAAGAGTAAGGAAGATCGTAGGTATGAAATATCATAATGTAAAGCGATTAAGGAATAAGATCACGACGCGATCGGATTAACTTGTAGATTGATTAATAATCTGTTAAATGAATGGAAAGTTATAGCCTGGCGCTATAAAGAGAAGGTACTATGAAATAGTATGATAGAAACTCAAGAAGAGTTAGAGATACGGATTAAAGAAAATTCGTATTGAGTAAAGAAAAGACTACAATTTTATGGGATTTCAATTGAGGACTCATGTGATAGCTGGGTTGTTCAAGCCTTTGTATGGGAAGGGGTTTTGTGCTTGGTTTAACGACTACTTAGTTTATCACATTGATACTCGTTAAAATGTTGGTATTACGCTATCAATATATGCATGGTGAGAAGGTGATTCTATTCTCATGTCTATATTTGATAGTTAGAGAATATTAAGATTAGGTGTGAGTTCTTGAAACTCATACTTATGGTAAGTTTGTGACTCATAATCGTATGGTATGTTTTGAGCCCCTAAGCGTATGGACAATCCTTGATTTGTTCTTGGACTACGTATTACTAGGATAAGTTCCTAAACTCATATTATTGTGGCAAGTTCCTGAACTCATAATGTGTGGTAAGTTTGATGAACTATATTGGGGTATAGGAAAGTTGTAGAGCGAGAATTGTGAATTCTCAAAATGATGAGCATTGGTGATGTTAGAAATAGATAGAATTATTAAGTAATGATGTATTGAAGAGAAATTGAAGTTGATGAGGAGAAATGGATATTCCAAATCTTCTAGCTATGCTAGATTTCGAGTTTATTGACATCGTGCTGATATTTGCACTTTTGCTTTTCGAAAAATGTATAGGGCCAGATTACTGGACCAGTGATTTTTAAACGTACTATTATTCATATGTCTATGCTAATTGCTCCAGCTAGGAAAAATGATTTGATAATATCATAATGTATTTCTAAATAGTCATCAATGCATCATGGAATCTGGTGTAGAATGACAGATGGTGGAGTCATCAATGCAGATTAACTTAGTGTTGGATATGATCATAGGATCGTCAGCCAACTATAGTATGATGTAGTATGACAAAGTCACAAAATGACGGAATCCTCAACGAACTGTAGAAACAGTGCGGTATCATGACGTCATAAAATGATTTTTGTTTTCTTTAAAGTATGAAAAAGTATGCCAATTGAGTTGGCTAAAATATTTTGATTGATGTCCGAACCGTTGATGTGAGTCTAAGCTATTTGATTCGGCTAGACGAATGTTGAAATGTGATTATGAAATTCAAGAAATCTTTGAGAATGTTTTCCAAACCAAATTGTTTTGGTACGGGCTTTTATATCTGCTGAGATGAACAACCCTCATAAAAGGGGTAATATTTTTGATGTCAGAAAAATCCAACTGCGCGCGCAAATAATATGTAAAAGGGGTTATGCATGACCTCGGGTACAGTAGGCTGATCACCTATTGTATTAGTATGTTGGGTTATCAGATGAATTTCTGGTGATTCTAGTATGTTGGGTTATCAAATATATTTCTGGTGATTCTTGTATGTTGGGTTATCAGATAAATTTCTGGTGATTCTAATATGGGTTCTTGGTCCTTAATGACCACTCAGCATCGAATGATTTATTGACTTGAAATAGTGGAAATCTTTGAATTTTTCTTGGTCCTTAGTGACCCCTCAGTTTTGGGTTATCAGTATACCACTGTTAATTCTAGTAGAAGTTTTCGGTCCATGGTGGCCACTCAGTGATTCATACTGCTTCACAATTATCGAACAATTGTTGAAGATTCCTGAAAGATATTCCATTATTCTGGAAACTGAATGTGAAATGGGTAATTTTCCTTAGAAAGAAGTAGTCGCAGAATAAGACAATTCTAAATGAATCCTTGGAAGAGGAAAGTGTAAAGGAGAGATTAAAAACCTAGTTTTGATGAGTAGAATGAGCAAAGATGAATATGTTGAAATTTCGAGGACGAAATTCTTAGAAGAAGGGGTGAATATGATATCCCGAATGTTTATAAGTTAGTAAATCATGACATTAAATTATTATGGTGATCGTGGCATAAAGGATCCTTAGAAAAGGGAATTTATGTGTTAAAGAAAGGATAATACTCAGAGTATAATTGAGTTTGATAAAGGATATAGAATAAAATCTATAATAATTTGTTGACGAAGTGGATGAAATAGGTAATACAAAACCCATGTTATAGTAATACGTTGAAATGATTCAACTCTGAAATTTTGAAAGAAGATTTACGCGGACCGAGTAAGGATGTTTCGGTGATTCTGAGGACGGAATCCTTATAAGGAGGGAAGGATGTGACAACTCGAATTTTCGAGAATAATTATAATAAGTATTTAATATAGAATAATTCTTATTATGATTCGAGCTTGAATATATATATATATATATGTGTGTGTGTGTGTGTCATATATATATATTTATGTGATTTATTTGGTGAGCTTAATATGTATATATATAAATGTGAAATGTATACATAGATTCAGAATGAATGAGTTACTAGTTAATTATTGTAACGATCGCGAGTCGTGGGTAGCTTGGTAATTCGAGCTTATGAATATTATTGAATAAAATAGACTTTTATTAATAATATTATGTATTAAGCGTTTAAAGGTTATATTATGACCTAGATTATGTGTAGACGATGATTAGTAAGTATGAAAGTTTTCGTATAAGCTAATTTGGTGGTTTCGAGAAATATCGCTAGAGTACTATTTATTGGATTAAATAAATAGTTGAAGGATAATATTATTGAACGAGTTATTTGTTGTAAGGCGTTAACCCAAATATGGGTGTGATATATGTACGTTGATGTATATGATTATGGGGATTTAATCGGGAAGAGTAGCGATCACGAATAATGAATACCCTTGTAATTTGGGTTTATTAATATTATTAAATAGATTAAATATTATTTTTTATGTGACGTGTTTTAAAGTTATTTTGTAACCTGGATGATGTGAATGTATGAATTTTCATACGTTGCTGAACCGTAGGAGTGAATAATTGATTTCGCGAAGAATCGCAAAATTACTATTTACAAGGCACGTTTCCCGAGCACTATTCACGCCCGAACATTTTTACGTCTTTTTTTGATTTCTATTAATTTCGTTAAAACGTGTATGCGAAGGAATAATTTTTTCCAAGCGTCAAAAATATTATTTGAGCCAGAACGAGATTTAATTATATCCGAAATATTTAATGTGGGTTATCCGAATAAATGAGCAAACCCCGTATTTATTATTTGTACGCGCTTCAATATTTTATGGAAGTGCCCATTTTAATTTTGGGTAGAGTTATTGAGCAAATTTGGTTATTAAAAGAGGGAGTATTCAGATGTACATAGAGAAAGAGACCAAATGGGTGTTTTAAATTTTGTGTGTTGCATACTTGGGAAGCAACCAAACTCCATGCACCAATAAGAATGAAGGAGGAGACATTTGAGCCAACAAGATTTGAGCAAGGAGGGAGTTGTCGGCAAGCTAGCCCATTTGCTAGACACCATGTTCATTGAGAAGCCAAAAATTGCCCTACATGCTCCTCAAAATCCTTTCCAAGGTGCACGGTTATACTAACTCATCCCTCCCAAAACATTAAACCCGTGTCTTACCCTTCTCCATCCTAAAAATCATCAGCCATTTCTCCTCTATCCTTCCCTTGTTGCTGCAAAATATTGAGTGTAGAGAGAGAGAAAATTTCTGCAGAAGCAAGGAAGAAGAACAAGGAAGAAGAAGGAGAAGGAGAAAAGGAAGAGAAGAAGAAGAGGAAGAGTTTCAAGCAACTCTAATAAACCCTAGCTAGCTTCTCTATCATCTATAAGAGATTTACAGAGGTAAAATCTCATTAAATCCATTTCGTTTGAGTTTTGTAAAATATTTTCCAAAGTTTTTAGTTTTTTTAGAGCTTGTAAGCTCGTGGATGATTTTTCTGGCGATTCTTGTTGTTGTTGTTGTTGTTGTTGTTGTTTGTGGTTGTTGATTAATGTTGTTGAGAGGTATATAAGCTATTAACACCATTAAAGTAGAACAAAAATAAAGAGAATCTGCACCTTTGCTTAATGGAGGACGAACTTTGGATAAAATATGGAACCTTGGACCTACGGACTATTTTGGACAATTTGTAGCTTAGATTCTGTGTTGTTTTTATTTGTTTGATGTTATGGGATTGTGGTTCCATGTGTTACGAAGCTAACTCAACTGGAATGGATTAAAAAGACCTAAAAATAAAGTTTTGATGTTGATTTTGGTGAAGAACACCAAGAACACGAAAATATAACATGAGTTGATACTTTGGCCTACGATTTAGCCATGTTAGTGTTAATGGGTAGCTCTGAATTTTTGATATGTTGTAGCTCTATGAATTAGGAGTCCATAGAATCCAAAATGAACCAATTTGAACGTGTATAGAAGAAGTTATGAAGATCAGAGCCGGGAAGGGTCGAAAATCGCGAACTGCATATGAACTGCAGATTCTGACCTGTAGCTAATGCGCAACAGCGCAGCCTTGAAGGGCAGTTGCACATGGCCAGAGGTGCAACTGCTCATGGCCCTTGCGCAGCAGCTCATGGTATGCAGGACATACAAAATTTGGACTGCTCGGACGTCCCTTAGTTAAACGCCCATAACTTTCTCATCCGAACTCGGATTAAGGTGATTCAAGATGATTCGGAAAGAGTAGACCTACAACTTTTGTTCTTTAAGTTTTTCGATTTGAGGTCTGAAGCATGGCCTAAATTGGCCATTTATTGGACTAACGTGTAATTAGAGGCAATCGGAGAGTGTCGGGAATGCGCGTAAGCACATGTAATGCTCCCGACAATGTAAAGTGATATTCTAAGTTTTAAAACATGATTATTATGATTTATAATGATGCTTAACTTTAACCATTGAGTATTAGACAACTCGAGTGGGCGTGTTAAGTGTACGTAATTGCATGTCACTTGGGCGTTCGAATAGGCAAGTGTGGCATACGGACGTGCAAACGTCTTAACGCCGTAACAAGTGTGTATAACCTTGTTTAATATTTTGTTTCTAATAACAATGAAATATGATAGAGTGTTATAACCCAATGTGTGAGCATGCTAAGCATATTCAAATGAGACGAATCAGGCATATGGCGTATAAACGTCGAAACGTCGTGTAAAGTGTTAAAGAACTTAAATAGTGTTAAAGAACTTAAATAGTGTTAAAGAACTTAAATAGTGTTTCGATTCAAATGAAACGAACATTATGAGATATGGAGTAGGATTATTATAAGACAATAAGGATTGATGATGATGAGGGTCATAACGTTTTCAAACGACGCGACGCAGAGAAATGTCTTAGTGTTAATCGCGTTAATTGTTTATAATGCGCGAACAATAGGAGATAAGGATTATTATAATATAAACCTTTATATGAAGCCTTTTTAGTGACTAATTGGTATTTTATTGTTAAATAAATTGTGTAGGATATTTGAAGGACGAGACATCATAATTTGGCAAGGAACGCTTAAAGGCAAGTTCTTTCAGTAACTTGTTAACTTGTTTAAATGTATTGACGTACATGACTTGATTACTAAATCTTTCACTATTATGTGGATTATATGCGAGCATGATTAAAGTGTGCACAATTTTGCAACTAGGTGAGTATATTGTTCTATGTGGAACTTGAATTATTGTAAATATACAATGTGAGATGCATGAGGTATGATATGAGATGCATGATGCATATATATAGATGAATTGCATAAGATTTATAATGCATGATAAGATGCATAGTATAAGAATCATGATGCATGGATAAAATGCAAACTTATGTGTTACGTGAAGCATGGAATGTGAAAACTGTTAGTTCTTGTTGAGCCGTCGTGCTCATTCTTGCAAAAATAAAACTTTTACAGATTTACGATGCAATGCAATTATCATGATCTCGTGATGATAAGGATTAGAGGCGCATGAAAACAGGAAGGTTGCTAAATATTTCTTTATCGTAATTATTTACCCGTGATAACGGTATGCAGTGTATGTGAAATAGATTATGTAAAAATAGAAGTTATCCATTATGGTAGTTAAGATGCGATTATGTTAGTTATTTGTTATAGTAAACTAGAAGGATGATGATGATGTATACAGGACATTTTTATAACGATTGTTTGGTTATTGAATAACCTTGCGAATATTCAGGGATTGAAAAAAATCAGAATCTGAACCTTGCGTTCACATAAGGGATATTGTAAAGGATCATGGTATTTATTCAACCTTGATCATTAGCGTAGTAGTTAAAGGTTACAAAATCTAGAATTGTATTAAAGAGTGTAATGCTAAGTTTTATTACTTATACTGATACAGACTATTATGTACAACTTGAATGGAATTATATTTGAAATGATTATTAAATGATGTTTTAGTTAAGGTCTTCGTACCTGAGATTAGATAGGAACATGTTGTAATAATCTTGTATTATATAATGTAGTAAGATCATGTTTTAGTTATGGTTTCGAGACTTGGGACGACAATATTTATATTATATCAATGTAAATATTTTTATTATTTCGCAATGAGTTATTGACAGTATGATGTACGAGTTACATAGTGATGTACCGAATTCGTGGATAAGGTAACACGGATTTGGGAGCGTCACAGGTTGGTATCAAAGCTATAGGTTATAAACCTTAGGTAAGAGAACCTTAGGCTATAACCTGAGGGTAGAAAGTTAATAATGATAAAGAATAAACTCGAATAGAGTTTGACCGATGAGGAATAAATTTAGAAAAATTCCTAAAGAAAGGAATTAAGATATATAGATGAAGATTCAAAGAAGGATCTTGAAGAGTTATAACAGATAAGAATTAGGAGTCACCTGACTCCAGTAATAAAGACGACAAGTGTTGATAAATAGACGAGGTCTATAAGATAAATATGCATAAAACTCATATATTATGATTAGAGAGAAGAGTAAGGAAGATCGTAGGTATGAAATATCATAATGTAAAGCGATTAAGGAATAAGATCACGACGCGATCGGATTAACTTGTAGATTGATTACTAATCTGTTAAATGAATGGAAAGTTATAGCCTGACGCTATAAAGAGAAGGTACTATGAAATAGTACGATAGAAACTCAAGAAGAGTTAGATATGATAAATACGGATTAAAGAAAATTCGTATTGAGCAAAGAGAAGACTATAATTTTATGGGATTTCAATTGAGGACTCATGTGATAGCTGAGTTGTTCAAGCCTTTGTATGGGCACGGGTTTTGCGCTTGGTTTAACGACTACTTAGTGGGGGAAGGAAAAGCCGGTTGACCACCAAAACGGGGGACCTGGCCAGAATCACGCCGGGAACAGTTGCGCAGCGAATCCCCACGTCCGCCAGAGCGCGCAAAAATTACGAAAATACCCCCACCTTACTAAAAAGGGGCAATACGCACCCGAAAAGTGGGGAAGGAAAAGCCGGTTGACCCCCAAAATGGGGGACTTGGCCAGAATCACGCCGAGAATAGGTGCGCAGCGAAATCTCACGTCCACCGAAGCACTCAAAAATTACAAAAATACCCTCACCTTACTAAAAAGGGGCAATACGCACTCGAAAAGTGGGGAAGGAAAAGCCGGTTGACCCCCAAAACGGGGGGACTTGGCCAGAATCACGCCGAGAACAGGTGCGCAGCGAAACCCCTCGTCCGCCGGAGTGCGTAAAAATTACGAAAATACCCTCACCTTAATAAAAAGGGCAAAACGCACCTAAAAAGTGGGGAAGAAAAAGCCGGTTAACCCTCAAAACGGGGGGAATTGGCCAGAATCACGTCGGGAACGGGTGCGCAGGAAAACCCCACGTCCGCTTGAGCAGGCAAAAATTGAGAAAATACCCTCACCTTACTAAAAAGGGCAAAACGCTCTCGAAAAGTGGGGAAGGAAAAGCCGGTTGACCCCCAAAACGGGGGGACTTGGATAGAATCACGCCGGGAACAGGTGTGCAGCGAAACACCACGTCCGCCGTAGCGCGCAAAAATTACAAAAATACCTTCACCTTACTAAAAAAGGGCAAAACGCATCCGAAAATTGGGGAATAAAAAGCCGATTGACCCCCAAAACGGGGGACTTGGCCAGGATCACGATGGGAACAGGTTCGTTGCGAAACCCCACGTCTGCCGGAGAGCACGAAAATTATGAAAATACCCTCATCTGACTAAATAGGGCAAAACGCACCCGAAAAGTGGGGAAGGAAAAACCGGTTAATGCCCAAAACACGGAGACTTGGCCAGAATCACGGTGGGAACAGGTGCGCAGCGAAATCCCACGTCCGTCGGAGCGCGCGAAAATTATGAAAATACCCTCACCTTACTAAAAAGGGGCAAAACGCACCCGAAAAGTGGGTAAGGAAAAGTCGGTTGACCCCCAAAATGGGGGACTTGGCCAGAATCACGCCGAGAACAATTGTGCAACGAAACCCCACGTCAGCCGGAACGCGCGAAAAGTGGGGACTGAAAAACCCGTTGACCCCAAAACGGGGACTTGGCTAGAATCACGCCGGGAACTGGTGCGCAGCGAAACCCCACGTCCGCCAGAGCGCGCAAATATTACGAAAATATCCTCACCTTACTAAAGATGGGCAAAAGGCACCCGAAAAGTGAGGAAGAAAAAGTCGGTTGACCCCCAAAACGGGGGTACTTGGCCAGAATCACGGTGGGAACAGGTGCGCAGCGAAACCCCACAACCATCGGATCGCGCAAAAATTACAAAAATACCATCACCTTATTAAAAAGGGCAAAACGCCTCCGAAAAGTGGGGAATAAAAAGCCAATTGACCCCCGAAACGGGGGACTTGGCCAGGATCGCGCTGGGAACAGGTTCGTAGCGAAACCCCATGTCTGCGGGAGCGCACAAAAATTATGAAAATACCCTCATCTGACTAAATAGGGGCAAAACGCACCCGAAAAGTGGGGAAGGAAAAACCGGTTAATCCCCAAAACACGGAGACTTGGCCAAAATCACGGTGGGAACAGGTGCGCAGCGAAACCCCACGTCGGCCGGAGCGTGCAAAAATTACGAAAATACCCTCACCTTACTAAAAATGGGCAAAAGACACCCGAAAAGTGAGGAAGGAAAAGTCGGTTGACCCCTAAAATGGGGGGACTTGGCCAGAATCAAGCCGGGAACAGTTGTGCAGCGAAACCCTACGTCTGCCGGAGTGAGCAAAAATTACGAAAATACCCTCACCTTAATAAAAGGGGAAAAACGCAGCCAAAAAATGGGGAAAGAAAAGCCGGTTCCAAAACGGGGGAACTTGGCCAGAATCATGTCGGGAACAGGTGCGCAGCGAAAACCAACGTCCGCCGGAGCGCACGGAAATTAAAAAAATACCATCACCTTACTAAAAAGGGGAAAAATGCACCCGAAAAGTGGGAAAAGAAAAGCCGGTTGACCCCCAAAAAGTAGGGTCTTGGCCAGAATCACGCAGGGAATATGTGCGCAGCGAAACCCAACGTCCACCGGAGCGCGCAAAAATTGCGAAAATACGATCACCTTACTAAAAATGGGCACAGCGCACACACAAAGTAGGAAAAAAAAAGCCGGTTGGCTCCCAAATGGAGGGACTTGGCCAGAATCACGCTGGGAACAGGTGCACGGCGAAACCCCACGTCTGCCGGAGAGCGTGAAAATTGCGAAAATACCTCCACCTTACTAAAAAGGGGCATAATGCACCCGAAAAGTGGGGAAGAAAAAGTCGGTTGACACCCAAAACGGGGGACTTGGCCAGAATCACGTCGGGAACTGGTGCGCAACGAAACCCCATGTCCACCGAAACACTCGAAAATTACGAAAATACCCTCACCTTACTAAAAAGGGACAATACGCACCCGAAAAGTGGGCTAGGAAAAGCCGGTTGACCTCCAAAACGGGGGGACTTGGACAGAATCACGTCGGGAACAGGTGCACAGCGAAACCCCTAGTTCGCCAGAGCGCGCGTAAATTATGAAAATACCCTCACCTTACTAAAAAGGGGCAAAACGCACCCAAAAAGTGGAAAAAAAAGCCGGTTGACCCCCAAAACGGGAAACTTGGCCAGAATCACGCCGGGAGAGGTGCGCAGCGAAACCCCACGTCCGTCGGAGCACGCGAAAATTACGAAAATACACTCACCATACTAAAAAAGAGGCAAAATGCCCCCGTAAAGTGGGGAAGAAAAAGCCAGTTGACCCCCAAACGGGGACTTGGCTAGAATCACGCCGGGAACTGGAGCGCGCAAAAATTACAAAAATATCCTCACCTTACTAAAAAGGGGCAAAACGCACCCGAAAAGTGGGGAAGGAAAAGTCGGTTGACCCCCAAAATGAGGGGACTTGACTAGAATCACGCAAGGAACAGTTGCGCAGCGAAACCCCTCGTCTGCCAGAGCGCGCAAAAATTACGAAAATACCCTCACCTTAATAAAAGGGGAAAAACGCAGCCGAAAAATGGGTAAGGAAAAACCGGTTCCAAAACGGGGGGACTTGGCTAGAATCCCATCGGTAACAGGTGCGCCGCGAAACCCCACTTCCGCCGGAACGCACGAAAATTAAGAAAATACCATCACCTTACTCAAAAGGGGAAAAATACACCCGAAAAGTGGGGAAGGAAAAGCCGGTTGACCCCCAAAACGGGGGGACTTGGCCAGAATCACACCGAAAACATGTGCGCAGCGAAACCCCACGTCCACCGGAGCGCGCGAAAATTGCGAAAATACCATCACCTTCCTTAAAAATGGGCAAAACGCACCCAAAAAGTAGGAAAAAAAAGGCCGGTTGGCTCACAAATGGAGGGACTTGGCCAGAATCACGCGCGGGAACAGTTGCATGGCGAAACCCCACGTCTGCCGGAGCGCGTAAAAATTACGAAAATACCCTCATCTTACTAAAAAGGGGCATAACACACCCGAAAAGTGGGGAAGAAAAAGCCGGTTGACCCCCAAAACGGGGGACTTGGCCAGAATCACGTCGGGAACTGGTGCGCGACGAAACCCCACGTCCACCGAAGCACTCGAAAATTACGAAAATACCCTCACCTTACTAAAAAGGGGCAATACGCACTCGAAAAGTGGGGAAGAAAAAGCCGGTTGACCGACAAAACTTGGAGACTTGGCCAGAATCACGCCAGGAACAGGCGCGTAGCGAAACTTCTCGTTCGCCGGCGAGCACAAAAATTACGAAAATACCCTCACCTTAATAAAAATGGCAAAACGCACCAGAAAAATGTGGAAGGAAAAGCCGGTTAACCCTCTAAATGGGGGGACTTGGCCAGAATCACGTCGGGAACAGGTGCGCGGGGAAACCCCACGTCCGCTAGAGTGGGCAAAAATTGCGAAAATACCCTCACCTTACTAAAAAGGGGCAAAATCAACCCGAAAAGTGGGAAGGAAAAGCCGGTTGACCCCCAAAACGGAGGAACTTGGACAGAATAACGTCGGGAACGGGTCCGCAGTGAAACCCTCGTCCGTCGGAGTGTGGAAAAATTACGAAAATACCCTCACCTTACTAAAAAGTGGTAAAACGCATCCGAAAAATTGGGAAGGAAAAGCCGGTTGACCCCCAAAACGGGGGGACTTGGCCAGAATCACGCAGAGAACGGGTGCGCAGCGAAACCCCACGACCACCGGAGCACGCGAAAATTACGAAAATACCATAACCTTACTTAAAAAGTGCAAAACGCACCCAAAACGTGGGGACTTGGTCAGAATTACGTCGGCAACATGTGTATAGGAAACCTCACGTCCGCTAGAGCGGGCGAAAATTGCGAAAATACCCTTAGGGCTAAACGCACCCGAAAAGTGGGGAATGAAAGCCGGTTGACCCCCAAAACGGGGGGATTTGGACAGAATCACGCCGGGAACAGGTGCACAGCGAAACCCCTAGTAAGCCAGAGCGCGCGAAAATTATGAAAATACCCTAACCTTACTAAAAAGGGGCAAAATGCACCCGAAAAGTGAAGAAGAAAAAGCTGGTTGACCCCCAAAACGGGGAGCCTTGGCCAGAATCATGCCGGGAACAGGTGCGCAGCGAAACCCAACATCCATCGGAGTGCGCGAAAATTACGAAAATACCCTCACCATATTAAAAAGGGCAAAACGCACCAGAAAAGTGGGGAAAGAAAAACCGGTTGACCCCAAAACGGGGACTTGGCCAGAATCATGTCGGGAACTGGTGCGCATCGAAAGTACACGTCCGCCGGAGCGCGCAAAAATTACGAAAATAGCCTCACCTTACTAAAAAGGGGCAAAACGGGGGGACTTGGCTAGAATCACGCTAGGAACAGTTGCGCAGCGAAACCCCACCTCTGCCGAAGCGTGCAAAAATTACGAAAATACCCTCACCTTAATAAAAGGGAAAAAACGCAGCCGAAAAATAGGGAAGGAAAAGCCGATTCCATAACGGGGGTACTTGGCCAGAATCCCGTCGGGAACAGGTGCGCAGCGAAACCCCACGTCCGCAGGAACGCGCAAAAATTAAGAAAATACCATCACCTTACTAAAAAGGGGAAAAATACACCCGAAAAGTGGGGAAGGAAAAGCCGATTGACCCCCAAAACGGGGGGACTTGGCCAGAATCATGCAAGGAACATGTGCACAGCGAAACACCACGTTCACCGGAGCGCGCGAAAATTGCGAAAATACCATCACCTTACTTAAAAATGGGTAAATGCACCCAAAAAGTGGGAAAAGAAAAGCCGGTTGGCTCCCAAATGGAGGGACTTGGCCAGAATCACGCCGGGAACATGAGCACGGCGAAACCCCACGTCTGCCGGAGCACGTGAAAATTGCAAAAATACCCCTACCTTACTAAAAAGGGGCATAACGCACCTAAAAAGTTGGGAAGAAAAAGCCGGTTGACCCCCAAAACAGGGGACTTGGCCAGAATCACGCCGGGAATTGGTGAGCGACGAAATCCCACGTCTACCGAAGCAATCAAAAATTACGAAAATACCCTCACCTTACTAAAAAGGGGCAATACGCACCCGAAAAGTGGGGAAGGAAAAGCCGGTTGATCGACAAAACGGGGAGACTTGGCCAGAATCACGCGAGGAACAGGTGCGCAGCGAAACCCCTCGTTCGCCGGCGTGCACAAAAATTACGAAAATACCCTCACCTTAATAAAAATGGCAAAACGCACCAAAAAAATGAGGAAGGAAAAGCCGGTTAACCCCCCAAATGGGGGGACTTGGCGAGAATCACGTCGGGAACAGGTGCGTAGGGAAACCCCACGTCCGCTGGAGTGGGCGAAAATTACGAAAAATACCCTCAACTTACTAAAAAGGGGCAAAACGCACCCGAAAAGTTGGGAAGGAAAAGCCGATTGACCCCCAAAACGGGGGGGCTTGGACCGAATCACAACGGGAACAGGTGCGCAGCGAAACCCGTCGTTTGTCGAAGCGCGGAAAAATTACAAAAATAACCTCACCTTACTAAAAAGGGGCAAAATGCACCCGAAAAGTTGGGAAGGAAAAGCCGGTTGACCCCCAAAACGGGGGGACTTGGCCAGAACCACGCAGAGAACAGGTGCGCAGCGAAACCCCACGTCCACCGGAGCACGCGAAAATTACGAAAATATCATAACCTTACTTAAAAAGGGCAAAACGCACCCAAAAAGTGGGGAAGGAAAAGCCGGTTAACCCCCTAAACGGGGGGACTTGGCCAGAATTACGTCGGGAACAGGTGTACAGAGAAACCCCACGTCCGCTAGAGCGGGCGAAAATTGCGAAAATACCCTCACCTTACTAAAAAGGGGATAAACGCACCCAAAAAGTGGGGAAGGAAAAGCCGGTTAACCCCCAAAACGGGGGGACCTGGACAGAATCACGCCGGGAACAGCTGCGTAGTGAAACCCCTAGTACGCCGGAGCGCGCGCAAATAATGAAAATACCCTCACTTTATTAAAAAGGGGCAAAACGCACACGAAAAGTGGTGAAGAAAAAGCCGGTTGACCCCCAAAACGGGGAGACTTGGCCAGAATCACGCCGGGAAATGGTGCGCAGCGAAACCCCACGTCTGTCGAAGCGCGCAAAAATTACGAAAATACCCTCACTATACTAAAAAGGGGCAAAACGCACCCGAAAATTGGGGAAGGAACAACAGGTTGACCCCAAAACGGGGACTTGACCAGAATCACGTCAAGAACGCACCCGAAAAGTGGGTAACGAAAAGTTGGTTGACCCCCAAAACGGGGGGACTTGGCCAGAATCACGCCGAGAACAATTGTGCAACGAAACCCCACGTCCGCCGGAGCGCGCGAAAATTACGAAATTACACTCACCTTAAACGCACCCGAAAAGTGGGGAATGAAAAACCGGTTGACCCCAAAACGGGGACTTGGCCAGAATCTCGCCGGGAACTGGTGCGCAGCCAAACCCCACGTCCGCTGGAGCGCGCAAATATTACGAAAATATCCTCACGTTACTAAAAAGGGGCAAAAGGCACCCGAAAAGTGAGGAAAGAAAAGTCGGTTGACCCCCAAAACGGGTGGACTTGGCCTGAATCAAGCCGAGAACAGTTGCGCAGGGAAACCCCACGTCTGCCGGAGTGAGCTAAAATTACGAAAATACCCTCACCTTAATAAAAGGAGAAAAACCCAGTAGAAAAATGGGGAAAGAAAAGCCGGTTCCAAAACGGGGGAACTTGGCCAGAATCACGTCGGGAACAGGTGCGTAGCGAAAACCAACTTCTGCCGGAGCGCGCGAAAATTAAGAAAATACCATCACCTTACTAAAAAGGGGAAAAATGCACCCGAAAAGTGGGAAAAGAAAAGCCGGTTGGCTCCCAAATGGAGGGACTTGACCAGAATCACGTCGGGAACTGGTGCGCGACGAAACCCCACGTCCACCGATGCACTCAAAGATTATGAAAATACCGTCACCTTACTAAAAAGGGGCAATACGCACCCGAAAAGTGGGGAACGAAAAGCCGGTTGACCCCCAAAACGGGGGACTTGGCCAGAATCACGCCAGGAACAGGTGCGCAGCGAAGCCCCTCGTCCGCCGGAGTGCGCAAAAATTACGAAAATACCCTCACCTTACTAAAAAGGGGGAATACGCACCCGAAAAGTGGGGAAAGAAAAGCCGGTTGACCCCCAAACGAGGACTTGACCAGAATCACGCCGGAAACTGGAGCGCACAAAAATTACGAAAATATCCTCACCTTACTAAAAAGGGGCAAAATGCACCCAAAAAGTGGGAAGGAAAAGTTGGTTAACCCCCAAAACGGGAGGACTTGACCAGAATCACGCCGGGAACAGTTGCGCAGCGAAACCCCACATCTGCCGGAGCACGCAAAAATTACGAAAATACCCTCACCTTAATAAAAGGGGAAAAACGCAGCCGAAAAATGGGGGAAGGAAAAGCCGGTTCCAAAACGGGGGGACTTGGCCATAATCCCGTCGGGAACAGGTGCGCAGCGAAACCCCACGTCTGTCGGAGTGCGCGAAAATTAAGAAATACCATCACCTTACTAAAAAGGGGAAAAATATACTCGAAAAGTGGGGAAGGAAAAGCCGGTTGACCCCAAATGGAGGGACTTGGCCAGAATCTCGCAAGGAACACGTGCGCAGCGAAACACCACGTCCACCGGAGCGCGCGAAAATTGCGAAAATACCATCACCTTACTTAAAAATGGGCAAAACGCACCCAAAAAGTGGGAAAAGAAAAGCCGGTTGGCTCCCAAATGGAGGGACTTGGCCAGAATCACGCCGGGAACAGTGCACGGCGAAACCACACGTCTGCCGGAGCGCGTGAAAATTGCGAAAATACCCCCACCTTACTAAAAAGGGGCATAACGCACTCGAAAAGTGGGGAAGAAATAGCCGGTTGACCCCCAAAACGGAGGAGTTGGTCAGAATCACGTCGAGAACTGGTGCACGATGAAACCCCACGTCCACCGAAGCACTCGAAAATTACGAAAATACTCTCACCTTACTAAAAAGGGGCAAAACGCACCCGAAAAGTGGGGAAGGAAAAGCCGGTTGACCGACAAAACGGGGAGACTTGGCAAGAATCACGCCAGGAACAGGTGCGCAGCGAAACCCGTCGTCCGCCGGTGTGCGCAAAAATTATGAAAATACCCTCACCTTAATAAAAATGGCAAAACGTACCCGAAAAATGAGGAAGGAAAAGCCGGTTAACCCCCTAAATGGGGGGACTTGGCCAGAATCAGGTCGGGAACAGGTGCGTAGGGAAACCCCACATCCGCTGGAGTGGGCGAAAATTACGAAAATACCCTCACCTTACTAAAAAGGGGTAAAACGCACCCGAAAAGTGGGGAAGAAAAAGCCGGTTGACCCCCAAAACGGAGGGACTTGGACAGAATCACGCCGGGAACAGGTGCGCAGCGAAACAAATCGTCCGTCGGAGCGCGAGAAAATTACGAAAATACCCTCACCTTACTAAAAAGGGGCAAAATGCACCAGAAAAGTGGGGAAGGAAAAGCCGGTTGACCCCCAAAACGGGGAGACTTAGTCAGAATCACGCAGAGAACTGGTACGCAGCGAAACCCCACGTCCACCGGAGCACGCAAAAATTACGAAAATACCATAACCTTACTTAAAAAGGGCAAAACGCACCCGAAAAGTGGGGAAGGAAAAGCAAGTTAACCTCCTAAACGGGGGGACTTGGACAAAATTACGTCGGGAACAGGTGTACAGGGAAACCCCACATCGCTGGACCGGGCGAAAATTGCAAAAATACCCTCACCTTACTAAAAAGGGGCTAAACGCACCCAAAAAAGTGGGGAAAGAAAAGCCGGTTGACCCCCAAAACGGGGGGACTTGGACAGAATCACGCCGGGAACAGGTGCGCAGTGAAACCCCTAGTTAGTTGGAGCGCGTGAAAATTGCGAAAATACCCCCTCCTTACTAAAAAGGGGCATAACGCAACCGAAAAGTGGGGTAGAAAAAGCCGGTTGACTCCCAAAACGGGGGACTTGGCCAGAATCACGTCGGGAACTGGTGCGCAACGAAACCCCACGTCCAACAAAACACTCGAAAATGACGAAAATACCCTCACCGTACTAAAAAGGGACAATACGCACCCAAAAAGTGGGGAAGGAAAAGCCGGTTGACCCCCAAAACGGGCGGGGGGGGGGGGGGGTCTTAGCCAGAATCATTCCGGGAACAGGTGCGCAGTGAAACCCCACGTCCGCCGGAGTGCGCAAAAATTACAAAAATACCCTCACCTTAATAAAAATAGCAAAACGCTCCCGAAAAATGGGGAAGGAAAAGCTGGTTAACCCCCTAAACGGGGGGACTTGGCCAGAATCACGTCGGGAACTGGTGCGCAACGAAACCCCACGTCCACCGAAACACTCAAAAATTACGAAAATACCATCACCTTACGAAAAAGGGACAATACGCACCCAAAAAGTGGGGAAGGAAAAGCCGGTTGACCCCCAAAACGGGCGGGGGGACTTGGCCAGAATCATATTGGGAACAGGTGCGCAGCGAAATCCCACGTCCGCCGGAGTGCACGAAAATTATGAAAATACCCTCACCCTAATAAAAATAGCAAAACGTACCCGAAAAGTGGGGAAGGACTTGGCCATAATCACGCACCAAAAAGTGGGGAAGGAAAAGCCGGTTGACCCCCAAAACGGGGGGACTTGGCCAGAATCACGCAAGGAACATATGCGCAGCGAAACCCCACGTCCACCGGAGCGCGCAAAAATTGTGAAAATACCATCACCTTACTTAAAAATGGGTAAAACGCACCCAAAAGGTGGGAAAAGAAAAGCCGGTTGGTTCCCAAAAGGAGGGACTTGGCTAAAATCACGCTGGGAACAGGTGCACGGCGAAACCCCACGTCTGCTGGAGCGCGTGAAAATTGCGAAAATACCCCCACCTTACTAAAAAGGGGAATAACGGACCCGAAAAGTGGGGAAGAAAAAGCCCGTTGACCCCCAAAACGGGGGACTTGGCCAGAATCACGTCGGGAACTAGTGCGCGACGAAACCCCACGTCCACCAAAGCACTCGAAAATTACGAAAATACCCTCACCTTACTAAAAAGGGGCAATACACACCCGAAAAGTGGGGAAGGAAAAGCTGGTTGACCGACATAACGGGGGGACTTGGCCGGAATCACGCCAGGAACAGGTGCGCAGCGAAACCCCTCGTCCGTCAGCGTGCACAAAAATTATGAAAATACGCTCACCTTAATAAAAATGGCAAAACGCACCCAAAAAATGAGGAAGGAAAAGCCAGTTAACCTCCTAAATGGGGGGACTTGGGCAGAATCACATCGGGAACAAGTGCGCAGGGAAACCGCACGTCCGCTGGAGTGGGTAAAAATTGCGAAAATACCCTCACCTTACTAAAAAGGGCAAAATGCTCCCGAAAAGTGGGGAATGAAAAGCCGGTTGACCCCCAAAACGGGGGGACTTAGATCAAATCACGCCGGGAACAGGTGCACAGCGAAACCCCTCATCCGTCGGAGCGCAAAAAAATTACGAAAATAACCTCACCTTACTAAAAAGGGCAAAATGCACCCAAAAAGTTGGGTAGGAAAAGCCGGTAGACCCCCAAAACGGGAAGACTTGGCCAAAATCACGCAGAGAACAGGTGCGCAGCGAAACCCCACGTCCACCGGAGCACGCAAAAATTACTAAAATACCATAACCTTACTTAAAAAGGGCAAAACGCACCCGAAAAGTGGGGAAGGAAAAGCCGGTTAACCCCCTAAACGGGGGGATTTGGCCAGAATTACGTCGGGAACAGGTGTACAGGGAAACCCCACGTCCGCTAGAGCGGGCGAAAATACCCTCACTTTACTAAAAAGGGGCTAAACGCACCCAAAAAGTGGGGTCAGAAAAGACGGTTGACCCCCAAAATGGGGGGACTTGGACAGAATCACGCCTAGAACAGGTGCTCAGCGAAACCCCTAGTTCGCCGGAGCGCGCGAAAATTACGAAAATACTCACCTTACTAAAAAGGGGCAAAACGCACCTGAAAAGTGGGAAATAAAAAGCCGGTTGACCCCCAAAACGGGGAGACTTGGCCAGAATCACGCCGGGAACAGGTGCGCAGCGAAACCCCACGTACGTCGGAGCGCGCAAAAATTACGAAAATACCCTCACCATACTAAAAAGGGGCAAAACGCACCCAAAAAGTGGGGAATGAAAAACCGGTTGACCCCAAAACGAGGACTTAGCCAGAATCACGCCGGGTACTGGTGCGCAGCGAAACCCCACGTCTGCCGGAGCGTGCAAAAATTACGAAAATATCCTCACCTTACTAAAAAGGGGCATAACGCACCCGAAAAGTGGGGACAGAAAAGTCGGTTGACCCCCAAAACGGGGGGACTTGGCCAGAATCACGCCGGGAATAGTTGCGCAGCGAAACCCCACGTCTGTCGGAGCGCGCAAAAATTACAAAAATTCCCTCACCTTAATTAAAGGGGAAAAACGCAGCCGAAAAATGGGGAAGGAAAAGCCGGTTCCAAAACGGGGGGACTTGGCCAGAATCCCGTCGGGAACAGGTGCGCAGCGAAACCCAACGTCTGCCGGAGCGTGTTAAAATTAAGAAAATACCATCACCTTACTAAAAAGGGGAAAAATGCACCCGAAAAGTGGGGAAGGAAAAGCTGGTTGACCCCCAAAAGGGGGGGACTTAGCCAGAATCATGTAAGGAACATGTGCGCAGCGAAACCCCACGTCCACTGGAGCACGCAAAAATTGCGAAAATACCATCACCTTACTAAAAATGAGCAAAACGCACCAAAAAAGTGGAAAAAGAAAAGCCAGTTGGCTCCCAAATGGAGGGACTTGGCCAGAATCACGCCGGGAACAAGTGCACGGCAAAACCCCACGTTTGTCGGAGCGCGTGAAAATTGCGAAAATACCCCCACCTTACTAAAAAGAGACATAACGCACCCGAAAAGTGGGGAAGAAAAAGTCGGTTGACCCCAAAATGGGGGACTTGGCCAGAATCACGTCGGAAACTAGTGCGCGACGAAACCCCACGTCCACCGATGCACTCAAAAATTACGAAAATACCCTCACCTTATTAAAAAGGGGCAATACGCACCCGTAAAGTGGGGAACAAAAAGCCGGTTGACCCCCAAAACAGGGAGACTTGACTAGAATCACGTCAGGAACAGGGGAGCAGCGAAACCCCTCGTCCGCCGGAGCGCGCAAAAATTACGAAAATACCCTCACCTTAATAAAAATGGCAAAACGCACCCAACAAATGAGGAAGCAAAAGCCGGTTAACCCCCTAAACGGGGGGACTTGTCCAGAATCACGTCGGGAACAGGTGCGCAGGGAAACCCCACGTCCGCTGGAGCGGGCAAAAATTGTGAAAATACCCTCACCTTACTAAAAAGGGGCAAAACGCACTCGAAAAGTGGGGAATGAAAAGCCGGTTGACCCCTAAAATGGAGGGATTTGGACAGAATCTCGTCTGGAACAGGTGCGCAGCGAAACCCCTCGTCCGCCGGAGCGCGCGAAAATTAAGAAAATACCATCACCTTACTAAAAAGTGGAAAAATGCACCCGAAAAGTGGGGAAAGAAAAGCCGGTTGACCCCGAAAAAGGGGGCCTTTGCAAGAATCACGCAGGGAATATGTGCGCATCGAAACCCCACATCCACCGGAGCGCGGAAAAATTGCGAAAATAAGATCACCTTAATAAAAATGGGCAAAACGCACCCAAAAAGTGGGAAAGGAAAAGCCGGTTGGCTCCCAAATGGAGGGACTTGGCTAGAATCACGCCGGGAACAGGTGCACGGTGAAACCCCACGTCTGCCGGAGCGCGTGAAAATTGCGAAAATACCCCCACCTTACTAAAAAGGGGAATAACGCACCCGAAAAGTGGGGAAGAAAAAGCCGGTTGACACCCAAAATGGGGAACTTGGCCAGAATCACGTCGGGAACTGGTGCGTAACGAAACCCCACGTCCACCGAAACATTCAAAAATTACGAAAATACCCTCACCTTACTAAAAAGAGACAATACGCACCCAAAAAGTGGGGAAGGAAAAGCAGGTCGACCCCCAAAACGGGGGGACTTGGCCAGAATCATGCCGGAAAACAGGTGCGCAGCGACACCCCACGTCCGCGGAGTGCACAAAAATTACAAAAATACCCTCACCTTAATAAAAATGGCAAAATGCATCCGAAAAGTGAGGAAGGAAAAGCCGGTTAACCCTCTAAACGGAGGGACTTGGCCAGAATCACGTCGGGAACAGGTGTACGGGGAAACCCTATGTTTGTTAGAGCGGGTGAAAATTGCGAAAATACCCTCACCTTACTAAAAAGGGGCAAAACGCACCCAAAAAGTGGGGAAGAAAAAGCCCGTTTGACCCCCAAAACGGGGGGACTTGGCCAGAATCACCCCGGGAACAGGTGCGCAACGAAACCCCACATCCGTCGGTGCGCGCGAAAATTACGAAAATACCCTCACCATACTAAAAAGGGGCAAAACGCACCCAAAAAGTGGGGAAGAAAAAGCCGGTTGACCCCAAAATGGGGACTTGGCCAGAATCACGCCGGGAACTGGAGCGTAGAAAAATTACGAAAATATCCTCACCTTACTAAAAAGGGGCAAAACGCACCAGAAAAGTGGGGAAGGAAAAGTCGATTGACCCCCAAAACGGGGGGACTTGACCAGAATCACGGCGGGAATAGTTGCGCAGCGAAACCCACGTCTGCCGGAGCGCGCAAAAATTACGAAAATACCCTCACCTTAATAAAAGGGGAAAAACGCAGCCGAAAAATGGGAAAGGAAAAGTCGGTTCCAAAACGGGGGGACTTGGCCAGAATCCCGTCGGGAACAGGTGCGCAGCGAAACCCTACGTCCGTCGGAGCGCGCGAAAATTAAGAAAATACCATAACCTTACTAAAAAGGGGAATAATACACCCGAAAAGTGGGGAAGGAAAAGCCGGTTGACCCCCAAAACGGGGGGACTTGGCCAGAAACACGCAAGGAACATGTGTGAAGCGAAACCCCACGTCCACCAGAGCGCGCAAAAATTGCGAAAATACCATCACCGTACTTAAAAATGGGCAAAAAGCACCCAAAAAGTGGTAAAAGAAAAGTCGGTTGGCTCCCAAATGGAGGGACTTGGCCAGAATCACGCCGGGAATGGGTGCACAGTGAAACCACGCGTCTGCCGGAGCGCGTGAAAATTTCGAAAATACCCCCACCTTACTAAAAAGGGGCATAACGCACCCGAAAGTGGGGAAGAAAAAGCCGGTTGACTCCCAAAACGGGGGACTTGACCAGAATCACGGCGGGAATAGTTGCGCAGCGAAACCCCTAGATCGCCAGAGCGCGCGCAAATTCCAGAAATACCCTCACTCAACTAAAAAGGGCAAAACGCACCCAAAAAGGGGGAAAGAAAAAGCCGGTTGACCCCCAAAACGGGAAACTTGGCCAGAATCACGCGGGGACAAGTGCACAGCGAAACCCCACATCCGTCGGTGCGCGCAAAAATTACAAAAATACCCTCACCATACTAAAAAGGGGCAAAACGCACCCAAAAAGTGGGGAAGAAAAAGCCGGTTGACCCCAAAACGGGGACTTGGCCAGAATCACGCCGGGAACTGGAGCGCGGAAAAATTACGAAAATATCCTCACCTTACTAAAAAGGGCAAAACGCACCCGAAAAGTGGGGAAGGAAAAGTCGATTGACCCCCAAAACGGGGGGACTTGACCAGAATCACGCCGGGAACAGTTGCGCAGTGAAACCCACGTCTGCCGGAGCGCGCAAAAATTACGAAAATACCCTCACCTTAAGAAAAGGGGAAAAACGCAGCCGAAAAATGGGAAAGGAAAAGTCGGTTCGAAAACGGGAGGACTTGGCCAGAATCCCGTCAGGAACAGGTGCGCAGCGAAACGCTACGTCCGCCGGACCACGCGAAAATTAAGAAAATACCATAACCTTACTAAAAAGGGGAATAATACACCCGAAAAGTGGGGAAGGAAAAGCCGGTTGACCCCCAAAACGGGGGGACTTGGCCAGAATCACGCAAGGAACATGTGCGAAGCGAAACCCCACGTCCACCGGAGCGCGCAAAAATTGCGAAAATACCATCACCTTACTTAAAAAGGCGCAAAAAGCACCTAAAAAGTGGGAAAAGAAAAGCCGGTTGGCTTCAAATGGAGGGACTTGGCCAGAATCACGCCGGGAACAGGTGCACGACGAAACCACGCATCTGCCGGAGCGCGTGAAAATTACAAAAATACCCCCACCTTACTAAAAAGGGGCATAACGCAACCGAAAAGTGGGGAAGAAAAAGCCGGTTGACCCCAAAAACGGGGGACTTGACCAGAATCACGTCAGGACTCGTGCGCGACGAAACCCCACGTCCACCGAAGCACTCAAAAATTATGAAAATACCCTCACCTTACTAAAAAGGGGTAATACGCACCTGAAAAGTAGGGAAGGAAAAGCTGGTTGACCGACAAAACGGGGGGACTTGGCCAGAATCACGTCGTCCGTCGGCGTGCGCAAAAATTACGAAAATACCCTCACCTTAATAAAAATGGCAAAATGCACCCGAAAAATGAAGAAGGAAAAGCCGGTTTACCCCCTAAATGGGGGGACTTGGCCAGAATCACGTCGGCAACCGGTGCGCAGGGAAACTCACCGTCCGCTGGAGTGGGCGAAAATTACAAAAATACCCTTACCTTACTAAAGAGGGGCAAAACGCACCCGAGAAGTGGGAAAAGAAAAGCCGATTGACCACCAAAACGGAGGGACTTGGACAGAATCACACCGGGAACATGTGCGCAGCGAAACCCTTCGTCCGTCGGAGCGCGAAAAAATTACGAAAATGCCCTCACCTTACTAAAAAGGGGCAAAATGCACCCGAAAAGTTAGGAAGGAAAAGCCGATTGACTCCCAAAACGGGGGAACTTGGCCAGAATCACGCAGAGAAACAGGTGCGCAGTGGAACCCCACGTCCACCGGAGCACGCGAAAATTACGAAAATACCATAACCTTACTTAAAAAGGGCAAAACGCACCCGAAAAGTGGGAAAGAAAAAGTCGGTTAACCCTCTAAACGGAGGGACTTGGCCAAAATTACGTCGGGAACATGTGTACAGGGAAACCCACGTCCGATGGAGCGGGAAAAAATTACGAAAATACTCTCGCCTTACTAAAAAGGGGCTAAACGCACCCGAAAAGTGGGGAAAGCAAAGCCGGTTGACCCCCAAAACGGGGGATTTGGACAGAATTACACCGGGAACAGCTGCGCAGCGAAACCCCTAGTTAGCCGGAGCGCGCAAAAATTATGAAAATACCTTCACCTTAGTAAAAAGGGGCAAATCGCACCCGAAAAGTGGGGAACAAAAAGCCGGTTGACCACTAAAACGTGGAGGCTTGGCCAGAATCACGCCGGGAACAGGTGCGCAGCGAAACCCCACGTCCGTCGGAGCCCGTGAAAATTACGAAAATACCCTCACCATACTAAAAAGGGGCAAAACGCACCCAAAAAGTGGGGAAGGAAAAAACCGGTTGACCCCAAAACGGGGACTTGGACAGAATCACGTCAGGAACTGGTGCGCAGCGAAACCCCTCGTCCGTCGGAGCGCAGAAAAATTACGAAAATACCCTCACCTTACTAAAAAGGGGCTAAACGCACCCAAAAAATGGGGAAGGAAAAGCCGATTGACCCCCAAAAACGAGGGGACTTGGACAGAATCACACCGGGAACAGGTGTGCAGCAAACCCCTAGTACGCCGGAGCGCGCAAAAATTACGAAAATACCCTCACCATACTAAAAAGGGGCAAAACGCACACAAAAACTGGGGAAGGAAAAACCGGTTGACCCCAAAACGGGGACTTAGCCAGAATCACATCGGGAAAGGGTGCACAGGAAAACCCCACGTCTGCTTGAGCGGGCAAAAATTGCGGAAATACCCTAACCTTACTAAAAAGGGGCAAAACGCACCCGAAAAATGGGGAAAGAAAAGCCGGTTGACCCCCAAAACGGGGGGATTTGGACAGAATCACGCCGAAAACAGGTGCGTAGCGAAACCCCTAGTTAGCTGGAGCGCGTAAAAATTACGAAAATACCCTCACCTTACTAAAAAGGGGCAAAGCGCAACCGAAAATTGGGGAAGAAAAAGCGGGTTGACCCCCAAAACGGGGAGATTTGGCCAGAATCACGTCGGGAACAGTTGCGCAGCGAAACCCCACGTCTGTCGGAGCGCGCAAAAATTACGAAAATACCCTCGTTTTAATTAAAAGGGAAAAACGCAGCCGAAAAATGGGGAAGGAAAAGCCGGTTGACCCCCAAAAGGAGGAGGACTTGGCCAGAATCATGCAAGGAACATGTGCGCCGTGAAACCCCACGTCCACTGGAGCGCGCAAAAATTACGAAAATACCATCACCTTACTAAAAATGGGCAAGTCGCACCCAAAAAGTGGGAAAAGAAAAAAACCGGTTAGCTCCCAAATGGAGGGACTTGGCCAGAATCACGCCGGGAACAGATGCACGGCGAAACCCCACGTCTGCCGGAGCGCGTGAAAATTGCGAAAATACCCCCACCTTACTAAAAAGAGGCATAACGCAACCGAAAAGTGGGGAAGGAAAAGTCGGTTGACCCCCAAAACGGGGGGACTTGACCAGAATCACGCCGGGAACAGTTGCGCAGTGAAACCCCACATCTGCCGGAGCACACAAAAATTACGAAAATACCCTCACCTTTATAAAAGAGGAAAAACGCAGCCGAAAAATGGGGAAGGAAAAGTCAGTTCCAAAACGGGGGGACTTGGCCAGAATCCTGTCGGGAACAGGTGCGCAGCGAAACCCCACGTCTGCCGGAGCACGCGAAAATTAAGAAAATTAAGAAAATAGGGAAGGAAAAGCCGGTTGACCCCCAAAACGGGGGGACTTAGCCAGAATCACGCAAGTAACATGTGCGCAGCGAAACCCCACGTCCATCGGAGCGCATAAAAATTGCGAAAATATCATCACCTTACTTAAAAATGGGCAAAAAGCACCCAAAAAGTGGGAAAAGAAAAGCCGGTTGCCTCACAAATGGAGGGACTTGGCCAGAATCACGCCGGGAACAGTGCACGGCGAAACCAAACGTCTGCTGGAGCACGTGAAAATTGCGAAAATACCCCTACCTTACTAAAAAGGGGCATAACGCACCCAAAAATTGAGGAAGAAAAAGCCGGTTGGCCCCCAAAACGGGGGACTTGGCCAGAATCACGTCGGAAACTAGTGCGCGACGAAACCCCACATCCACCGAAGCACTCAAAAATTACGAAAATACCCTGACCTTACTAAAAAGTGGCAAAACGCACCCGAAAAGTGGGGAAGGAAAAGCCGGTTGACCGACAAAACGGGGGGACTTGGCCAGAATCACGCCAGGAACAGGTGCGCAGCGAAATCCCTCGTCCGCCGGCGTGCGCACATATTACGAAAATACGCTCACCTTAATAAAAATGGCAAAGCCGGTTAACCCCCTAAACGGAGGAACTTGGACAGAATCACGTCGAGAACAGGTGCGCAGGGAAACCCCTCACCCGTGGGAGCGCGGAAAAATTACGAAAATACCCTCACCTTACTAAAAAGGGGCAAAACGCACCCGAAAAGTTGGGAGGCAAAAGCCGGTTGACCCCCAAAACGGGGGGACTTGGCCAAAATCACACAGAGAACAGGTGCGTAGCGAAACCCCACGTCCACCGGAGCACGCAAAAATTACGAAAATACCATAACCTTACTTAAAAAGGGCAAAACGCACCCGAAAAGTGGGGAAGGAAAAGCCGGTTAACCCCTAAACGGGGGGACTTGGCCAAAATTACGTCGGGAACAGGTGTACAGGGAAATCCCACGTCCGCTGGAGCGGACGAAAATTACGAAAATACACTTACCTTACTAAAAAGGGGCTAAACGCACCCAAAAAGTGGGGAAGGAAAAGCTGGTTGACCCCTAAAACGGAGGGACTTGGACAGAATCACGCCGGAAACAGGTGCGCAGCGAAACCCCTAGTTAGTCAGAACGCGCAAAAATTACGAAAATACCCTCACCTTACTAAAAAGGGGCAAAGTGCAACCGAAAATTGGGGAAGAAAAAGCGGGTTGACCCCCAAAACGGGGGGACTTGGCCAGAATCACGCCGGGAACAGTTGCGCAGCGAAACCCCACGTCTGTCGGAGCGCGCAAAAATTACGAAAATACCCTCGCCTTAATTAAAGGGGAAAAACGCAGCCGAAAAATGGGGCGGAAAAAGCCGGTTGACCCCCAAAAGGGGGAGGACTTGGCCAGAATCATGCAAGGAACATGTGCGCAGCGAAGCCCCACGTCCACTAGAGCGCGCGAAAATTGCGAAAATACCATCACCTTACTAAAAATGGGCAAAACGCACCCAAAAAGTGGGAAAAGAAAAAAGCCGGTTAGCTCCCAAATAGAGGGACTTGGCCAAAATCACGCCGTGAACAGATGCACGGCGAAACCCCACGTCTGCCGGAGCGCGTGAAAATTGCGAAAATACCCCCACCTTACTGAAAAGTGGCATAACGCACCCGAAAAATGGGGAAGGAAAAGTCGGTTGACCCCCAAAACTGGGGGACTTGACCAGAATCACGACGGGAACAGTTGCGCAGCGAAAACCCACGTCTGTCGGAGCGTGTGAAAATTACGAAAATACCCTCACCTTAATAAAAGGGGAAAAACGCAGCCGAAAAATAGGGAAGGAAAAGCCGGTTCCAAAACGGGGGGACTTGGCCAGAATCCCGTCAGGAACAGATGCGCAGCGAAACCCCACGTCCGCTGGAGAGCGCGAAAATTAAGAAAATACCATCACCTTAATAAAAAGGGGAAAAATACACCCGAAAAGTGGGGGAAGGAAAAGCCGGTCGACCCCCAAAATGGGGGGACTTGGCCAGAATTATGCAAAGAACCTGTGCGCAGCGAAACCCCACGTCCACCGGAGCGCGCGAAAATTGCGAAAATACCATCACCTTACTTAAAAATGGGCAAAACGCACCCAAAAAGTGGGAAAAGAAAAAAAGACGATTGGCTCCCAAATGGAGGGACTTGGCCAGAATCACGCCGGGAACAGGTGAACAGCGAAACCCCACGTCTGCCGGAGCGCGTGAAAATTACAAAAATACCCCCACCTTACTAAAAAGGTGCATAACGCACCCGAAAAGTGGGGAAGAAAAAGCCGGTTGACACCCAAAACGAGGGACTTGGCTAGAATCACGTCGGGAACTTGTGCGCAACGAAACCCCACGTCCACCGAAACATTCGAAAATTACGAAATACCCTCACCTTACTAAAAGGGAGAATACGCACACGAAAAGTGGGGAAAGAAAAGCCAGTTGACCCCAAAAACGGGGGGACTTGGCTAGAATTATGCCGGGAACAAGTGCGCAGCGAAACCCCACGTCCGCCGGTGTGCGCAAAAATTACGAAAATACCCTCACCTTAATAAAAATGACAAAATGCACCCGAAAAGTGGGGAAAGAAAAGCCGGTTAATCCCCTAAACGGGGGGACTTGGCCAGAATCACGTCAGGAACTGGCGTGAAGGGTAACCCTATGTCCGCTGGTGCGGGCGAAAATTGCGAAAATACCATCACCTTACTAAAAAGGGGCAAAACGCACCCGAAAAGTGGGGAAAAAAAGCCGATTGACCCCCAAAACGGGGGGACTTGGACAGAATCACGCCAGGAACAGGTGCACTGCGAAACCCCTAGTTCGCCGGAGCGCGCGCAAATTCCAAAAATACCCTCACTCTACTAAAAAGGGCAAAACGCACCCAAAAAGTGGGAAAGAAAAAGCCGGTTGACCCCCAAAACGGGAAACATGGCCAGAATCAAGCCGGGACAGGTGCGCAGCGAAACCCCACGTCGGTCGGAGCGCGCAAAAATTACGAAAATACCCTCACCATACTAAAAAGGTGCAAAACGCACCCGAAAATGGGGAAGAAAAAGCCGATTGACCCCAAAACGGGGACTTGGCCAGAATCACGCCGAGAACTGGAGCGCACAGAAATTACGAAAATATCCTCACCTTACTAAAAAGGGGCAAAACGTACCCGAAAAGTGGGGAAGAAAAAGTCGGTTAACCCCCAAAACGGGAGGACTTGACCAGAATCACGCCGAGAACAGTTGCGCAGCGACAACCCACATCAGTCGGAGGCCGCGAAAATTACGAAAATACCCTCACCTTTATAAAAGGGGAAAAACGCAGCCGAAAAATGGGGAAGGAAAAGCCGGTTCCAAAACGGGGGGACTTGGCCAAAATCCCGTCGGGAACAGGTGCGCTGCAAAATCCCACGTCTGCCGGAGCGCGTGAAAATTAAGAAAATACCATCACCTTACTAAAAAGGGGAACAATACACCCGAAAAGTGGGGAAGGAAAAGCCGTTGACCCCCAAAACGGGGGGACTTGGCCAGAATCACACAAGTAACATGTGCGCAGCGAAACCCCACGTCCACCGGAGCGCGTGAAAATTGCGAAAATTGTTCACCTTACTTAAAAATGGGCAAAAAGCACCCAAAAAGTAGGAAAAGAAAAGCCGGTTGGCTCACAAATGGAGGGACTTGGCCAGAATCACAACGGGAACAGTGCACGGTGAAACCACACGTCTGCTTGAGTGCGTGAAAATTGCGAAAATACCCCCACCTTACTAAAAAGGGGCATAACGCACCCGAAAAGTGGGGACGAAAAAGCTGGTTGACCCCCAAAACGGGGGACTTGGCCAGAATCACGTCAGGACTGCGCGACGAAACCCCACATCCACCGAAGCACTTGAAAATTATGAAAATACCCTCACCTTACTAAAAAGGGGCAAAACGCACCCGAAAAGTGGGGAAGGAAAAGCCGGTTGACCGACAAAACGGGGGGACTTGGCCAGAACCACGCTAGAAACAGGTGCGCAGCGAAACCACTCGTCCGCCGGCGTGCGCAAAAACTACGAAAATACGCTCAGCTTAATAAAAATGGCAAAACGCACCCAAAAAATGAAGAAGGAAAAGCCGGTTAACCCCCTAAATGGGGGACTTGGCCAGAATCACGTCGGTAACAGGTGCGCAGGGAAACCCCACATCCGCTGGAGTGGATAAAAATTGCGAAAATACCCTCACCTTACTTAAAAGGGGCAAAATGCACCCGAAAAGTGGGGAAGAAAAAGTCGGTTGACCCTCAAAACGGAGGGACTTGGATAAAATCACGCCGGGAACAGGTGCGCAGCAAAACCCCTCGTCCGTTGGACCGCGGAAAAATTACGAAAATATCCTCACCTTACTAAAAAGGGGCAAAACGTACCCGAAAAGTGGGGAAGAAAAAGTCGGTTAACCCCCAAAACGGGAGGACTTAACCAGAATCACGCCGGGAACTGTTGCGCAGCGACAACCCACATCTGTCGGAGGCCGCGAAAATTACGAAAATACCCTCACCTTTATAAAAGGGGAAAAACGCAGCCGAAAAATGGGGAAAGAAAAGCCGGTTCCAAAACACGGGGACTTGGCCAGAATCCCGTCGGGAATAGGTGCGCAGCGAAACCCCACGTCTGCCGGAGCGCGCAAAAATAAAGAAAATACCATCACCTTACTAAAAAGGGGAAAAATACACTCGAAAAGTGGGGAAGGAAAAGCCGGTTGACCCCCAAAACGGGGGGACTTGGCTAGAATCGCGCAAGTAAAACATGTGGGCAGCGAAACCCCAAGTCCACCGGAGCGCGTGAAAATTTCGAAAATACCATCACCTTACTTAAAAATGGGCAAAAAGCACCCAAAAAGGGGAAAAAAAAGCCGGTTGGCTCGCAAATGGAGGGACTTGGCCAGAATCACGCTGGGAACAGTGCACGGCGAAACCACACGTCTGCCGGAGCGCGTGAAAATTGCGAAAATAGCCCCACTTTACTAAAAAAGGGCATCACGCACCCAAAAAAGGGGGGAAGAAAAAGCCGGTTGATCCCCAAAACGGGGGACTTGGCCAGAATCACGTCGGGAACTGGTGCGCGACGAAACCCTACATCCACCGAAGCACTCAAAAATTACGAAAATACCCTCACCTTACTAAAAAGGGGCAAAACGCACCCGAAAAGTGGGGAAGGAAAAGCCGGTTGACCGACAAAACGGGGGGACTTGGCCAGAATCACGCCAGGAACAGGTGCGCAGCGAAATCCTTCGTCCGCCGGTGTGCGCACAAATTATGAAAATACTATCACCTTAATAAAAATGGCAAAGCCGGTTAACCCCCTAAATGGGGGGACTTGGCCAGAATCACGTCGGGAACAGGTGCGCAGGGAAACCCCACATCCGCTGGAGTAGGCGAAAATACCCCCACCTTACTAAAAAGAGGCATAACGCACCCGGAAAGTGGGGAAAGAAAAGTCGGTTGACCCCCAAAACGGGGGGACTTGCCCAGAATCACGCCGGGAACAGTTGCGCAGCGAAACCCCACGTCTGTCGGAGCGTGCAAAAATTACGAAAATACCCTCACCTTAATAAAAGGGGAAGAACGCAGCCAAAAAATGGGGAAGGAAAAGTCGGTTCCAAAACGGGGGGACTTGGCCAAAATCCCGTCGGGAACAGGTGCGCAGCGAAACCCCACGTCCACTGGAGCGCGCAAAAATTAAGAAAATACCATCACCTTAATAAAAAGGGGAAAAATACACCCGAAAAAGTGGGAAAGGAAAAGCCGGTTGACCCCCAAAATGGAGGGACTTGGCCATATTCACGCCGGGAACAGTGCACGGCGAAACCACACGTCTGCCGGAGCGCGTAAAAATTGCGAAAATACCTCCACCTTACTAAAAAGGGGCATAACGCACCGAAAAAGTGGGGAAGAAAAAGCCGCTTGGCCCCCAAAACTGGGGACTTGGCCAGAATCACGTCGGGAACAGGTGCGCGACGAAACCCCACATCCACCGAAGCACTAAAAAATTACGAAAATACCCTCACCTTACTAAAAAGGGGCAAAATGCACCCGAAAAGTGGGGAAGGAAAAGCCAGTTGACCTACAAAACGGGGGGACTTGGCCTGAATCACGCCAGGAACAAGTGCGCAGCGAAATCCCTCGTCCGCCGCCGTGCGCACAAATTACGAAAATACGCTCACCTTAATAAAAATGGCAAAGCCGGTTGACCCCCTAAATGGGGGGACTTGGCCAGAATCCCGTCGGGAACAGGTGCACAGGGAAACCCCACATCCGCTGGAGTGGGCAAAAATTTCGAAAATACCCCCACCTTACTAAAAAGGGGCAAAACGCACCCGAAAAGTGGGGAAAAAAAGCCGGTTGACCCCCAAATCGGAGTGACTTGGACAGAATCACGCCGGGAACAGGTGCGCAGCGAAACCCCTCGTCTGTCGGAGCGCGGAAAAATTACGAAAATACCCTCACCTTACTAAAAAGGGGCAAAATGCACCCGAAAAGTTGGGAGGGAAAAGCCGGTTGACCCCCAAAACGGGGGGACTTGGTAAGAATCACGCAGAGAATAGGTGCTCAGCGAAACCCCACGTCCACCGGAGCATGCAAAAATTATGAAAATACCATAACCTTGCTTAAAAAGGGCAAAACGCACCCGAAAAGTGGAGAAGGAAAAGCCAGTTAACCCCCTAAACGGGGGGACTTGGCTAGAATTACGTCGGGAACAGGTGTACAGGGAAACCCACGTCCGCTGGAGCGGGCAAAAATTACGAAAATGCCCTCACCTTACTAAAAAGGGGCTAAACGCACCCGAAAAGTGGGTAAGGAAAAGCCGGTTGACCCCCAAAACGGGGGGACTTAGACAAAATCACGCCGGAAACAGGTGCGCAGCGAAACCCCTAGTTAGATGGAGCGCGCAAAAATTACGAAAATACCCTCACCTTACTAAAAAGGGGCAATTTTCAACCAAAAATTGGGGAAGAAAAAGCGGTTGACCCCCAAAACGGGGGGACTTGGCCAGAATCACGCCGGGAACAGTTGCACAGCGAAACCCCACGTCTGTCGGAGCGCGCAAAAATTACAAAAATACCCTCGCCTTAATTAAAGGGGAAAAACGCAGCCGAAAAATGGGGAAGGAAAAGCCGGTTGACCCCCAAAAGGGGAGGACTTGGCCAGAATCATCCAAGAAAAATGTGCGCAGCGAAACCCCACGTCCACTGGAGCGCGCGAAAATTGCGAAAATACCATCACCTTACTAAAAATGGGCAAAACGCACCCAAAAAGTGGGAAAAGAAAAAAAGCCGGTTAGTTCCCAAATGGAGGGACTTGGCCAGAATCACGCCGGCAACAGATGCACGGCGAAACCCCACGTCTGCCGCAGCGCGTGAAAATTGCGAAAATACCCCCACCTTACTAAAAAGAGGCATAACGCACCCGAAAAGTGGGGAAGGAAAAGTCGGTTGACCCCAAAATGGGGGGACTTGACCAGAATCACGCAAAGAACATGTGCGCAGCGAAACCGCACGTCCAGCGGAGTGCGCGAAAAATGCGAAAATACCATCACCTTACTTAAAAATGGGCAAAATGCACCCAAAAAGTGGGAAAAGAAACGCCGGTTGGCTCCCAAATGGAGGGACTTGGCCAGCATCACGCCGGGAACTGGTGCACGGCGAAACCCCACGTTTGCCGGAGTGCGCAAAAATTACGAAAATACCCTCACCTTTATATAAGGGGAAAAACGCAGCCGAAAAATGGGGAAGAAAAAGCCGGTTCCAGAACGGGGGGACTTGGCCAGAATCCCGTCGGGAACAGGTGCGCAGCGAAACCCCACGTCTGCCGGAGCACGCGAAAATTAAGAAAATACCATCACCTTACTAAAAAGGGGAAAAATACACCCGAAAAGTGGGGAAGGAAAAGCCGGTTGACCCCCAAAACGGGGGGACTTGGCCAGTATCGCGCAAGAAACATGTGCGCAGCGAAACCCCACGTCCACCGGAACGCATGAAAATTGCGAAAATAACATCACCTTACTTAAAAATGGGCAAAAAGCACCCAAAAAGTGGGAAAAGAAAAGCCGGTTGGCTCAAAAATGGAGGGACTTGGCCATAATCACGCCGGGAACAGTGCACGGCGAAACCACACGTCTGCCGGAGCGCGTAAAAATTGCGAAAATACCCCCACCTTACTAAAAAGGGGCATAACGCACCGAAAAAGTGCGGAAGAAAAAGCCGGTTGGCCCCCAAAACGGGGGACTTGGCCAGAATCACGTCGGGAACAGGTGTGCGACGAAACCCCACATCCACCGAAGCACTCAAAAATTACGAAAATACCCTCACCTTACTAAAATGGGGCAAAACGCACCCGAAAAGTGGGGAAGTAAAAGCCAGTTGACCTACAAAACGGGGGGACTTGGCCTGAATCACGCCAGGAACAAGTGCGCAGCGAAATCCCTCGTCCACCGGCGTGCGCACAAATTACGAAAATACGCTCACCTTAATAAAAATGGCAAAGCCGGTTAACCCCCTAAATGGGGGGACTTGGCCAGAATCACGTCGGGAACAAGTGCACAGGGAAACCCCACATCCGCTGGAGTGGGCAAAATTTTCAAAAATACCCTCACCTTACTAAAAAGGGGCAAAACGCACCCGAAAAGTGGGGAAAAAAAGCCGGTAGACCCCCAAAACGGAGTGACTTGGACAGAATCACGCCGGGAACAAGTGCGCAGCGAAACCCCTCGTCCGTCGGAGCGCGGAAAAATTACGAAAATACCCTCACCTTACTAAAAAGGGGCAAAATGCACCCGAAAAGTTGGGAGGGAAAAGCCGGTTGACCCCCAAAACGGGGGGACTTGGACAGAATCACGCCGGAAACAGGTGCGCAGCGAAACCCCTAGTTAGCTGGAGTGCGCAAAAATTACGAAAATACCCTCACCTTACTAAAAAGGGGCAAAGCGCAACCAAAAATTGGGGAAGAAAAAGCGGTTTACCCCCAAAACGGGGGGACTTGGCCAGAATCACGCCGGGAACAGTTGCGCAGCAAAACCCCACGTCTGTCGGAGCGCGCAAAAATTACAAAAATATCCTCGCCTTAATTAAAGGGGAAAAACGCAGCCGAAAAATGGGGAAGGAAAAGCCGGTTGACCCCCAAAAGGGGGAGGACTTGGCCAGAATCATCCAAGAAACATGTGCGCAGCGAAACCCCACGTCCACTGGAGCGCGCAAAATTTGCGAAAATACCATCACCTTAATAAAAATGGGCAAAACGCACCCAAAAAGTGGGAAAAGAAAAAAAGCCTGTTAGTTCCCAAATGGAGGGACTTGGCCAGAATCACACCGGGAACAGATGCACGGCGAAACCCCACGTCTGCCGGAGCGCGTGAAAATTGCGAAAATACCCCCACCTTACTAAAAAGAGGCATAACGCACCCGAAAAGTGGGGAAGGAAAAGTCGGTTGACCCCCAAAACGGGGGGACTTGACCAGAATCACGCAAAGAACATGTGCGCAGCGAAACCGCATGTCCACCGGAGTGCGCGAAAAATTCGAAAATACCATCACCTTACTTAAAAATGGGCAAAATGCACCCAAAAAGTGGGAAAAGAAACGCCGGTTGGCTCCCAAATGGAGGGACTTGGCCAGCATCACGCGCGGGAACTGGTGCACGGCGAAACCCCACGTTTGCCGGAGCGCGTGAAAATTGCGAAAATACCCCCACCATACTAAAAAAGAGCATAACGCACCTGAAAAATTGGGAAGAAAAAGCCGGTTGACCCCCAACACGGGGGACTTGGACTGAATCACGTCGGGAACTGGTGCGCGACGAAACCCCACGTCCACAGAAGCACTCAAAAATTATGAAAATACCATCACCTTACTAAAAAGGGGCAATACGCACCCGAAAAGTGGGAAAGGAAAAGCCGGTTGACCGACAAAACGGGGGGACTTGGCCAGAATCACGCCAGGAACAGGTGCGCAGGGCAACCCCTCGTCCGCTGGCGTACGCAAAAATTACGAAAATGCATCCGAAAAGTGGGGAAGGAAAAACCGGTTGACCCCCAAAACGGGGGGACTTGGACAGAATCACGCTGGGAACAGGTGCACAACGAAACCCCTCGTCCGTCGGAGCGCGGGAAAATTACAAAAATACCCTCACCTTAATAAAAAGGCGCAAAATGCACCCGAAAAGTGGGGAAAGAAAAGCCGGTTGACCCCCTAAACTGGGGGACTTGGCCAGAATCATGTCGGGAACAGATGCGCAGCGAAACCCCCGAAACGGGGGGACTTGGAAAATGGCAAAACGCACCCGAAAAGTGGGGAAGGAAAAGCCGGTTAACCCCCGAAACGGGGGGACTTGGCCAGAATCACGTCGGGAACGGGTGTGCAGGGAAACCCCACGTCCGCTAAAGTGGGCGAAAGTTACAAAAATACCCTCACCTTACTAAAAAGGGGCAAAACGCACCCGAAAAGTGGGGAAGAAAAAGCCGGTTGCCCCCAAAACGGGGGGCTTGGACAGAATCACGCCGGGAACAGGTGCCCAGCGAAACCCTAGTTCGCCGGAGCGCGTGGAAATTACGAAAATACCCTAACCTTACTAAAAAGGCGCAAAACGCACCCAAAAAGTGGGAAAGAAAAAGCCGGTTGACCCCCAAAACGGGAAACTTGGCTAGAATCACGCCGGAAAACAGGTGCACGGCGAAACCCCACGTCAGCCGGAGAGCGTGAAAATTATGAAAATACCCCCACCTTACTAAAAAGGGGCATAACGCACCCGAAAAGTGGGGACGAAAAACCCGGTTGACCCCCAAAACGGGGGAGTTGGCCAGAATCACATCGGGAACTGGTGCGCGACGAAACCCCACGTCCACCGAAGCACTCAAAATTTACGAAAATACCCTCACCTTACTAAAAAGGGGCAAAACACACCCGAAAAGTGGGGAAAGAAAAGTCGGTTAACCGACAAAATAGGGGGACTTGGCCAGAATCACGCCAGGAACAGGTGCGCAGCGAAACCCCTCGTCCGCCGGCGTGCGCAAAAATTATGAAAATACCCCACCTTACTAAAAAGGGGCAAAATGCATCCGAAAAGTGGGGAAGGAAAAGCCGGTTGACCCCCAAAACGAGGGGACTTGGACAGAATCACGCTGGGAACAGGTGCACAACGAAACCCCTCGTCCGTCGGAGCGCGGGAAAATTACAAAAATACCCTCACCTTAATAAAAAGGCGCAAAATGCACCCGAAAAGTGGGGAAAGAAAAGCCGGTTGACCCCCTAAACTGGGGGACTTGGCCAAAATTACGTCGGGAACAGGTGTACAAGGAAACCCCACGTCTGCTGGAGCGGGCGAAAATTACGAAAATACCCTCACCTTACTAAAAAGGGGTTAAACGCACCCAAAAAGTGGGGAAGGAAAAGCCGGTTGACCCCCAAAACGGGGGGACTTTGACAGAATCACGCCGGGAACAAGTGCGCAGCGAAACCCCTAGTACACCGGAACGCGCAAAAATTACGAAAATACCCTCGCCTTACTAAAAAGGGGCAAAACGCACCCGAAAAGTGGGGAAGGAAAAGTCGGTTGACCCCCAAAACGGGGGGCCTTGACCAGAATCACGCCAGGAACAGGTGCGCAGCGAAATCCCTCGTCCGCCGGCGTGCGCACAAATTACGAAAATACGCTCACCTTAATAAAAATGGCAAAGCCGGTTAACCCCCTAAATGGGGGGACTTGGCCAGAATCACGTCGGGAATAGGTGCGCAGGGAAACCCCACATCCGATGGAGTGGGCGAAAATTGCGAAAATACCCTCACCTTACTAAAAAGGGGCTACACGCACCCAAAAAATGGGGAAGGAAAAGTCGGTTGACCTCCAAAACGGGGGGACTTTGACAGAATCACGCCGGGAACAGGTATGCAGCGAAACCCCTAGTACGCCGGAACGCGCAAAAATTACGAAAATACCCTCGCCTTACTAAAAAGGGGCAAAACACACCCGAAAAGTTGGGAAGAAAAAGCCGATTGACCCCCAAAACGGGGTAACTTGGCCAGAATCACGCCTGGAACAGGTGCGCAGCGAAACCCCACGTCCGTCGGAGCGCGCGAAAATTACGAAAATACCCTCACCATACTAAAAAGGGGCAAAACGCACCCGAATATGGGGAAGGAAAAACAGGTTGACCCCAAAACGGGGACTTGGCCAGAATCACGTCGGTAAAGGGTGCGCAGGAAAACCCCACGTTCTCTTGAGCGGGCGAAAATTACGAAAATACCCTCACCTTACTAAAAAGGGGCAAAACGCTCCCGAAAATTGGGGAAGGAAAAGCCGGTTGACCCCTAAAACGGGGGGACTTGGATAGAATCACATCCGGAATTGGTGTGCAGCGAAACACCACGTCCGCTTTAGCGCTTAAAAATTACGAAAATACCCTCATTTTACTAAAAAGGACAAAACGCACCCAAAAAGTGGGGCATAAAAAGCCGGTTGACCCCCGAAACGGGGGACTTGGCCAGGATTACGCTGGTAACAGGTTCGCAGCGAAACCCCCCGTCTGCCGGAGCGCATGCAAATTATGAAAATACCCTTATCTGACTAAATAGGGGCAAAACGTACCCGAAAAGTGGGGAAGGAAAAAACGGTTAATCCCCAAAACACGGAGACTTGGCCAGAATCATGGCAGAAACAGGTGCGTAGCGAAACCCCACGTCCGCCAGAGCGCGCAAAAATTACGAATATACCCTCACCTTACTAAAAAGGGTCAAAACGCACCCGAAAAGTGGGTAAGGAAAAGTCGGTTGACCCCCAAAACGGGGGGACTTGGCCAGAATCACGCCGAGAACAATTGTGCAACGAAACCCAACGTCCGGTTGAGCGCGCGAAAATTACGAAAATACCCTCACCTTACTAAAAAAGTGCAAAACGCACCCGAAAAATGGGGAATGAAAAATCGGTTGACCCCAAAACGGGGACTAGGCCAGAATCACGTCAGGAACTGGTGCGCAGCGAAACCCCACGTCCGCCGGAGCGCCCAAATCTTACGAAAATATCCCCACCTTACTAAAAAAGGGCAAAAGGCACCCGAAAAGTGAGGAAGGAAAGTCGGTTGACCCCCAAAACGGGGGGACTTGGCCAGAATCAAGCCGGGAACAGTTGCGCAGCGAAACCCCATGTCTGCCGAAGTGAGCAAAAATTATGAAAATACCCTCACCTTAATAAAAGGGAAAAACGCAGCCGAAAAATGGGTAAAGAAATGCCGGTTTCAATATGGGGGAACTTGGCCAGAATCACGTCGGGAACAGGTGCGCAGCGAAAACCAACATCCGCTGGGGCGCGCGAATATTAAGAAAATACCATCACCTTACTAAAAAGGGAAAAAATGCACCCAAAAACTGGGGAAAGAAAAGCCAGTTGACCCCCAAAAAGGGAGGCCTTGGCCAGAATCACGCAGGGAATATGTGCACAGCGAAACCCCACGTCCACCGGAGCGCGCAAAAGTTACGAAAATACCATCACCTTACTAAAAATGGGCAAAAAGCATCCAAAAAGTGGGAAAAGAAAAGCAGGTTGGCTCCCAAATGGAGGGACTTGGCCAGAATCACGCCGAGAACAGGTGCACGGCGAAACCACACGTCTGCCGGAGCGCGTGAAAATTGCGAAAATACCCCCACCTTACTAAAAAGGGGCATAACGCACCCGAAAAGTGGGTAAGAAAAAGTCGGTTGACCCCCAAAACGGGGGGGACTTGATCAGAATCACGCCGGGAACTGGTGCGCAACGAAACCCCACGTCCGCCGGAGTGTGCAAAAATTACGAAAATATCCTCACCTTAATAAAAATGGCAAAACGCACCCGAAAAGTGGGGAAGGAAAAGCCGGTTAACCCCCGAAACGGGGGGACTTGGCCAGAATCACGTCGGGAACGGGTGTGCAGGGAAACCCCACGTCCGCTAGAGCGGGCGAAAGTTACGAAAATACCCTCACCTTACTAAAAAGGGGCAAAACGCACCCAAAAAGTGGGAAAGAAAAAGCCGGTTGACCCCCAAAACGGGAAACTTGGCTAGAATCACGCCGGGAACAGGTGCACGGCGAAACCCCACGTCAGCCGGAGAGCGTGAAAATTATGAAAATACCCCCACCTTACTAAAAAGGGGCATAACGCACCCGAAAAGTGGGGACGGAAAAGCCGGTTGACCCCCAAAACGGGGGAGTTGGCCAGAATCACGTCGGGAACTGGTGCGCGACGAAACCCCACGTCCACCGAAGCACTCAAAAATTACGAAAATACCCTCACCTTACTAAAAAGGGGCAAAACGCACCCGAAAAGTGGGGAAAGAAAAGTCGGTTAACCGACAAAACGGGGGGACTTGGCCAGAATCACGCCAGGAACAGGTGCGCAGCGAAACCCCTCGTCCGCCGGCGTGCGCAAAAATTATGAAAATACCCCACCTTAATAAAAATGGCAAAACGCACCCGAAAAATGAGGAAGGAAAAGTCGGTTAACCCCCTAAATGGGGGGACTTGGCCAGAATCACGTCGGGAACAGGTGCACAGGGAAACCAACATCCGCTGGAGTGGGTGAAAATTGCGAAAATACCCTCACCTTACTAAAAAGGGACAAAACACACCCGAAAAGTGGGAAAGAAAAAGCCGGTTGACCCCCAATACGGAGGGACTTGGACAGAATCACGCCGGGAATAGGTGCGCAGAGAAACCCCTCGTCCGTCGGAGCGCGAAAAAATTACGAAAATACCCTCACCTTACTAAAAACGGGCAAAACGCACCCAAAAAGTTGGGAAGGAAAAGCCGGTCGACCCCAAAACGGGGGGATTTGGCCAGAATCACGCAGAGAACAGGTGCGCAACGAAACCCCACATCCACCGGAGCACGCGAAAATTACGAAAATACCTTAACCTTACTTAAAAAGGGCAAAACGCACCCGAAAAGTGGGGAAGGAAAAGCCGGTTAACCCCCTAAACGAGGGGACTTGGCCAGAATTACATCTGGAACAGGTGTACAGGAAAACCCCACGTCCGCTGGAAAAGCGAAAATTGTGAAAATACCCTCACCTTACTAAAAAGGGGATAAACGCACCCGAAAAGTGGGGAAGAAAAAGCCGGTTGACCCCCAAAACGGGGGGACTTGGACAGAATCACACCGGGAACAGGTGCGCAGCGAAACCCTAGTTAGTCGGAGCGCGCAAAAATTATGAAAATACCCTCACCTTACTAAAAAGGGGCAAAATGCACCCAAAAATTAGGGAAGAAAAATCCGGTTGACCCCCAAAACGGGGAGACTTGGCTAAAATCACGCCGGGAACAGGCGCGCAGCGAAACCCCATGTCCGTCGAAGCACTCAGAAATTACGAAAATACCCTCACCTTATTAAAAAGGGGCAAAACGCACCCGAAAAGTGGGAAAGTAAAAGTCGGTTTACCCCCAAAACGGGGGGACTTGGCCAGAATCACGCCGGGAACAGTTGCGCAGCAAAACCCCACGTCTGTCGGAGCGTGCAAAAATTACGAAAATACCCTCACCTTAATTAAAGGGGAAAAACGCAGCCGAAAACTGGGGAAGGAAAAGCTTGTTGACCCCCAAAAGGGGGGGACTTGGCCAGAATCGTGCAAGGAACATGTGCGTAGCGAAACCCCACGTCCACTGTAGCGTGCGAAAATTGCGAAAAAACCATCACCTTACAAAAAATGGGCAAAACGCACCCAAAAAGTGGGAAAAGAAAATTGCCGGTTAGCTCCCAAACGGAGGGACTTGGCCAGAATCACGCCGGGAATAGGTGCACGGCGAAACCCAACGTCCGCTGGAGCGCGCAAAAATTACGAAAATACCCTCACCTTACTAAAAAGGGGGGAAGGAAAAGTCGGTTGACCCCCAAAACGGGGGGACTAGGCCAGAATCACGCCGGGAATTGGTGCGCAGCGAAACCCCACGTCCGCCGGAGCGGAGCGAAAACCCCACGTCCGTCGGAGCGCGTTAAAATTAAGAAAATACCATCACCTTACAAAAAAGGGGAAAATGCACCCGAAACGTGGGGAAGGAAAAGCCGGCTGACCCCCTAAAGGGGGGACTTGGCCAAAATCATGCAACGAACATGTGCGCAGCGAAACCCCATGTCCACTGGAGCAAGCGAAAATTGCGAAAATACCATCACCTTACTAAAAATGGGCAAAACGCACCCAAAAAGTGGGAAAAGAAAAGCCGGTTGGCTCCCAAATGGAGGGACTTGGCCAGAATCACGCCGGGACCAGGTGCACGGCGAAACCCCACGTCTGCCAGAGCGCGTGAGAATTGCAAAAATACCACCACCTTACTAAAAAGAGGCATAACGCACCCGAAAAGTGGGGAAGGAAAAGTCGGTTGAACCCCAAAACGGGGGGACTTAACCAGAATCACGCCGGGAATAGTTGCGCAGCGAAACCCACGTCTGCCGGAGCGCGCTTAAATTACGAAAATACCCTCATCTTAATAAAAGGTGAAAACGCAGCCAAAAAAAAAGGAAGGAAAAGCCGGTTCCAAAACGGGGGGATTTGGCCAGAATCCCGCCGGGAACAGGTGCGCAATGAAACCCCCAGTCCGCCGGAGCGCGTTAAAATTAAGAAAATAGCATCACCTTACTAAAAAGGGGAAAAAACACCCAACAAGTGGGGAAGGAAAAGCCGGTTGACCCCCAAAACGTGGGGACTTGGCCAGAATCACGCAAGGAACATGTGCGCAGCGAAACCACACGTCCACCGGAGCGCGCGAAAATTGCGAAAATACCATCACCTTACTAAAAAATTGGCAAAACGCACCCAAAAAGTGGGAAAAGAAAAGCCGGTTGGCTCCCAAATGGAGGGACTTGGCCAGAATCACACCGGGAACAGGTGCACGGCGAAACCCTACGTCTGCCGGAGCGCGTGAAAATTGCGAAAATACCCCCACCTTACTAAAAAGAGTCAACACGCAACCGAAAAGTGGGGAAGAAAAAGTCGGTTGACCCCCAAAACGGGGGACTTGGCCAGAATCACGTCGGGAACTGGTGCGCGACGAAACCCCACGTCCACCGATGCACTCGAAAATTACGAAAATACCCTCACCTTACTAAAAACGGGCAATACGCACCCGAAAAGTGGCGAAGGAAAAGCCGGTTGACCCCCAAAACGGGGGGACTTGGCCAGAATCACGCTAGGAACAGGTGCGCAGTGAAACCAATCGTCCGCTGGAGTGCGCAAAAATTACGAAAATACCCTCACCTTAATAAAAATGGCAAAACGCACCCAAAAAATGAGAAAGGAAAAGCTGGTTAACCCCCTAAACGGGGGGAATTGGCCAGAATCACGTCGGGAACAGGTGTGCAGGGAAACCCCACGTCCGCTGGAGTGGGCAAAAATTGCGAAAATACCCTCACCTTACTAAAAAGGGGCAAAACGCACCCGAAAAGTGGGGAAGAAAAAGCCGGTTGACCCCCAAAATGGGGGGACTTGGACAGAATCACGCCGGGAACAGGTGCGCAGCGAAACCCCTCGTCCGCCGGAGCACGAGAAAATTACGAAAATACGCTCGTCTTACTAAAAAGGGGCAAAACGCACCCGAAAAGTGGGAAAGGAAAAGCCGGTTGACCCCCAAAACGGGGGGACTTGGCCAGAATCACGCAGGGAATAGGTGCTCAGCGAAACCCCACGTCCACCGGAGCATGCGAAAATTACGAAAATACTACAACCTTACTTAAAAAGGGCAAAACGCACCCGAAAAGTGAGGAATGAAAAGCCAGTTGACCACCGAAATGGGGGACTTGGCCAGAATCACGCTGGGAACAGGTTCGCAGCGAAACCCCACGTCCGCCGGAGCGCGCGAAAATTATGAAAATACGCTCATCTGACTAAATAGGGGCTAAACGCACCCGAAAAATGGGGAAGGAAAAGCTGGTTAATCCCCAAAACGGGGTGACTTGGCCAGAATCACGTCGGGAACAGGTGCGCAGCGAAACCCCACGTCTGCTGGAGCGCGCAAAAATTGCGAAAATACCCTCAAAACGGGGGGATTTGGCCAGAATCACGACGGGAATAGGTGCGCAGCGAAACCCCACGTCCGCCAAAGTGCGCAAAAATTACGAAAATACCCCCACCTTACTAAAAAGGGGCAAAACGCACCCGAAAAGTGGGGAATAAAAAGCCGGTTAACACACAAAATGGGGACTTGGCTAGAATAACGCGGGGAACTAGTGCGCAGCGAAACCCCACGTACGCTGGAGTGCGCAAAATTATGAAAATACCCTCACTTTACTAAAAAGGGGCAAAACGCACCCGAAAAATAGGGAAGGAAAAGCCGGTCGACCCCCAATACGGGGGGGGCTTGGCCAGAATCACGCCAGGAACAGTTGCGTAGCGAAACCCCACGCAGACCGGAGCGAGCAAAAATTACGAAAATACCCTTACCTTAATAAAAGTGGCAAAACGCACCTGAAAAGTGGGAAAAGGAAAGCCGGTTCCAAAACGGGGGGACTTGGCCAGAATCGCGTCGGGAACAGGTGCGCAGCGATACCCCACGTCCGCCAGAGCACGCAAAAATTACGAAAATACCATCACCTTACAAAAAAGAGGAAAAACGCACCCGAAAAGTGGGGAAGGAAAAGCTGGTTGACCCCCAAAACGGGGGGACTTGGCTAGAATCACGCAGGGACAGGTGTGTAGCGAAACCCCATGTCCACCGGAGAGCGCAAAAATTGTGAAAATACCACCACCTTACTAAAAATGGGAAAAACGCATCCGAAAAGTGGGAAAAGAAAAGCCGGTTGGCCCCAAATGGGGGGACTTGGCCAGAATCATGTTGGGAACAGGTGCGCAGCGAAACCCGACGTCCACCGGAGTACGCAAAAATTACGAAAATACCCTCACCTTATTAAAGGTGCAAAACACACCCGAAAAGTGGGGAAGGAAAAGGTGGTTAACCCCCAAAACGGGGGGACTTGGCCAGAATCACGTAGGGAACAGATGCGCGGCGAATTCCCACGTCCGCGAGAGCGCGCTAAAATTGTGAAAATACCATCACCTTACTAAAAAGGGGGAAAAGGCACCCGAAAAGTGGGGAAGGAAAAGCCTGTTGACCCCCAAAACGGGAGGACTTGGCCAGAATCACGCCGGGAACATGTGCACGACGAAACCCCACGTCCGTCGGTGTGCGTAAAAATTACGAAAATACCCTCACCTTACTAAAAAGGGGAAAAACGCACCCGAAAAGTGGGGAAGGAAAAGCCGGTTGACCATCAAAACCGGGGGACTTGGCCAGAATCACGCTGTGAACAATTGTGCAACGAAACCCCACGTCCGCCGGAGTGCGCAAAAATTACGAAAATACCCTCACCTCACTAAAAAGGGCAAAACGCACCCGAAAAGTAGGGAAGGAAAAGCCGGTTGACCCCCAAAACGGGTTCTTGGTCAGAATCACGCCGGGAATTAGTGCACAACGAAACCAAAACGTCCACCGGAGCGCTTAAAAATTATGAAAATACCCTCAACTTACTAAAAAGGGGTAAAACGCACCTGAAAAATGGGGAAGGAAAAGTCGGTTGACCCTCATAACAGGGGGACTTGGCCAGAATCATGCCGGGAACAGTTGCGCAGCGAAACCCCACGTCCGCCAGAGTGCGTGAAAATTTCGAAAATACCCTAACCTTAATGAATGGGGCAAGAAGCACCCGAAAAGTAGGGAAGAAAAACCCGGTGCCGAAACGGGGGGACTTGACCAGAATCGCATCGGGAACAGGTGCGCAACGAAACCCCACGTCGGCCGGAGCGCGCAAAAATTACGAAAATACCATCACCTTACTAAAAAGGGGAAAAACGCACCCGAAAAGTGGGGAAAGGAAAAGCCGGTTAACCCACAAAACGAGGGAACTTGGCCAGAATCACGCCGGGAACAGTTGCGCAGCGAAACCCCACGTCCACCAGAGTGCGCGAAAATTACGAAAATACCCTCACCTTAATAAAAGGGGCAAAACGCACCCGAAAAGTGGGGAAGGAAATGCCGGTGCCAACACGGGGGGACTTGACCAGAATTGCATCGGGAACAGGTGCGCAATGAAACCCCACGTCCACTGGAGCGCGCGAAAATTACGAAAATTCCATCACCTTACTAAAAAGGGGAAAAACGCACCCGAAAAGTGGGAAGGAAAAGCCGGTTGACCCCCAAAACGGGGGGACTTGGCCAGAATCACGCAGGGAACAGTTGCGCAGCGAAACCCCACTTCCACCGGAGCACGCAAAAATTGCGAAAATGCCATCACCTTACTAAAAATGGGCAAAACGCACCCGAAAAGTGGGAAAAAAAAGCCGGTTGGCCCCCAAAATGGGGGGACTTGGCCAGAATCATGCTGGGAACATGTGCGTAGAGAAACCCGACATCCGTCGGAGCGCGCAAAAATTACGAAAATACCCTCACTTTACTAAAAAGGGGCAAAACGCACCCGAAAAGTGGCCAAGGAAAAACTAGTTAACCCCCAAAACGGGGAGACTTGGCCAGAATCACGCCGGGAACAGGTGCGCGGCGAAACCCCACGTCCGCAGGAGCACGTGAAAATTGCGAAAATACCCTCACCTTCTTAAATAGGGGTAAAACGCACCCGAAAATTGGGAAGAAAAAGCCGATTGACCCGAAAACGGGGGACTTGGCCAGAATCACGCCGGGAATTGGTGCGCGGGCAAACCCCACGTCCACCAGAGCACTCAAAAATTACAAAAATACCCTCACCTTACTAAAAAGGGGCAAAACGCAACCGAAAAGTGGGTAAGGAAAAACCAGTTGACCCCAAAACGGGGGGACTTGGCCAGAATCATGCCGGGATAGGTGCGCGGCGAAGCACCACGTCCACCGGAGCGCGCAAAAATTGTGAAAATACCCTCACCTTACTAAAAAGGGGGAAAGACACCCGAAAAGTGGGGAAGGAAAAACCTGTTGACCCCCAAAACGGGATGACTTGGCCAGAATCACGCTGGTAACAGGTGCACGGCGAAACCCCAAGTCCGTTGGAGAGCACAAAAATTGCGAAAATACCCTCACCTTACTAAAAGGGCAAAACGCACCCGAAAAATGGGGAAGGTGAGGCCGGTTGACTCCCAAAACGGGGGGACTTGGCAAGAATCACGTCGGGCCGACGTGGGGTATTTTCGTAATTTTTGTCGCTCCGGCGGACGTGGGGTTTCACCACGCACCTGTTCCCGACGTGATTCTGGCCAAGTCCCCCGTTTTGGGTGTCAACCGGCTTTTCCTTTCCCACTTTTCGAGGGCGTTTTGCCCTTTTTTAGTAAGGTTAGGGTATTTTCGTAATTGTCGCGTGTTGATATGATAATATTCAAACCTTTTTGTTTTGATGATGACTTGATTATATGATCTAATTTGCTTGTTGTGAAATTTTCAGGAAATTGACGAAAGAGTTATTGTCAAGAAACAATGAAGATTTGAGTCTTAAGGAAAATATGTAAGGTCATTGCAAATATTTAATTTTCCAATACAAGGCTCTAGGACATAATATTTATGCATTAAACTATGCTTGTCATGTCTTTATTATATATGTTTATTTGTTGAGTGGTATGCATAAAAGAAGGTTTTAGCTTATTGATTAAATGTTCGTGCATGGCTAAACTGATGTATGGTTGTTATTATTAAATTAGATGCATGGCTAAGCTTTTGATAAAAATTGGTATTCCACATGTACTGCTGATCATGTTTTGTAAAGCCACGTGTAATACTTTTTGTTGGAAATTTGGAAGTGGTTGGAGTATATTGATAAGATATGATTACTTTTCTAAAAGAATGGGATAAGGATCTTGGGAATATAAGATAATTATTATCTTGACAAAATTGGTTCTCTTTCCTATCTTAATTAGTGGCGGCAGATAATGATTCCTACTCGGTGCAGTTATCTTTTTGAAAGTGTCCAACAAATTTTTTTTTTACAACCGAAGATAAATTGGTTTTGATTTCTCTTAGCCATTAACGGTATTAATATTTGATTGTTATCCACAATTAGCAACGAAAATATTTTAAGTTCTGTTTCTGGGCTATAAAAGGAAGAACTGTTTTTCAAATATACCTGACTTACTTGAATTAATATTTTGCAACCATATACTTGAAAGAGATTTAATTATTTTCGGTGCAATTCTTCAAGCTGCTGTGCTATTATATTCAGATATATTTTCAGCAAATTACGTGGGCATAATATTGGTGATATCTTTTAACTCTACTTGATCATTGCATTCATTAGTTGAGCCTTGCATTGTTAAATTGATTATTTGCTTTGATCACTAGACCTCTATTATTGTAATTTTAAATTCTTTAAACTAAGTGTTGTCTAAAGGAATTTAATCCAGGTGGATTAAGGTTTGTTTACATACAGATTCAAGGAAGCATAGGTGCTTAAGGAGTGCATTGGTGCACAAGGAGCAAAAGTGCTCAAGTGAATTATTGTAATTCAAGATTTGATAGAATCTGTTTTGTAACAGGAATTGATTGTTAAAAGAAATAAATTGAGTCTCCAATACTAATTGGTATTGGACGTGGAGTAGGCTATTATTATAGAGGGTAATAGCTGAACCACGTAAAAAATCTTGGTGTTGATTTTATTACTTGCTTTACTTTAATTATTCAAAAGTTAGTTAATTATCTTAATAATTAAAATTTGAATATTTGCATTATTTTAAGATAATTCATTATTACCAAGTATTTTCACTAAGTTATATTAATCTATAAAATCACTAAGATATTTTCTTAAATAAAAATAGTAATTCGGTAGACCATATTCATTCAGCAAGCTGCATTCATAGTAATTCGGTAGACTATATTCATTTAGTAAGCTGCATTCATCTATATAGTAGACTGTATTCAAAAAGTTTGGTATAAATTTTTTAATTGGTAATAGTCTGTATCCACACTTATTCAACCCCACTTCTAAGTGTGCCTTATCTGAATTTCATTTGGTATCAGAGCTTGGCTCTACTTATCTTGGTCTTAAAGGTGACTTGTAGGGAAAGATTCTAATATGGCACAATTCGGAAACAACAATCAAGAAGGTCAATCGACCAATAGACCTCCACTGCTGTATGGAACAGAAAATTACAACTTCTGGAAATTTCGAATGAGGATCTATCTTAAGAGGGATCCTTGGGAATGGTGGGTCGTGGAGAATGGACCAGTTATTCCAAGAAAAGATGACGGTACTCCAAAGACTCTACTAGAAATGGATTCAACTGAAACCTTTATGGTTTCCTATGATTCAAGAGCTATGAATACTCTACTAAGCGGCATGGTACAGTCCGAGATTGACAAAGTATCCTCATGCAACACAGCTAAGGAAATTTGGGATACTCTTGTGGTAAGTCACGAAGGAACTTCAAAAGTTCGAGAAGTTAAACTAAGTATGCTCATGCATGATTATGAAATGTTCAAACTCGAAAAAGATGAAACCATAAAGATGGCTCAAGCAAGGTTCCTGGTACTTCTGAATTCCTTAAAGTTACTTGACAAAACCATTCCACAAAGTGAGATTAACCGTAAGTTACTTCGGGCTATGCCCAAAAGGTTTGCTTCTAAAATTACTACTCTTCAAGATTCCTCTACTATTTCTACTATGGATACATTAACTCTTTTTGGTGAACTTGAAGAATATGAACATCAGTTAAAAAGATATGATGATGAGGAAGAAACTCCTCGAAGAAAGGTTTTAGCTCTTAATGCAGGAAATGAAGAAGAACTCGATGATGATTCCGATGAAGAGATAGCCATGATGTCAAGGAGACTCAAAGGACTACTGCAAAGGAAGAACAAAAGGAAGAATATCTTCAACTCAAATAAAGGCAAAGGAAAGCAAACTGAGAAAACATGTTTTGAATGTGGACGTCCAGGGCACTTCAAGAAGGACTGCTTTCAACTTAAGAACAAGGGAAAAATGAACTTCAAGGATAATAAAAGAAACAAAGCTCTTGTCACTTGGAGTGATGAAGAGGAGTCCGAAGTAGAGGTGGATGCCAAGGATGAAATAGCTCAAATATGCTTCATGGGAATAGAAGGTGAATCAAATGAGGTATCTATTTATGAGTTTAATTTTTTAAAATAAGAAAATGAGAGATTAAAAGAAAAGAATGCATGTTTGAAGGGTTTAGTAAATACATTGATGTGTGAAGTTGATTCTTTAATAGATGAAAAGAAAAAAATTGAGAAGGAGTCATCTTGTAAAGAAGAAAATGTTTTGATTGCAAAAAATGATTATCTTTAAAATTTCAACAAGATTCTCTTTAACAAGGTGACACACTTGAACAATGAAATTGAGAAATTGACTAATGAGCTAAAAATGCGAGACGTATGTATTGATGCATTTAGTGATAAATCTCTGTGTAAATCTGTTCCTACTAATGAACTTCAAAAGGAAGTAGATTTATTAAAACTATCTCTTGCTAGATTTGTCCAAGGTGAAGAAAACCTAACCATTATATTGGGAAAGCAAAGACCTAGTTTTGACAGATAAGGGATAGGATATAATTCCACTCGTAAAACCGGGAATGTGCAAATGCTTAAATCCAAGTCTCGTTTCAAATTGAATTATTGTTCTCCTTACACTACGTGCAAAAATTGTGGTATTAAAGGTCACTTGGATATAAATTGTTCTAAGAAACAGAAGGTTAAAAAGGTATGGATTAAGAAGGGAGACTTCTGTGCTACTAACATAAATGGACCCAAAAAGATATGGGTACCAAAAAGATGAATTAATTTTTCTTGACAGGTATGCTTCAAGGAAAAAGTTCCATCTCAAAAATGGATTCTTGATAGTGGGTGCTCTCGTCACATGACTGGTGATAAATCGAAGTTCGTGGAACTAAAAATCAAGAAGAAAAATGGGACGGTTACTTTTGGAGATAATCGAACCTGTGAGATTATCGGAAAGGTAAAATTGGTAATGGTAAGGTCAATATTGATAATATTCATCTTGTTAGTGGACTTGAATTTAATCTTATAAGTGTTAGCCAATTAATGGATAATGGTCATCAAGTTAGTTTTGAAAAAGAAAAGTGTACAATTTCTCATGGTACTAACAAAACTACTTTAGTTGCACAAAGGGAAGGAAATATATATACTATTGATTTTGAGCAACAGGATGAAGAATTATGTCTAGCAACTGTACAAGACGAGGCTAACCTATGGCATAAGAGGATGGGACATGTTCACATGGATTTGATCAAGAAATTATCCTCAAAGAATCTTGTCAAAGGATTGCCAAAGATAAAGTATGAAAAGAGAGAAATATGTATTCCTTGCTAACTTGGGAAACAAGTAAGAACTTCGTTTACAGCAAAGAACATGGTATCAACTTCCTCTCCTCTACAACTACTTCATCTTGATCTATTTGGTCCTGAAAGGCATGCTAGTATTAAAGGTAAATTTTATGCTTTTGTAATAGTTGATGATTTTTCTAGATATACTTGGGTGTTGTTTTTAAGAACCAAAGATGAAGCATTTAAAGAGTTTGAGAAATTGATAAGAAGTTTAGAGACTAAGTATTGTCTCAAACTTATAAAAATTCGAAGTGATCATGGTACTGAATTTCTAAAGGACTTTACCATATTTTGTGATCAAAAAGGAATTAGCCATGAGTTTTCAGCTCCGAGAACTCCTCAGCAAAACGGAGTAGTGGAAAGAAAGAATAGGACACTTCAAGAAACAACTAGAACACTTTTACAAGAAAGCAAACTTCCAAAGAAGTTTTGGGCAGAAGCTGTTAATACGTCTTGTTATGTGTTAAATAGAGTTCTTATTCGTCCTATTATTTTGAAAACTCCTTATGAACTTTTGAATAACAAAATTCCTAATATTAGTTATTTCAAAGTTTTTGGATCTAGATGTTATATATTGAATACTAGTGATAACCTGGGAAAATTTGATGCTAAATCTTATGAAGGTATTTTCATTGGCTATTCACAAAATAGCAAGGCATATCATGTATTTAATATAAATAAATTATGTGTTGAAGAATCTATTCATATAACGTTTAATGAAACTAACAATGATCTTCCAAAAGAAATAGAAGAGGATGCAGGTAATTTGGAGATCTTAGTGAATCCGGCAAACCGGAGAAATCTATTCAGCAAGCCAAATGAACAGATTCAGTAAGCTGAATTGGAGAACACACAAGGAATGGAACAAGGAACAACACAAGAACTTGAGGAAGATTTCCCCCAACAAGAAGATGTAATACACGATGTCCAAATGCTAAAGACTGCAAGATATCTTAAGAATCATCCACCAGAAAACATTATCAGAGATATAAACAAAGGAATCACCACACGAAGAGGGTTACAAAATCAATGTGCATTCTCTGCATTCTTATCACAAGTTGAGCCAAAGAATGCTAAGGAAGCCATTCTCGATGAAAGTTGGTTAATGGCAATGCAAGAGGAACTTCAACAATTTGAACGATGTCAAGTTTGGGAATTAATGCCTCCTCCTAAAGATGTTTCTATCATTGGAACAAAATAGGTGTTTAAAAACAAGCTTGATGAACATGGGACAATCACTCGCAACAAAGCAAGGCTAGTGGCTCAAGGATATAATCAACAAGAAGGAATCGACTACGAAGAGACTTATGCCCCAGTAGCAAGACTGGAATCCATCCGAATTTTATTAGCCTTTGCATGCTTTAAAAAATTTAAGCTTTATCAAATGGATGTAAAAAACGCGTTCCTAAATGGATACATTAATGAAAAAGTCTATGTCAAACAGCCTCCTGGATTCGATCATGAGAAATACCCAAATCATGTTTTCAAGCTAAAGAAAGCTCTATATGGTCTCAAGCAAGCTCCAAGGGCTTGGGACGAGAGGTTGAGTAAGTATCTTCTCTCCAGTGGTTTCACTAGAGGTAAAATTGATTCCACATTATTTATTATGCATGATAAAAATGATATAATTGTTGTTCAAATATATGTGGATGATATAATATTTGGTGCTACTAACGATTTTCTTTGTGAGTGGTTTTCAAAATGTATGCATAAGGAATTTGATATGAGCTTAATGGGAGAACTAAATTACTTTTTGGGACTTCAAATCAAGCAAACTATGGAAGGGATCTATATTCATCAAACCAAGTACACAAAAGAGCTCCTCAAAAGATTTGGTTTTGAAGGATCCAACCCAAAGGCTACACCAATGAGTACATCAATAAAACTGACATCAGATGATAAAGGTATAGATGTAGAGTTAACAAAATATCGAGGTATGATTGGATGTTTATTATATTTAACTGCATCAAGACCTGATATAATGTATAGTGTATGTCTTTGTGCTCGATTTCAAGCAAAACCCAAAGAATCCCACTTACAAGCTGTTAAGAGGATTTTTAAGTATTTGAGTGGTACTATTAATTTAGGGTTATTTTATCCTATTTGCAATCATTTTGATCTAATGGGTTATTCAGATGCTGATTATGCAGGATGCCAAATTGATAGAAAAAGTACCAGTGGTGCTTGTACATTTTTAGGTCATTGTCTGGTTACATGGCATAATAAAAAGCAAACTTCAGTTGCTTTGTCAACTACTGAGGGAGAATATTTAGCTGCAGGGAGTTGTTGCTCTCAAATCTTATGGATGAGACAAACTCTATATGATTTTGATATTTTATGTGGTAGTGTGCCTATTTATTGTGATAATTCTAGCACTATTGACATATCAAAAAATCCTGTCTTGCATTCACGAACAAAACATATAGAAGTTAGGCATCATTTTTTAAGAGATAATGTTTCAAAAGGTTTAATAAAATTAATCTTTATTCTAACAGAAAAATAATTAGCTGATATTTTTACTAAACCATTAAGTGAAGAAACATTTTGTATGTTGAGAAGAGAACTTGGTATGTGCTTGGTATAATATGATCACGTATTGCAATAAGTCATGCATAAATATCTGCATATTATTATTTTAACTAAGTTTTGTTGATATACATTATCTGTTTGTAACCGGCAAAGAAGGCGTATCTGCACTAGCACGATTCTCGGTATCTATCATAATGAGATTAGAATTTGAAAAGACTAAAGCAAGGGTTTTATTGTTTCAAGGAGTCTTTTTGAAGTCTAACACGTTCTTATTAAAGGCAGAGCATTCATCTTCTTCTCTCAATACAACTCTCTGATATTTCTCTGTTTCTCATCTGGTTTGACTTTCAACAACAAGTATGAAGACACGATCACGTTCATCCGGTATATCAATCAAAAACAAAACTCATCCTTGATCGTCTTATACTTCTCGATCGTCAAAGAAGTCCGAAAGCCAGACTTCAGTTCCTATTTCGTCTGCCTCTGATGGATCTGATTCCAGTTTCTCTTTTCTACAGAAAGATCCTCCCTCTCCTGCTTCAGACTCTCATCCTTCACAATCTGATCCACCAACAAACCTGGTAATTCCTTTTTCTACCGTTTCTGATCTACCAGATAATTTCTTTCGAGGTCATAGTTTCGAAGCACGGTTTAAAAATTCCATTGCCACCAAACAATTTGTTTATGAAAAGTTTTTAGACTTGTTTTATTTTAAAAACTCATCTTTGGAGAAACTTTTTATGTCTTGTGGAATTTCTGCCATGCTTTTTCCTCCGACTAAGGCATATCCTCGTTTGATACAACAATTTTACACAAACTTAGAGTGTAATGGAGACTGTTATACAACCTTTGTGAAGGGAAAATCTATGTTTTTCACAGTGATAGATTTTGAGAGTATTCTTAATATTTCTTCATCAGGACCTTGTCCATTTACTCTTAAGGGTGCTGCCAATATCCCCTTTCCTCCTCTTGAACAACTTCATACAATGATGGATGATTCATCTTTGACAACTCTAGTTACTCCTAAAACTGTTGATGTTTGTCCACTTGCATGTGTTTTGCACAAAATTCTTCGATATAATCTATTTCCACGAATAGGTGGTGGAGAGAATTTCACTTATCAAGATTTGGTTGTTATTGCTATGATTTTAAAAGGAGTCAACTTTAATTTTTTCTTACGATGATGTCTCACATGATGAGTTGTATCCGTCAAACTAAAAAGTGTTTGCCCTATGGTTTGTTTTTAACGAAACTGTTTCAGCATTTTAAAATCTATCTTGATGATGAGATAGTGGTATCTCACAACGACTTTATTGATTCTGCTAATCTCAAACAGTCTCATATTTCCTTTGTTGATGGTTCATTTGTACGTCTCACCCCTGATTCTATTCCTCCTTCACCAAATGTTGGTTCCTCTGCTTTACCCACTGATAATTCTGATTCACATCCTCCATCCCCGGTCTCCTCTACCATAGTGGTTGATATGTTATCTCAAATTCTCAAAAATCAAGAAGTCATTCGTTCTGACATTGTTGATCTAAAACAAAGGATTTCTGTTTTGGAAAAAGGAGATTTGCCTATGCGGGCAACTGATTTATCTAAATATTTTTCAAAATTTGAGGATGAATTCATTGATCTTCAAGCTGGTTTCGAATTGCAAACCATGGCTATGATTGAATCTTTACATCGAAAGATCAATAGAAATTCTTGTCAACTCAGTCAAGAACTTAAGTTTGTGAGTAATCAAGTTGGAGAATTTGCTGATTTCATGGCTCATCGATTGAATGACGTTGGTAAGAAGTTACATTTTACCTCTATGAATTCTCCTGTTCCGGAATGGCCTCGGTGTAATTGGATGGCTGAATATATTGGTGATTTTCTGGATTTACCTTTACCAAATGAGACTTTTATTCCTCGTCCGCCTAAATTTGCTCATGATTTCTCTCTGGAAGAAAACCTTCATCGTGTTCTCCATCGTCCTTATTTCACTAATCGTCCTCTACCAACAATTCATATCGATGACATTGATGTTTAACAATCTTTTTGGTGATGACAAAGGGGGAGACAAGCCAAAGGATGGTTGGATGGTTGCTGTGAAAGATCATATGATGAATGTTATCTGGGGATTTTATTTTTGAACTATTTTAAAGACAATTTGGTGGTTATGTTTTAAATGTTTTTGGTATGATTGTTTTTGAATAATATGGCTGGAGCCAGTACTAGATATTATAATTGATTATGCTTGTTCTATTAATTTCCAGCTAACATATTTTTGCAGGATTATGCTTTGAATTTTTTTTAAATATGCATGAATTCAGGGGGAGTTATATTTTTGGTGTTGTCATCATCAAAAAGGGGGAGAACGTTGATATGATAATATTCAAACCTTTTTGTTTTAATGATAACTTGATTATATGATCTAATTTGCTTGTTGTGGAATTTTCAGGAAATTGACGAAAGAGTTATTGTCAAGAAACAATGAAGATTTGAGTCTTAAGGAAAATATGTAAGGTCATTGCAAATATTTAATTTTCCAATACAAGGCTCTAGGACATAATATTTATGCATTAAACTATGCTTGTCATGTCTTTATTATATATATTTATTTGTTGAGTGGTATGCATAAAAGAAGGTTTTAGCTTATTGATTAAATGTTCGTGCATGGCTAAACTGATGTATGGTTGTTATTATTAAATTAGATGCATGGCTAAGCTTTTGATAAAAATTGGTATTCCACATGTACTGCTGATCATGTTTTGTAAAGCCACGTGTAATACTTTTTGTTGGAAATTTGGAAGTGGTTGGAGTATATTGATAAGATATGATTACTTTTCTAAAAGAATGGGATAAGGATCTTGGGAATATAAGATAATTATTATCTTGACAAAATTGGTTCTCTTTCCTATCTTAATTAGTGGCAGCAGATAATGATTCCTACTCGGTGCAGTTATCTTTTTGAAAGTGTCCAACAAATTTTTTTTGTTACAACCAAAGATAAATTGGTTTTGATTTCTCTTAGCCATTAACGGTATTAATATTTGATTGTTTTCCACAATTAGCAACGGAAATATTTTAAGTTTTGTTTCTGGGCTATAAAAGGAAGAACTGTTTTTCAAATATACCTGACTTACTTGAATTAATATTTTGCAACCATATATTTGAAAGAGATTTAATTATTTTCAGTGTAATTCTTCAAGCTGCTGTGCTATTATATTCAGATATATTTTCAGCAAATTACGTGGGCATAATATTGGTGATATCTTTTAACTCTACTTGATCATTGCATTCATTAGTTGAGCCTTGCATTGTTAAATTGATTATTTGCTTTGATCACTAGACCTCTATTATTGTAATTTTAAATTCTTTAAACTAAGTGTTGTCTAAAGGAATTTAATCCAGGTGGATTAAGGTTTGTTTACATACAGATTCAAGGAAGCATAGGTGCTTAAGGAGTGCATTGGTGCACAAGGAGCAAAAGTGCTCAAGTGAATTATTGTAATTCAAGATTTGATAGAATCTGTTTTGTAACAGGAATTGATTGTTAAAAGAAATAAAGTGAGTCTCTAATACTAATTGGTATTGGACGTGGAGTAGGCTATTATTATAGAGGGTAATAGCTGAATCACGTAAAAAATCTTGGTGTTGATTTTATTACTTGCTTTACTTTAATTATTCAAAAGTTAGTTAATTATCTTAATAATTAAAATTTGAATATTTGCATTATTTTAAGATAATTCATTATTACCAAGTATTTTCACTAAGTTATATTAATCTATAAAATCACCAAGATATTTTCTTAAACAAAAATAGTAATTCGGTAGACCATATTCATTCAGTAAGCTGCATTCATAGTAATTCGGTAGACTATATTCATTTAGTAAGCTGCATTCATCTATATAGTAAACTGTATTCAAAAAGTTTGGTATAAAATTTTTAATTGGTAATAGTCTGTATCCACACTTATTCAACCCCCCTTCTAAGTGTGCCTTATCTGAATTTCATCGCACGCCTGTTGGACGTAGTGTTTTGCCGCGCACCTGTTCCAGGCGTGATTCTGGCCAAGTCCCGCCGTTTTGGGGATCAACTGACTTTTCCTGCCCCACATTTCAGGTGCGTTTTGCACCTTTGTAGTAAAGTGAGGGTATTTTCGCAATTTTTGCACGCTCCAGTGGACGTGGGGTTTCGTCGCGCACCCGTTCCCGGCGTGATTCTAGCCAAGTCCCCCCGTTTTGGAGATTAACCGGCTTTTTCTTCCCCACTTTTCGGGTGCGTTTTGCCTTTTTTAGTAAGGTGAGGGTATTTTCGCATTTTTCGCGCGCTCCAGCGAATGTGGGGTTTTACCACGCACCTATTTCCGGCGTGATTATGGCCAAGTCCCTCCGTTTTCTGGGTCAACCGGCTTTTTCTTCCCCCCTTTTCGGGTGCGTTTTGCCTTTTTTAGTAAGGTGAGGGTATTTTCGCAATTTTTGCGCTCCGGCGGACGTGGGGTTTCGTTCTGCACCTGTTCTTGGCGTAATTCTTGCCAAGTCCTCCCATTTTGGGGGTCAACCGGCTTTTCCTGCCCCACTTTTCAGGTGCATTTTGCCCCTTTTTAGTAAGGTGAGGGTATTTTCGCAATTTTCACGCGCACCGGCGGACGTGGAGTTTCGCCGCGCACCTATTCCCGACGTGATTCTGGCTAAGTCCCCCCGTTTTGGGGGTCAACCAGGTTTTTCTGCCCCCACTTTTAAGGTGCGTTTTGCCCATTTTTAGTAAGGTGATAGTATTTTTGCAATTTTCGCGCGCTCCAGCTGATGTGGGGTTTCGTCGCACACTAGTTCCCGGCATGATTCTGGCCAAGTCCCCTCGTTTTGGCGGGCAACCGGCTTTTCATTCGCCACTTTTCGGGTGCGTTTTGCCCCTTTTTGTAAGGTGAGGGTATTTTCGTAATTTTCGCGCGCTCTGACAGATGTGAGGTTTCGCCGCGGACCTGTCCCAGCGTGATTCTGGCCAATTCCCCCTATTTTTGGGATCAACCGACTTTTCCTTCCCCACTTTTCGGGTGCGTTTTGCCTCTTTTTAGTAAGGTGAGTGTATTTTCGTAATTTTCGCGCGCTCCGGCGGACGTGGGGTTTCACCGTGCACCTGTTTACGGCGTGATTCTTGCCAAGTCTCCCCGTTTTGGGGGTCAACCGGTTTTTCCTTTGTAACGGACGAATTAATTGAATTAATTGCATTGTGATTCTGGGTACAGAATCCTTTTAAGGAGGGAGAATGTAACGAATGTGATTTTTGTGAATAAATAAAATATTTATTGAGTTAAGTAAATATTTTAGTTGATTTATTTATTGAATAAAATAAATAATTGATGGAATTATTGTGGAGTAATTTATTTTAGTATAAATATGTTAATTGTTATTTGGTGGTGTTTATTCTAATTTAATTTAATAGTTAAATTAGATGAATAATGATTTATTTGAATAAATATTTTATTTGAATAAAATGATTTATTTGGTAATATTATTGTTGACCAAATAGTAATTATAATTTAATTAGTAAGGTTTAATTGAATTTATTTATTAGTAAGTTTAAATTAAAGTATGTGTGACAATTGAACCTTAGTATAAAAGGATTATTGAAATAATGGAAGAATGGATTTTATGTTTTACTAAACAAACCTTATGACTTTTGAATTCTATTTTTAATTTAGTTTTGCCAAACAATCCTTATGGCTTTTGAATTTTGTGTAACTGATGAATGAATTAAAATGCCTATTGATATGTATCATCAGGTTATATTCTAAAAGTCTGCAGTTTTATTTCTTTACGTTATTTTGCTAAGCCTAAGAGAGAACACAGAGTTTGAAAGAATAATAAAGAGTTGAGAGTTTAGAGAGAAATTAAGTCTTGAAAAGAAACTTTGCTAAATTCAGAAGGGAAAAGGAGAATTTCTAGGTAAGAATTAAGAGGTATAATCTGATTATAATTCTTTAATTTTATTACATTGAGTTCTTCACTGAAAGTTGGGTTTTAATTCTTTGTAAGTGAATTTTGATGGCTAAATGCATGAAGAAATTGTTTATATGTGTTAGTTAGTATGCATAATTTACTGAATGATGTCTGTAAATGAATTTGGTTTTATTAATCCATAAAATTATGCTTTAAATAGAGTTTTGTATTTTCAGTGAAAAGTTTCACGTTCATAGCTTGCATATGTATAAAATTTGATGTTCAATTTGGGTATTAACCTGTAAATTGATGCAGTAATATTGTAATTCAATAAGAAACGTCGATAATGCAACTTAAACGGATCAAAATGGTTTAGAAACGAATTCACGGTGTTTGATTTCACTAATATATCAAAAATATGAAATAGAACATGAATTGTAATGTTTGAATCTTTAAATTGGTTAATTGAAGATTCTGAGATGTTGAATTGATTCTGTCGGTGTATGCTACTGAGTCTTTTGAGTTTATAGCATCAGTGAATAACTATTTTGGTGTTTAAGAGAGTAAGTTGTGAAATTGGTTGGAAACAGAATCTGTTCGCGCTGCAGCAACTAAGTTTGTGTCGCAGCGCGGCAGCGCTGGATACCAGTGCAAAAGTAGCGCGGTCGTGCCGTCAGCAGATCAGTCCCTGTATGAGTGTAGCGCGGCTGCACAGGTTCCAAGAGTAAAAGTAACGCGGCCGCGCCGGTACCAGAGCAGACCCAGTGATGAGTTTTTACATGCATAGCTTGGTGATGATAAGTTAGCCTATTCTAATGTATGTGGAGAATCGTAAAGCATAGTATAATACTTAATAACATAATGTAGTTACTCATATGATGATTATAAGTTATGAATCAATAAGTTATAAAGATTTGTAACTCGATATCCGTAAGGATTGGAGATGTTAATTATATGTTATGTCTTATGCTATGTGATGGTATAGATTTCTGATTTGTGCTATGTGTTTAGTTAGAGAGTTCAGATCATGAATTAAGTTGGTATCTTGTACTAAAGTGGAAAGTGAAATTGTTAGTCATAGTTGTAATGAACTAATTTACATTGTGATCCTAATGGAATGTAGGACGTTTGGTGAACGTAAGTTGTGATTGTGTAGATTACACACGAGGCAAGTTCCCTAAAACTTTACTTTCAATTAAACAACTTTCTAAATCCTACTTTTCATTGCGCAAGTTCTCTAACCTTGGCTATTATTGTTATTCAAGCAAGGTTTTTCATTATTATTCAACGATTATATGTTGATTGAGTTTTCTAGACTTTCAAATGCGTTACTCCAATATATTTGTTTGTAATCCTTGAATTCTACTGTTATTGTAGTCCCATTTTACAAAGATTGTATTGTTATTGTAACCAGATTGTTATATGGCTAGTGAACCCTTTTGATTCAACTAGTCCATAGCTGATGATCGTTCTAAAATCTAGAATTTCTGTTGAAGCTATTCCAAACCAAACTTCATTTGGTACGGACTCTAATGGTAAAACTGAGATGAACAACCTTAATATAGGGGATTATACTACGCAATAGCGTTAAAATGTTTGTGCACAATACATTGTACAAAGGGCTGATCCCCCGGAGTACGAGACAGATGGTCCATAGTCTATAAGACTGTTAAAGGTTACAGTAGGGATACTTGCTAACCTAGGACATAGTTCGAGGTCTTATGACCCTCAGATATACTTGTAATTTTGAAATCTATATTCAACTCTTGAGCCAAGCTATCTGTTGAGCTTTCAGACCTTTGATTATTATTGATTGATTTCGGAAAAACTATTACACCTCAATCAAAATCTACTTCTGTGATTTCTCTATTGTTATTGTTATTATACATGTGGGCAATTGTTTGCTCACCCTTGCATAAAACATTGCAGCTAAGACTGAGAAGCCAGATGAGCCGTCCACTAGTAAGGGCAAGGGCGAGATGTAGAAGTAGCTCGCAAACTACTATTGCTATGAAATTTATATGATCAGACTTATTTAATGTTATGTTTTAATTCCGCATTGTTGTAATAAAGGTTAGATGACCTGGGATTTATTTACTTAAGAGTTTTAAGTTGTAACCCCTTTTTGTGGGAAGATGATTTAATCAGTTTAACTTTATTATCCTTTACTATGGGTAGTTAGACATGAATGTATGGGATAGTGAACACCAAATCTGTGGGATTGATGTACCCGAATTTGGGGGGTGTCACATCCTTCCCCATTTTCCGGGTGCGTTTTGCCCCTTTTTAGTAAGGTGAGGGTATTTTCGCAATTTTTGCGCTCTCCAACGGACGTGGGGTTTCGCCGTGCACCTGTTCCCGACGTGATTCTGGCCAAGTCCTCCCGTTTTGGGGGTCAACAGGCTTTTTCTTCCCCACTTTTCGGGTGTCTTTTCCCCCTTTTTAGTAAGGTGAGGGTATTTTCGTGCTCCGGCGGACGTGGGGTTTTGCCGCGTACTTGTTTCCGGCATGATTTTGGTCAAGTCTCCCCGTTTTGGGGGGTCAACCGGCTTTTCCTTCCCCACTTTTTGGGTGCATTTTGCCGCTTTTTATTAAGGTGGGGTATTTTCGCAATTTTCGCGCGCTCCGATGGACGTGGAGTTTCGCCGCGCACCTGTTCCCGACGTGATTCTGGCCAAGTCCCCCCCGTTTTGGGGGTCAACCGGCTTTTCCTTCCCCACTTTTCGGGTGCTGGTATGATCATGACCACTGGTGTTACAGTTGAATGTCTTTGGCTTTGGTGCAAAGATGAATTGATCGACATGATTATAACTTTGGAGTGTTAACGAAAGCTTCCATTGTGGTTGTTTATGAAAGTAGTATGCCCTCAAGCCAATCACATAAGATGTGATAAGCCTTTACGTTGTAATCTTGTTCATTTATTAATAATAGAATTCATTTAATTAAAAGGCATACTTTATCTATGATTAATTAGTTGAATTAATTAAATATGATAAACCCATAGGTTTGGAGCAATGATTTTAGAATCATGATGATGATCATGCTAATGAGATCTAAATTTAAGATAGCTCAAAACTAAAATATTCCTAATCGTATGGATCACTAATGTGGGGTTACTAATTTCGGATTGACCGGTACATATTATGCTTACTATGTAATAACCCAAGATTTTTGATATAATTAAAATAAGAAATTTTTTTTTTTTTTTGCGTATGATTTTTTTTTATATAATAAAATTATTTTTATTATATATTAAGCCAAGTATGGGAATGTGTGCAAGGAAAGGAATGTGAATATGTGATATGTGTGTGTGTGTGTGTGTGTGTGTGTATATATATATATATATATATATATATATATATATATATATTTATTTATTTCATATATGGTTTCAAGTAAATTTCTTATTAAAGAAATAGTTGATAATTATAAATTATATTATGTTAATAAGTTAATTTTTATACCAAAGATATATGATTATTTATAAAAAAATATAATTACTATATTATTTAAATAATAAAAGTATATTTTAAGAAATGATTATTAATATTATTATTATTACTATGATTATTTCTTTATGATATGAATTTGTAAGATTAGTCAATTTATTTTAAATTGACTAAGTATGGTAAATGTGGTAAAGTGATAGTACGGATCAAAACCTAATTTGATCTATGGTTATGGATTTTAATTTTTAATATAATTATTGATATAATTATATTTAAAATGAATGTATGTGTATTATGGATAACAAGAATTTATTTTCTTATTCGAATACTAAATATAAGTATTGATTATATTTGAATGTATGTATGTACAATATGTGGTTCAATGAATATAATAATTATTTATCAATGATAATAAATATGTTATGACTTATGTGAATAATGTATGTGACTAATTGTTACTTAAAGCGTGTCCCACTAATAGTTATTTAAATTAGTGGACTAACCTAAGAATATTAATATTAAACAATTGATAAGATAGTAAGTTTATTAAATATTTAATTAAAGTGAATATAGTAAGTGAATAAATTTTGTACATTAATTAATATGGGTATTAATTAATGAGAATTATGTGTTATAAGTATAATTTATTTTAATAGTCCAATTAGTAAGGAAAACTAGTGGACTAGCCTAATTAGTTTATTAACCAAGCTCACTCATTTAATTAAGGGAACTGATATTTCCACAACACTTTTTGATATTTCCACAACAAAAGTGTCGCTATAGATGTATAGTGACGGTGAAAACCGTCGCTATAGGATCTATAGCGACACTTTTGTTGTGGAAATATTATTTTCTGTTGTGGAAATAACGATTCCCTTAATTAATCATGGACTTAGATAATTAATGTGTGGACTAATTAAATTAGCCCAACACTTATTAAATTAGTAACCAAGCATGGATAATAAAATTAGAAAACTAGTGGCCCAAACTAATTAAAATGAGCCCAAATTGAATTGAAACAAAGTCCAATTAGTGACCCACTTGGAAGATATTTTTACCAACTTAATAAATTCATCAAAGCAATAAAAGAAGGCCAAAAAGTGGGACAAAATGGAAGGAGGGCAGCCGGCCACCTAATGTTCCAAAAAGGTGAGGTGTTGAATAATTAAGTAGCTTGCTTGTAGGATGAATAAAGGTAGTACAATTTGTAATAATGACACATCACCAAGTTGTCAATTTTTGTAAGTGAGGTTACTTGCTAATGATGTCCAAATATATAGATATAACTTATATATCTATAGGCATTGTAAGTATTAGTTTTTATAAAACAAAGTTAGTCATTTTGCTCATTTCCTTTTCCTAACTTGGAGAGAGAAAATAAAAATTAGAGAGCTACTTCTTTCTCTTCTTCTTTCCAAATGATATTTTGAGAGAGAAGAGGGAGAGGCTCACGGCTAGTAAGAGGAAAGATTGTTCAAAGTTTCAAAGTTCCATAGCCATTTGGAAGGAAACCAAACTAAGAAAAAGGTATAACAAACCCTAACTTTAATCTAGTTTATTTTTTTTTGTTTTGGTTTGATTTTTATGATATAAAGTTTATGATCTTGAGGTCTAAAACCTTAGATCTATATGTTAATAAGTGTTTTGTGTTTATATCTTACCTATTTGGGGGTTTAAGAGTTTAGAAAAAGAAAAGACCTAAAACTAGTTTCTAAAATGTTAGAAAACCCTAACTTTTGTTCACTGTATATAGTTACCATTTGAGATCTACAAACTCTTTTTACAATCCATCAAAGAGGAGTGCTAGATATATAAGTTAAATACTAAACGCAAGTGGTAGAACTCAAAAATAATAAGTACAAAATTCGTAGCAACTGATTTAGTCTAAACTGTCCAAGCTTTTCTCAAAACTAGAATAAAGCTTGCTGACTGTTCACATCCAGGGGCATTTTCGTCCATTTGTTTTGCTCTAAAAATTCTAGGAAACTTTGGAGTGATAATATGAGAAGTTATGTGAGTCCTGTAAAAATTTGAAGATTTTTGACCATATAGAATGAAAGTTATGGATTTTATCGTGAGGGACCACTGCCAAGAGTATACCCGAATAACTCTTTGTGGTTAACTCCAAATATTATGAAATAATTACTGGGAGTATATGTATATAGCAGGAACATACCTTGTAAATTTCAGAATTTTCTAACAAAGTTTCGATGTATGAAAAATATAGCAAGATTTGGCTATTTTGAACTATTTAAATATAGTAAATGGATTTTAAAAATTTCGGGAAAAATATATTTTCATAAGGGGCTATATATAGTCTATTTCCATAAAAGAAATAATTTTGAAGATGGTTTGCTATTTTTTATATAAATGATAAAGTTATGGATAAATGAATTTAATTAATTATGTGAAGTTAAAAATTTGAAAAATGGGTTTTTATGGCCTGAGAACCCTATATATGGTCTATACAGATTTTTGATATGGGTTTTGGTCATTTGTAAGGTGGTATAATGTTTATGGCATTTTAGATCGATTAAATTAATTATTTAATAAAATAGAAAACTGTTTTAATCCAGCTTGCTGAATAGTGTGATCCAGCTTGTTGAATTGAATAGTGTGCATCCAGGTTGCTGGATTATAAGTTAGTTTGAATCTAGTTTACTGTATTGTAGGATAGTTTGAATCCAGGTTGCTAGATTGCAAAAATAGTTGGCTGAATTGAATAGTTTGAATCCAGTGTGCTGGATTGTAATCCAGTTTGAAATCTAGTTTGCTAGGTTGGAATCTAGTTTGCTGGATTTGGAATCCAGTTTGCTGGATTAGGTACTTAACCTACAGGACCATAAAGAAAACCTTATATAAGGAAAGACTTATATAAGGAAAGACTTAATGTTAATTCATAAGGTATATGATAAAGTAGTGGTACAGTCGTACTCTTTAATAGTCGATGTATAGTATCTAGGCTACACAATTCCTTCAGGGAGCGAAGGTATATACGAATTAGTAACCGATCTAACTCACTGTGAAAACAGTGTAGACGAGACGAAAACTAGTTTGTTGGTTGTTTGTGGGAAACCACTCAGCATACTATATTGAACACTGTTAAAGACTCGATATGTACTAACTTTAGAATTGAATGCGTATAGTGTTAATGTGTTATCTAATATTTGATTATATAGTTGAATGTTAGATAATTTACTTATAAAGAAGTGATATTATAAGGTATAATATGATTTGCTGACTGAAAGATCAATCTTATAACTGATAGGTCTTTCAAAAGAAGTTAAATTAAATTGCGTAGCAGTAGTCAACGACCAAGGCAAGTATCTAAACCTTATGCACTACTTTTATTTTGTGCAAACAGGTATATGTTATACATGGTTCATGTTATACCAGTATTCAAATCTTACTGTTATTCTGCTAAGCAAGTTCCATCTTACTCAATCTATTATTAAGCAATTATCCCATCCTTTTCATTTACATTATGAACTGGATTCGTATGTTGTGCAAGTATCTTAACTCAATCTTCTATTGTGCAAATATCTTAACTCAATCTTTTATTGTGCAAGTAACCGAACCTACGTATTTATTTTATGCAATAGGTGTATGTATGCAAGTATCCCATCCTTTTCATTTACTTTATGAATTGGATCTATGTAAGCAAGTTCCTTAACTCAATCTTTTGTTGTGCAAGTATCGGAACTCTTTCTTTATTGTGCAAGTGTCGAAACTCTTTCTTTATTGTGCAAGTATCGAAACTCTTTCTTTATTGTGCAAGTATCTAAACCTTATGCACTATTTTTATTTCATGCAAACAGGTATATATTGTGCAAATTCTTGATTATTGCTAAACTTCTTACATTTATTGTTAGTTCCTAACTCAACATGAGTTATCAATTTCAAAGCATGCTCGTGAATAATTATTGTTAATTATTCATATCCATAATGATCTTTGTTATTCATTTATGCAATTATCGTAACCCTTGCATTTACTTTATGCAATGGATCCATATGTTATGCAAGTATTCTTAAACTTTATTCAAGTTATCCATTGATTTCAAATATCTCGATATTGTCTCATGTGATGTATTTATAATCAAAATTGTTCTGTTCTTTGTGCAAGTATCCTCACTTGTACAAATTGTTATAATTATTATAAATTCGAATTTACTTCGATTCGTTCATTGTTAAAAATATCGCATTACTGAATTGCTATGACTCATATTGGAAATTTGTATTCTAAGTTTGGTTATGCAAGTGTCCCCACTTGTATGAACTATTGTACATTATCAATTACATTTGAATTCGAAATTCATTGATAAGTTCTAGTACATACTATTAAATTTCAGTATGTATACCTAGTTTAAAGATTGTCTAAGCTATTTGTCCCAGCTAGACACGATTTGAAAAGTATTTGTCGAATGTTATTGGTTATGATAAAGTCGTCCAACTTAATTGTTTTAGTTAGGACTCCAGACTGAGTATGAACAACCCGAAATGGGGAAATTTTATGCACTAAAAGCGGTGATGAAAAATTTTATGCGCCAATGGCGGTGATGTATTATATAGTGTTGATCAATACAGGGCACAACAGGACTGATCATCCTCCGTGTCCGTAAGACCAGACGGTTTACAGATGAATTTCTGTTTAAACCTTTTCAAAAATGAAAAATAATAATTCATGGTTTTTTAACCACTCAGTATTCAAAAGTCACTCCGTTGTTTCAAAAATCTTAAAATGATTTGATATGTTGTTAAGAATGGTTTCAAATGACTTCACCACTATTGATTCGTGGTAGAAGTAGTCCTCACAGAAAACATTTACTTCTTTCAGCTAATGTTTATTAATTATTATTACTTGCTGAGCAATTGAATGCTCATTCTTGCTTTGACTTACATGTTTTCAGCTAAGTGTGATTGACCAGAAGGCTTTGGCAAGGACAAGGGAAAGGGAAAGCTGAAGGAATAAGTTGTATGATGTTATCTGTAATAATTAGTCTTTTGTATTGTGATCATATATATTATGTAACATGTAAGGAATGTAATTAAAGGTTGCCATACCCGGGGAATAGACAACTCTGATATAAATATTAAGTTTGTAATATATTAAACAGCTCAAAGAAATGGTATCGTGATGCACCAAGTACGGGTTTTAAGTACCCAGATTTGGGGGCACCACAGCTTGGTATCAGAGCTATAAGTTAGAAAGCTTAGGTGGGGGATTAGCTTAGGCTATAACCTTAAGCTAGATAGAAGTATTGAAAAACGAATAACTCAAATAGAGTTTAAAGGAAATGAATTAAGGAAATTCATCGTAAAACGAAATAAAAACTAACTTATATAAACTATTGTTTGTTATGTGTATATATTATGTACTAATCAAAATAATTTGTGTATAGATGTCAGGTAAGAAAGGATTAGGAGACTCTCATGTCGTGAATAAGGAGCAAATCACTCCGCCTGAGCCAATATCTAAGCCAATAGCTGAAATAGAGGCTCACCTTGAAAGCAACCTAGATGAGGTAATCATCTTGGAAAACATTGTACTAAGAACCAGTAATAGTGGTGCTGACAGATAGTGATTCAGACACTGAAGTTGGAGCTGACCAAGCATCAACAGAATTGCAGAATCTAAGGAATAAGGTATTATGTTTGGAAAAGTTGTTAGAAATGGAAAGGGTGTTAAATAGCCAAATGCGAAAAGCGTTAATGGAAATAATGGAAGAATAAGATAAGCTGAAAAGCCAAATTGATGTAATGGGAGCTAAATGCAGCAAATCGTCTACAACTCCAAGCAAGAAAGGAAAAAGAAAGATGAATGATTGTGACATCAGAAATTCTGACCAAGGAAACTTTAAGAAAATATTAAGGTGTGCAAATTGCAACAGGAAACATGAAGGTGTATGCATGAAAGGATAGAATGTGTGTTATAATTGTGGACGTGAAGGACATGTCTCTTCTCATTGTTCCGAACCGAAGCAATGCGTATGTTTTGTATGTGGAATAGTAGGTCACCAGGCAAAGGTTTGCCCAAGATCTAAGAACGGTGTAGGGAATAAATAGGATAAGTGCTTTAGGATTATGTATGATATAATGTGTGTGTAATGTACTACTCCCGACTTTTGTTGTCATTAAGGGATAGTAAACGGTTATAACAACATGTTGTGTAATGAAAAGTACTTGGTACTGTTTAAAAGATTATGAATATGAATGAAATGGTATGGTTATATGTCTGATTAAGATAGTATGTTGTTTAAATTGATAAACTTGTAATTCGGCAAGCTGCATTTGGGAATCCAACAAGCTGAATTGGGTAATTCAACAAGCTGAATTTATGAATCCAACAAGCTGAAATGGACAATCCAGTAAGCTGGATTGGGTAATCCGGCAAGCTGAATTGGTCTAAGTTTTGAATTTTGTTTCATAATGTTATGATACTATATGGCATAAAGGAATATGAAGGATAAGATAATAATTTAAGGTTTTGGTATAACCAGATAATGCCGCCAAGACGTCAAACTCGAAACCAAAGGGTAGAAGAATCTGTTAATAATGCAGAAGGACAGGCAGACCCAATGCAGAATTTTGTGTATATGTTGGCACAAGCAATGCGGAATCAAGCACCAGCGGCAAGAAATCAACCAAATAACCAGTTGGCAAACTTCAAAGACTTCAAGGAAGTAGGACCGCCTGAATTTAAAGGAACGACTGACCCGATAGAAGCCCAAACTTGGGTAAGGGAAATAGAAAAAGCGTTTGTGATTGCTAGGATAGCGGAGGAGCAAAAGACTGCCTTTGCTACATATATAATGAAAAGGGAAGCGAACTTCTGGTGGGAGGCTAATCAAACAAGGGTCGAAACAGAAGTCGTCACATGGACAAGGTTCAAAGAACTGTTCAACGAGAATTACTTCTCAATTGGGATGCAGGCTAGGATGGAAATTAAATTTCTGGAATTGAAACAGGAAAATATGACCGTCTCTGAATACGCGGCAAAGTTTAACGAATTGGCTATGTTCGCTCCACACCAAGTGGATACTGAAGCAAGGAAAGCACGAAGATTTGAAACCATGGATCTATAACAAGGTTGCAGTGTTGCAGATTAGTACGTTTGGATCGCTCTTGGAAAAGGCTATCATAGCCGAAGAAGGAAGTGAGGCCATGAGCCTCTACAACAAGGAAAAGAAGAATAAGGTCAAGGTTGAAGGAAGCAGTGGAAGTGGAAAAAGGAAATGGAATAATGCTGGAAATTCTGGTAATAAGCAGGAAAGAATGAAGAAGCAGGTTCAGAAGTGTGGAAACTGTGGAAAGAATCACTCACGAGAGTGTTTGAAAGGGAAAGGTGTATGTTATAAGTGTGGGCAGGAGGGACACATCGCTTCAAATTGTCCAAATTTAAGGAAGAACAATGGTTGTTTTATTTGTGGATCAACTGATCACATGGCAAGGGAATGTCCGAAAAGAAGGGCAGATAGGGAAAATGCGAACACAGGGAAAAGCGGTGGAAAGCTGGCGATTACTTATCCAACTCTGAACAACAAACCAACCGCAAGGACCTTCAACATGACGGTTCAAGATACATTAGCAGCCGGGGATGGAGTTTCAAGTATTATTCGAATAATAATTTATTCTTATATACACCGTGGGGTACGCTTACGTTTGAAAACATCGGAACTATAGGAAATGACCTAGATTGATAAATAAATAATACATAATTTAATAATAAATCATTTTATTAGCATATTTTGAAGGAGGAATTTGAGTTCTATTAGAAATCAAATTCCGTATAATCAGAAAGACAAGATTTACGCTGAATAGTTAAAGATCGATTCGATTGAATCAGATCGTGATCTACTTGTGATATGAATGTGTATGATATTTACCTTTGTGGGTGTAAGTGTTGAACGGTGATTCCGGGGACGGAATCCTTATAAGGGAGGGTGAATGTAATAACCTAAGATTTTTGATATATTAAAATAAGAAATTTTACGTATAATTTTTTTTATATATAATAAAATTATTTTTATTATATATTAAAGCAAGTATGAGAATGTGCGCAAGGAAATGAATGTGAATATGTGATATGTATATGTATATATATATATATATATATATATATATATATATTCCATATATGGTTTCAAGTAAATTTCTTATTAAAGAAATAGTTGATAATTATAAATTATATTCTGTTAATAAGTTAATTTTTATACTAAAGATATATGATTATTTATAAAAAATATGATTACTATATTATTTAAATAATAAAAGTATATTTTAAGAAATGATTATTAATATTATTATTATTACTATGATTATTTCTTTATGATATGAATTTGTAAGATTAGTCAATTTATTTTAAATTGACTAAGTATGGTAAATGTGGTAAAGTGATAGTACGGATCAAAACCTAATTTGATCTATGGTTATGAATTTTCATTTTTAATATAATTATTGATATAATTATATTTAAAATGAATGTATGTGTATTATGGATAATAAGAATTTATTTTCTTATTCGAATACTAAATATAAGTATTGATTATATTTGAATGCATGTATGTACAATATGTGGTTCAATGAGTATAATAATTATTTATCAATGATAATAAATATGTTATGACTTATGTGAATAATGTATGTGACTAATTGTTACTTAAAGCGTGTCCCACTAATAGTTATTTAAATTAGTGGACTAACCTAAGAATATTAATATTAAACAATTGATAAGATAGTAAGTTAATTAAATATTTAATTAAAGTGAATATAGTAAGTGAATAAATTTTGTACATTAATTAATATGGGTATTAATTAATGAGAATTATGTGTTATATGTATAATTTATTTTACTAGTCCAATTAGTAAGGAAAACTAGTGGACTAGCCTAATTAGTTTATTAACCAAGCCCACTCATTTAATTAATCATGGATTTAGATAATTAATGTGTGGATTAATTAAATTAGCCAAACACTTATTAAATTAGTAACCAAGCATGGATAATAAAATTAGAAAACTAGTGGCCCAAACTAATTAAAATGAGCCCAAATTGAATTGAAACAAAGTCCAATTAGTGACCAACTTGGAAGATATTTTTACCAACTTAATAAATTCATTAAAGCAATAAAAGAAGGCCAAAAAGTGGGACAAAATGGAAGGAGGACAGCCGGCCACCTAATGTTCCAAAAAGGTGAGGTGTTGAATAATTAAGTAGCTTGCTTGTAGGATGAATAAAGGTAGTACAATTTGTAATAATGACATATCACCAAGTTGTCAATTTGTGTAAGTGAGGTTACTTGTTATGATGTCCAAATATATAGATATAACTTATATATCTATAGGCATTGTAAGTATTAGTTTTTATAAAACAAAGTTAGTCATTTTGCTCATTTCCTTTTCCTAACTTGGAGAGAGAAAATAAAAATTACAGAGCCACTTCTTTCTCTTCTTCTTTCCAAATGATATTTTGAGAGAGAAGAGGGAGAGGCTCACGGCTAGTAAGAGGAAAGATTGTTCAAAGTTTCAAAGTTTCATAGCCATTTGGAAGGAAACCAAGCTAAGAAAAAGGTATAACAAACCCCAACTTTAATCTAGTTTATTTTCTTTTATTTTGGTTTGATTTTTATGATATAAAGTTTATGATGTTGAGGTCTAAAACCTTAGATCTATATGTTAATAAGTGTTTTGTGTTTATATCTTACCTATTTGGGGGTTTAAGAGTTTAGAAAAAGAAAAGACCTAAAACTAGTTTCTAAAAAGTTAGAAAACCCTAACGTTTGTTCACTTTATATAGTTACCATTTGAGATCTACAAACTCTTTTTGTGATCCGTCAAAGAGTAGTGCTATATATATAAGTTAACTACTAAACCCAAGTGGTATAACTCAAAAATAATAAGTACAAAATTCGTAGCAACTGATTTAGTCTAAACTGTCCAAGCTTTTCTCAAAACTGGAATAAAGCTTGCCGACTGTTCACATCCAGGGGCATTTTCATCTAATTTTTTGCTCTAAAAATTCTAGGAAACTTTGGGGTGATAATATGGGAAGTTATGTGAGTCCTGTAAAAATTTGAAGATTTTTGACCATGTAGAATGAACGTTATGGATTTTATCGTGAGGGACCACTGTCAAGATTATACCCGCATAACTCTTTGTGGTTAACTCTAAAAATTATGAAATAATTACTGTGAGTATATGTATATATAAGGAACATACCTTGTAAATTTCAGAATTTTCTAACAAAGTTTCGATGTATGAAAAATGTTGCAAGATTTAGCTATTTTGGACTATTTAAATATAGTAAATGGATTGTAAAAATTTTGGAAAAAATATATTTTTATAAAGGGACTATATATAGTCTATTTCCATTAAATAAATGATTTTGAATATGGTTTTCTATTTTTCATATAAATGATAAAGTTATGGATAAATGAATTTAATTAATTATGTGAAGTTAAAAATTTGGAAAATGGGTTTTTATGGCTTGAGAACCCTATATATGGTCTATACAGATTTTTGATATGGGTTTTGGTCATTTATAAGGTGGTATAATGTTTATGGCATTTTAGATCAATTAAATTAATTATTTAATAAAATAGAAAACTGTTTTAATCCAGCTTGCTGAATATTGTGATCCAGCTTGCTGAATTAAATAGTGTGCATCCAGGTTGCTGGATTATAAGTTAGTTCGAATCTAGTTTGCTGTATTGTAGGATAGTTTGAATCTAGGTTGCTGGATTGCAAAAATAGTTGGCTGAATTGAATAGTTTGAATCCAGTGCGCTGGATTGTAATCCAGTTTGGAATCCAGTTTGCTAGGTTGGAATCTAGTTTGCTGGATTTGGAATCCAGTTTACTGGATTGTGTACTTAACCTACAGGACCATAAAGAAGGACTTATATAAGGAAAGACTTAATGTTAATTCATAAGGTATATGATAAAGTAGTGGTACAGTCGTACTCTTTAATAGTCGATGTATAGTATCTGGGCTACACAATTCCTTCAGGGAGCGAAGGTATATATGAACTAGCAACCGATCTAACTGACTGTGAAAACAGTGTAGACGAGACGAAAACTAGTTTGTTGGTTGTTTGTGGGAAACCACTCAGCATACTATATTGAACACTGTTAAAGACTCGATGTGTGCTAACTTTAGAATTGAATGTGTATGGTGTTAATGTGTTATCTAATATTTGATTATGTGGTTGAATATTAGATAATTTACTTATAAAGAAGTGATATTATAAGGTATAATATGATTGGCTGACTGAAAGATCAATCTTATAACTGATAGGTCTTTCAAAAGAAGTTAAATTAAATTGCGTAGCAGTAGTCAACGACCAAGGCAAGTATCTGAACCTTATGCACTACTTTTATTTTGTGCAAACAGGTATATGTTATACATGGTTCATGTTATACCAGTATTCAAATCTTACTGTTATTCTGCTAAGCAAGTTCCATCCTACTCAATCTATTATTAAGCAATTATCCCATCTTTTTATTTTACATTATGAACTGGATTCGTATGTTGTGCAAGTATCTTAACTCAATATTCTATTGTGCAAGTATCTTAACTCAATCATTTATTGTGCAAGTATCCGAACCTACGCATTTATTTTATGCAATAGGTGTATGTATGCAAGTATCCCATCCTTTTCATTTACTTTATGAATTGGATCTGTGTAAGCAAGTTCCTTAACTCAATCTTTTGTTGTGCAAGTATCGGAACTCTTTCTTTATTGTGCAAGTATCGGAACTCTTTCTTTATTGTGCAAGTATCGGAACTCTTTCTTTATTGTGCAAGTATCGAAACTCTTTCTTTATTGTTCAAGTATCGGAACTCTTTCTTTATTGTGCAAGTATCGGAACTCTTTCTTTATTGTGCAAGTATCTAAATCTTATGCACTATTTTTATTTCGTGCAAACAGGTATATATTGTGCAAATTCCTGATTGTTGCTAAACTTCTTACATTTATTGTTAGTTCCTAACTCAACATGAGTTATCAATTTCAAAGCATGCTCGTGAATAATTATTGTTAATTATTCATATCCATAATGATCTTTGTTATTCATATATGCAATTATCGTAACCCTTGCATTTACTTTATGCAATGGATCCATATGTTATGCAAGTATTCTTAAACTTTATTCAAGCTATCCATTGATTTCAAATATCTCGATATTGTCTCATGTGATGTATTTATAATCAAAATTGTTCTGTTCTTTGTGCAAGTGTCCTTACTTGTACAAATTGTTATAATTATTATAAATTCGAATTTACTTCGATTCGTTCATTGTTAAAAATATCGCATTACTAAATTGCTATGACTCATATTGAAAATTTGTATTCTAAGTTTGGTTATGCAAGTGACCCCACTTGTATGAACTATTGTACATTATCAATTACATTTGAATTCGAAATTCGTTGATAAGTTCTGATACATACTATTAAATTTCAGTATGTATACCTAGTTTAAAGATTGTCTAAGCTATTTGTCCCAGCTAGACACGATTTGAAAAGTATTTGTCGAATGTTATTGGTTATGATAAAGTCGCCCAACTTAATTGTTTTAGTTAGGACTCCAGACTGAGTATGAACAACCCGAAATGGGGAAATTTTATGCGCTAAAAGCGGTGATGAAAAGTTTTATGCGCCAATGGTGGTGATGTATTATATAATGTTGATCAATACAGGGCACAACAGGATTGATCATCCTCCGTGTCCGTAAGACCAGACGGTTTACAGATGAGTTCATGGTCTTTTAACCACTCAGTATTCAAAAGTCACTCCGTTGTTTCAAAAATTTTAAAATGATTTGATATGTTGTTAAGAATGGTTTCAAATAACTTCGCCACTATTGATTCGTGGTAGAAGTAGTCCTCATAGAAAACATTTACTTCTTTCAGCTAATGTTTATTAATTATTATTACATTGCTGAGCAATTGAATGCTCATTCTTGCTTTGACTTAAATATTTTCAGCTAAGTGTGATCGACTAGAAGGCTCTGACAAGGACAAGGGAAAGTGAAAGCTGAAGGAATAAGTTGTATGATGTTATCTGTAATAATTAGTCTTTTGTATTGTGATCATATATATTATATAACATGTAAGGAATGTAATTAAAGGTTGCCATACCTGGGGAATAGACAACTCTGATATTAATATTAAGTTTGTAATATATTAAATAGCTCAAAAAAATGGTATCGTGATGCACCAAGTACGGGTTTCAAGTACCCGGATTTGGGGGCGCCACATACTATGTTGAAGAGGATGATTGATCTCATAATCATTTGTGTGGAGACACTAAAGCAAGTATGTATGTGCTTATTGGAGAATAAGTTCACTGAACGTGACTTGATTAAAAGGAACCCTAATGGAGTTTTACTTGCCTGACAATGGGAGTTCCTATAGTGATAGTTGTACAAGTGATTTTTGGACTTGAGATCATCATAGTACCTTGTGTATTCTGAATTATACTTTGTCATATTTCTTAATACTTTAGAATATGTCATATGATATGTTCGGGTATAATAAAGTGTATATGGAGGTAGGTGAATGATCAACAAAGGATCTAACACTTCAAGTAAAGGGAGAGAATGTCATATGCGATTCGATAAGTGACAACTTAGAAATCCTTGGCCAAGGTGGAATGGAAATTAGAAAGGAGTTTCTAATTTACATTAATCAGAGTTGTGCATTTTGTGAATCGAAATGCATATGATTAAATAAATAAAACTTGTCAGTAATTCTATGTCTTATGTTTAATCGGGACATTGTATGGTAGAAGGATTGAATTGTACGGTAGAAGAATTGAATTGTACGATAACTATTCACGGAATAGGTTCTTTGTATTCTCTGTGATAATTCTTTATGATTGAACGCTGAATTCATATTATCCAGATAGTCATGATACATTATTTATAAGGTGTTACTAATAATGTAGAATAAATATTATTTATTTATATTCGAATTAAAGGAGTTTAATTCATTATAAATAATATTAGAATGTTTCTAAATTATTTATTTTACTTACTGGCTTAATATTGAACCTAGAGGGGTCATACCATAAAAAAGGAGAAATATAATTTTAGAGGTGATTAGCCTAATAATAATAAATTAAGTGTATTTAATTTATTAGTGTAATAAATTAAATAGCTTAATATTTATAATTAAGTATTTAGAGAAATACTAAATTATAAATTAATAAGAGGAGTCTTATTATTTATTATTATTAATAATTAGTTCCCTGGGAATTAAATTAAAACTGTAACTCCTAAAAGGTTTCGGAGAGAGGGTTAGTCTATAAATAAGAGGAGTCTTATTGTGGGATAGACTAATGCAACTTACATCTCTCTTGCAAGTATTCTCAAAACCCTAAGGTGTTAGGATAGAGAGAATTAGGGCTAGCCACCCAAGATCTAGTAGAATCTAAATTCACATCTTCAATAATATTCTCTTGGTAGATCACCTCTTGGGCGTTACATACACTTTGTAACGAACGTTTGATCCGAGGATTAGAGAGATCGCGAGGGAGCAAAGGATTGAAACTTGAAGATTTGATCAAGGAGTTGCTTCATCTTTAAGGTATATCTTTTATCCTTCCTCAATTAATAATATTACATAAGGTGATTCTTGGTATTGCAGAAAAATTTTAAATTTCGTTTATACCATGTTTTCGCTGCTTTACAATATGATTGTATACTTTGATATTGTTTTTGCAAACCGACAGTTTATGGGGATCCTGAAAGATCCAGAGGAATAAGGTGATAATGGTAGTTATATATGCTAAATCATCGGTAATATACATGAAAAGCGAACGAAAAATAAAAACGTAAGCCTAAGCGTAAAGGATGAACAAACCTTGGAGGACTATATTTTGGACTAGCATAATTTGTTGTCCGTAAGTTATTTTTAAGTTCCAGGAAGAGGGTTATGTGCTCTTGTGAGTTACAAAGATAACCCAAATGGAATGGAGTAAAAATAAGCTATAATGAAGTTATGGCGAAATTTTTAGTAAAGTATGTTAAATGTCAAAACCCTAGGTTGGTATGACTTTTGGGCCAATGTTATGGGTAGTTAACACTTCTAAAAAATTGTGATTTTTTGGGGGTTTAGTAGACTCAAGAACGAGCTCAATCCGACTTCGGATGAGTAAGTTACGAAGAGTTAAAATATGGAAGTTAAAATCGTTATCTAGCAAAACTAGGTCACGAAGGATTTTTGAGCCAATTGTTTGGCTTGTTAACGAATCTGGAAAATTATTTATTTAAGGGGGATTTGTAGAGAATGTTACGAGTAAGAAAATAGCTCAAGAACGGACTCATTCTGATGTCAGATGAGGAAATTATAATGCGTCGAAGTAGGTGCGTTAAAAATGAGATTTGTAGGAAGTTGGCTCGGATGGGCTGCTGTACTTGTAGTAGGTCTAGCGCAGTTGCGCTACCCATGGGCGCAGCAGTGCTGGGATAGGCACAACAGCGCTGGGCAGAAAGGTGGGGTGCACGTTGGGGCTGTCTGACAGGGGGCTAGGCACGGGCGTGTTGACGTGTTGTTTTTGGACGCCGTGTGACGCTGAGCGACGTTATGCATATCGAGGCGTGTTGAGTAACGTCAAACGAAGTTATGCACGTCAAGGCGTGTTGAGCGACGCCGAGCGACGTTGTGCATGTCGGGCGTGCTTATCGTGTCGTTTTCGAACGCTGTGACGCTGTGCCACGTGTTGGTCGTGTCAAGTATTTTGATGTCTAAAATATAAACATCGAGGAACTTTGAAATGTAAGTCTAATTTATGAATTAGGCTAAATGGGAAGTAAACCAAGGCGTGCGGACTTCCGAACGCTGAGTCACCGTGCGACGTTTGTTGAGATATGTTGTTCCGACTTATAAAAGTCTAACATCGTGGAGGTTAATTAAAGTATGATCTAAGAAGTTTCGAGTTATAAAATGCGAACATCAAAGGACTTCGGAATATGAGTCTAGATTATGAGTAAAGCTAAAATAAGCTAATGTAAACCAATGGGTAGCATCAATGTTGTGGCTAATTGGTATGTTGTCCTTAATTAAAATATATAGGGCGTTCAAAGAGCAAAATAGTGTATGCAGTAAAGGAGTGTATAAGTCAAGTTTCCTAACCTTGTACAAGTTTTGTTTACTTATAGCAAGTTCCAAACTTATGCAAATTTTATATGTTTGTACAAGTTTTTGAGCTATAAATTGTGATGTGTGCCAATATTTGCAGTTATGTGCTATTGAGATAAAATGTTCTGCTATTGAACTGTTCAAGCTTTTAAAGTTATATTTATTCATGAACTGCATTAAGAATGTGTCTATGCTAATTGTTTCGGCTAGACAAATATTAAGGTGTTAAATTGAATTTTATAATTCATTGATGTTAAGTAAGTTTATCATTCTAAATGATTAAAAACTCTTGGTGAAGAAGAGATTTATGGTTTTGACAACCTTATCAGTAGCTATGAAAGATAGATGGTCCTAATGACCCTAAATTATCGAAGAGAATGTTTTAAATTTGGTGATTGTTAGTGTACGGTGAAAGATGTTAATATAAGGAATCTAAATCGTTCCATAATTATTCGAGTTGCTTCACAACTATTGTTCAGTTGTTGAAGTTTTCAGAGCAAGATGATATGATTCTTGATTTTGTTGTTCATTCAACTGATTATGACTTGCTGAGCAATTAAATGCTCACTCTTGCAAATTATAAAATTATTGCAGCTAGAGCGGAAGGACTTGAATGGTCAGAAGAGGTTAAGAGAAAGTATTATGTTACGGAATAAGATTTAAATGTATAGAAGTACATGTTGTGTTATAATATTATGTAATATTCATTAATATTATGATGTGAAGATGTAAATGTCTTAGAACCTGGGATTAGATGAAAGCATATTGTAATAATATAATAATTACATTTATGTCATTAAGATTATGTCTTAGAACCTGGGTTTGAAGGTAGACCCGGATTTCAGGGGCATTACAAAGGTAAGTAGATTAATTATTTGAGGCTAATGACCAATTTTGTGGCTATTTTTTAGTAGGATTTTGAAGCTATTTTATATGAAGTTTCTTTGTGATAGTAATAAGAGATCTTGAAATTTGTTGGATTAAGGTTTGTACTAAGAGAATGATTGATTCATTAATGATTAGATACTAAGTGATGAAATTCAATAGATTTTGAGAGACCTTGAACAGTTTAGAGTAGACAGTTTGCTTATGCAAATAGTAGAATATGTGACTTGGAGTTTAATATGAGATCTTAGTAGTTTATTCTTTGGTGTAATAATATTTGAGAACTAATTCGGATTGAGGTTAAGATAGTTTGAAGCTCTTGAGGTATGGAGAGTTGGTAATATAGTTTGTATAGTTGATTTGTTTATCTGATGTCCTTGGAGTTTTGTATGAATTTATGTAAAATAAATAAATATAAATAAAAATAATTTGTTAGATCCTACTATCCTAGACATGTGCAGAACATGAACTTTTTTACGATTTAAAGATAATTTTTAATATTTTGGATATTCGAACTCTATTATAGATGTAGAGAAAATTATGTGTTTTCGAATTATGTTTCGAAGAATACGCTTGCAAGAATAAAACTCAAAGAAATTGACGGGGGCCGTACCAGCTGTGCAACATATTGTTTACTTCGATGCAAAGCAAAGAACCTTAATGGGGCTTGATGCGGTAGCTGCCAAATTTTCTATAAGTAAATGGATAATTGCGTGGACTAATAGACTTACCAGCCTTGATCGTTACAAAGGGCGATGCTACGTCTTAATTAAAGTTTATGAATAATTATGCAATTTAAATAAAAATAAAAATAAAACTTTTTGTAGCTTATTTGAATTCCGAGGACGAAATTCTTTTTAAGGGGGGAATAATGTAATAACCCAGATTTTTGTTAATAATTAAATATTAATTGATTTTATTTTATAAAAGTGAAATTGAATTGGAAAAAGATAAGTTACTAATTGTTTTCTTCTTCCTTGTTTCGTTTGGAAAGTTAAATTCTTTTAGTAGATAATTTAATAATTGATATAATTAAAATTGAAGAGTCCATTAGAGTTTTGGTAACTCCTATATTGTCTCCTATTTATATTTAAAGAGTGAAGATGTAACTCTAATCCTATTCTAATTTGAATAGTTAAATTCCTGAGTATAATACTTATGCACACTACAGCCCATTAGAAAAATCATAATTAATTCATCCGATGTCGGAATTAAGTGAATGAAAAGCTTATTTCTTCAGTTTTTCGTTCTCTACAATTGTGAAGAGGAAGAAAAGTTATTTGGTGTCATTTCATGCCTTAAATTGTTGAAAATGACAATTTGTCTTGATTCCCGCCATTATTTTTAGCCATAATTTTAAAAATTCGTAACTCAGCCATATTAACTGCGAATCAAGTGATTCTTGAGCCTATTTCGTGTATTTCTTCGACAGCTGCAATTTTCATGAAAATATGAAGAGATTTTGAAGACTTTAAAAGACCTAAAACTCAGATTGTTTACTGTTGCGTATTGAAGAAAGACGAACAAGGAAGGTACATATTATTTCGTATTTTGATCTTAAGCTTAGTTATGAGGGTTTTTAAATTAAATATTATTTTTTTAATAAAATATAGACATGAAATTAGATGTCATGATAATCAAAAAGAGGAGATAAATTTATATAAAGGAATATAATTTGATTGAATGTAAACGTTAAAAATCTAAAAATCAGTTTCTATATTTTAAGGTATATTTCGTGGGTTATATCTCTTAATCCGACCGTTGGATCATTATAATTTTTGGATATATTATTCATATATAAGCTGAGAATATGTTCACCAATTTTGAACAATTAAAAATTAACGTATGATTTGTTATGAATTTTAAGAAAGGATTGATCTGGAATTTTTGTGGCAGAATTTGCAACAACAAGTTCTAATATTTAAAATTGTATAACTTAATGATTTTAAATCTGATTTGGGTGATTCTTGAGGCTAAATTGAAGTATTTGAAGTCTAGTTTTTGTTTATAATTTTAGATTTAGAAAATAATTTAAATATGAGGGAATTTTAGCAAAAATAGTGACCTAAGGTTTGGATGATATTTGGACAGATTTGAGAATTGGATGTTTAAGATTTATGATTAATTATTAAAATTCTAATTATGTAAAGGAGTCTTACAAGATGAAGTGGTAAATGCTTCTCTGGTTGAGACGTTGTTTTGTATCACGAGATTAATCTTTTGGGTACTTATACAGTAAGTGGGTTTCCGAACTATTTAGAGTTTTTAAATTATCGTTTACTTTTATGTATGTCTTAGTAATTACTCGGATGCCTAAATGTATTATTTCAAAATTTGTTATATTTTATTTAAGGCTTCTATTTAAATTAAAATGTTATGTTCTTTTATTTCAAACTTCGGATCAAGTATTTATTTTTGAACTGTGAAATGGGATTATATGTGTTAGAGTCTGCATGTTTGATTTGATGATGAATACAATTAATGTATATTTGTGCCAGTAAGTTTTGCAAAGTCTTTATCTGAGATATATTTGTACAATGACTTAGAAATAGAATAATCAAATGTGTTAGGTTGATTCTTTGAGTTGATTCAATGTATAAGTGATAGGATCAAATCGATCGTATAATATTGTTAAACGATCGTAGAATTACTCAGCATGTTCGTAGTTTGAATCAAGTTCGCAGAGTAATCTGAGTGTTCATGGAAGCATCAGGCAAATGATCATAGAGCTGCCAAAGCATTCACAAAATAAAGAGAAAATCGTCAAGTCTGCTCAAGTATCGTAAAGTACTCTCTGAAGGCTTTTAGTAAAGTCCAAATCGCAAAGTGACTCAAGGATCGTTCAGTAAAGATTAGATCCTAGAGTCAACTCCAAAATAGTAAAGCAAATTCTCGTAGAGCTAATCGTAGAGAGCACATTCGTACAGTGCATTTCCCTTCGTAGAGTAATCATCGTAGAGCAGATCGTAGAGCTAAGGACGTAGAACAAAGACTCTACACTTCTTATCAAACTCTACGATTCACCCTCTCCATAGAGCGAGTCAAATCTGACAAAAAGACTAACAAGTTGTTGATTGAAGGTCCTGATGAACTTACCAAACATCCTTGGTTGAAATCAAAGTTCAGAAGAAATGTGTCTAACAACTAGTTTGTTGAAAGTGACAACACCCAAGTGGTAGGTGAGGTTGTAGTCTGATGTGACAGGCCCAAGCTGCAAAGCAAGCTGATGAATAAACAATTCTAACAATTCTAACGGGAGGACTTTTTGGCAGACTATAAAAGGCTACAAGGATTCAAATCCAAGAGTGTGATGAATAAACAATTCTAACAAAAGAGAAAAGGCTCTGCTAAAGTCAAAAGAACTCACTCTACGAATCTGAACAAATTGTTCAAGCTGCTAAGTACCTGAGAAAAGAAACTTATTTCCAACTTCACAACACCTTTCAACATCATTCAATCAACAGAGAATCATTGTCTAAGTTGTTAGATTTGTATATAGTGCGAGCATGCAATCAAATTACATAAATATAGCGGAAGCGCGATAAAAAACGGATTTTAAAATTTTATACAAACCATCACCATAATCTTTCCTTGTGCTCAATTATCAATTAAATGAAAGAGATAGAGAGTAAGAATTATATCCTTGTAGAACCGTGCTTCCTCGGGTACAAGTTCAACTCCAAATTCTTTCGCGTTCTCCTTGAAGTTCACCGATTAATTCCTTCCTTTGATCAACGTTAGCCCCCTAAGTGGTTGGCCTCTAGAGGTGATCCACCAAGGAATAATACGTACACAAGATATTATGATGATCTCAAGTTCAAGGATCACTTGTACTACTATCACTAGAGGAATTCCTATTGACATGCAAGTAAAACTTTATTAGGTATTCTTTTAGCGAGTCACGTTCAGTGAACTTATTCTCCAATAAGCACCTACATACTTGCTTTAGTGTCTCCACGCAAATGATTATGAGATTAATCATCCTCTTCCTAAGAGAAAGCAAAGTATGTACCAATCTATTCGGATTCATTAATCCCCTTTTAGTAATCCAATGATTAGGAACGATTTTAGTTTTAAGCTTTCTAAGAATTTAGATCTCATTAGCATGATCATCAATATGATTCTAAAAGCATTGCTCAAAACTATGAGTTTATCACATATAAAATAATAACACTATGTAGATAAAGTAAAATGCCTTTAATAAATCAATTCTTTTATTAATAAATGAATAAGATTATAAAGTATATGCTACATCATATCAAATATGATTGGCTTGTGTGCATACTACTTTCATAAGTGACAATCTTCCAAGTCTGAATAACTTGAAGAGATCTTAGTGATTTAGGACTAAGTGTCCATATTCCGAGACTTAGTGACTCGAAGGAACCTAAGTGGTTCAGTTGTAATAGATCTGTGTGATCTGGTCTTCGTGTCCCTATCCTTAGTGGATTTCCTACTCCCTGAGTAGAAAAGTGGACTAGGAGTTATTCAGTCTCCGAACCACTTAAAATTTGCCAGTATCATTTACTTTTTAGCACTTACTTTCTGTCATATTATTTATCTCGTTTGTGTGACTTAAAACTAGAACTAAATTTAGAACTGAGATTTCATTAAATTTTTAAGGGGAGTTTTTAAACTAATATTCCATTGTGCTAAGATTAATTAAACAAATTAATTATCTGGTAACTAATCTTTAAATAAACAAAAGTTTTTAAAGATCTATTCAACCCCCCTTCTAGATCTCTATTGTGCCTCTGGGAAATAACAAGTGGTATCAAAGCAGGTTCTCACAAACATAAAACTTACACTTTGAGTTGATCAATGGCACTAAATAAAACCAGTTCTGAGCTTGGTGGTGGAAATAAGCCACCTCTTCTAAACCGAGAAAAAATTGCTAATTGGAAAGTGCGTATGCAAGCCTATATGGACGCAATTGATGATGAATTGTTCAATGCAGTCCTGAATGGTCCATATATTCCTACTAAGCTGGCTCCAACAATAGATGATCCAAAAAAGGTAGTTGTCAAGCAACGAGTCGAGTGGACTGAGAATGAGAAGAAGTTGGTGCAGTTAGGTAAAAGGGCTAAGAACATTCTGTTCATGGCTCTGGAAGATGAGCTCTTTGAAAATTTTGTCAACTACATCACAACCAAAGAAGTATGGGAAGCTCTGCTAGTAATACATGAGGGCACTGAAGAAGTTAGGGAGAACAAATAGTCTCTCTTGACATAACAATATGAGATGTTCACTCATGTCCCTGGAGAGAATATCACTGCAACATATGATAGGTTCAATGTGTTCCTCAATTCTCTAAGATCCTATGTTAAAGTCTACCCCAACAAGGATCTGAATATAAAGTTCATGAGGGCTCTACAAAGCAAGTGGGACGCCGAGACCACTGATATTCGAAAGTCAAAGAATCTGCACGAGATGACTGTGCAGAAGCTCTATGGTAATCTTCTTACCTACGAGCTTGAGCTTAATCAGAGAACAGAGACCATTTTTGAGGGAAAGAGAAAAGACAAAGAAATTGCTCCCAGAGCTTCTGAAGCTGCCTCAAAAGTTCCAGCTGAAGCGGTAGTAGATGATGATCATGATGAAGCTGATGATAATAAAGATATAGTCTTGCTTGCTCGAAGGCTAAGGAAGTTTATGAGAAAGAGTAGCGGTTGGAGGCCAAGAAAGAATTACAATAAAGGCAGTAGTAGCAGAGATCAAGATAAGGATCTATGCTATAATTGCAATAAGCCCGACCATTATATCGCAAAGTGCACCAAACCTTTGCAAGAGGAGCTCAAAAAGACAAAAAGAATTCCTACTCGAAGAAAGAGTATAAAAACTACAAGAAGAATTATAAGAAAGGAAGAGGCTTTGTAGCTGAAGGATCGTGGAGTGATTCTAAAAACGAATTCAATTCAGACTCCAACGATGATGAAGAACCTCAAGTAGCCAATCTATGTCTGATGGCAATAGAGGAAGATCCCAGCAACACCATTGATCGTTGAGAGATCAACATCAGTGAGGTATTTGACTTCAATTCTCCTGATGTTAATATTGATGATCTTAGATTAGCATTGCGTGATATAACATCTGAGTTGCATCAATATATGAAATGGTTTAGGGTTCTATCAAATGACCAAGTAGAGTTGGAAACCACTCTACGAAATACTGTCTCTCTATCCAAGCTTGAGCCTGAGAATGAGAATTTGAGAAAGATAACTGAGGCTAATGTACTGAGAGAGTCTGCTCTTACCTTTAAGATAGAGGAGTTAGAGAAGACGATCTCAATATGGAATCGTTCTTCCTCATCTATGGATTCACTGATCACAAGTCAAAGAGCTGTCTCTGATAGACCAGGTCTGGGGTTTGGAGATCTCTTTTCTACTCCAAATGTGGAAAAATCTATGGAAACTAGCAATAACAATGCCTCTTCTTCCAATAGAGGTATTGTGTTTGTGAAATCTAAATAGGTAGCAGAGCCTATTATTCAAAGTTATCCAATCTCAGTTGACCAAATTGTTGTTCCTAAGAACAACAAGTCACATACTAGTCTAGGTTTTGTCAAACCGTGGAGTAAACCCAAGTCTATGATCGTGCCTCAAAGGATCGTAGAGTATGGTAAATTTCACTCTACGAACCAACCAGGCGCAAATCGTAGAGCTAGTTCTTACTCTACGAAATTTCAAAATCATAAAACAATGTAGAAGCAGAGGGAGGCTCAACCAAGAAGAAAGGCATATCCTCCACATAAGTTTCAAATGAGAAGATATCCGCACACACACTCACCCAAGCAGCATAATAAATGTTATAATTGTCATGAGTATGGTCATAAAGTTGCATATTGATAAGTGCATAATATTCATTTATTTTCATTCCTTTATATTTAGTTTATTGCATGTTTTACTGTGTATATGCACTTATTAAATTGTTTATTGATTTCAGGAGGATTCAGAGTCAAAAGTGGAAAAAGATGGAAAATCGGAGCTAAAACGAGAAAAAGTTGAAAAGTTGGAAAATTTGAGGTTCTCGGCCCAGCGAGAATTTTGTACTAGGTTTTCTCGCCCCGACGAGAAGTGCTCTGCCCGTTTTTGCCCCAGCCGATCCAGAGTTCGCCCCGGCCCAGACCTCTCTGGAGTTTCTCGCCCCGGAGAGAAACTGAAGAACAAATTCCTCGCCCCGGCGAGAAAGGCCGACGTTGACCAGTTTTACCAGCTTTGACTTTTTATAATTTTTGAGGATTTCTATTTCAGATTGAATTCTTAATTCTTAGAGACTTAGGATATTATCTTAGGATTATAAATAGATGTTTTTAGTTTATTATTTGGGAGATCTTGACAACTATAATTGTAACCCTAATTGGAGGAGATTGAAGGCATGTCAGGCTAAACTCTTACTTTCAGTTCTAAGGGATGTTGAACCTTATTCATAATTAATGGTTTAATCAGGTTTTATTTATTTATTCCTTCTTGCATGAGATTTATTCTGATATTCTGTTTTTAATTGATTATATGTTATTTAATCTTTTGATTTGATTTGGCCAATTGAATTAATTTGATTAATATCATCTGCTAGATTAAGATATAGTATTAAGCAAACGATATTATATCTGATCATAAGTAGCAATTCATAGTATTTGATTGTGGACAAGCTTTTGGATATTATTAAGATTATTAGAAGGCGTGTTAAATAATTCCTGATTGTGTAATTTTTGCTTGGAATAACCTAATTCTCTAATTCTTCATGCTGCTGTTATATTAAATCTAGACTGATAGTTCTAGGTTATATGATAGTTAGGGTCTCTTGAGGCGATTGTCACATTTGATTTACACGTAAGGAGAATTTCGGATAATTAGCGATTGCGGTTATCTAGGAGGGTTATTAATCTCATTGAAGGATAAATATTGTTAAACTTGACTTTTCCATAATTGTGCTAAGGTGATACTGAACTGAATAACTGAAGCTTTTTATTCATTGATCACTCTTAATTACTTTTGTTAGCTTAGTGAATCAAACTCAAAACCCCCCATTAATAGAAATAATAGGAATATTAGAATAAGTAAAAGACTAATTCACTTCTCTGTGGGATCGATCCTTGCTTGTCATTATACTAAGTTTTATGCTAGTAGAGTGTTAGTAAGGTATTAATTTTGGAGTGTAAAACGACAGCTCCCAAATTTTGGCGCCGCTGCCCGGGAAGTGTTATTTATCTTTATTTATTCTTAATTTTATTTTATTTTATTTTATTTTTGTACATTATTATAGTTTATGACATGATCCTCTTAATCCGGTGATTTGAATTTTGATCCAGAAATTGAGAAAACTGCACGCAGGCTAAGGAAAGAAGCTCGTCAAGTTCGAGGCATCACTGCAGAGTCAGATGAAGTTCCATCACCGGGACTCAACATAGTACTTGAATTACTGTCAAATACATCATCCACCGATTCAGAGGAAGAAGAAGAAATGGCGGTGCCAAATAACAATAGAACACTCAAAGAATTAGCCACTCATAATCTTAATCAACAACCATTGTGCATTAAATATCCTACTTTAACTGCTGCTTTTGAACTTAAATCGGGATTAATTCATCTTTTGCCTACTTTTTGTGGTCTCACAGGTGAGGATCCGTACAAGCACTTGAAGGAATTTCATGTGGTGTGTTCCACCAAGAAGCCACATGGAGTAACTGAGGATCAAATCAAGCTAAGGGCATTTTCATTCTCATTGGGAGATCTAGCAAAAGACTGGCTGTACTGTCTTCATTCAGGGTCAATACAGTCATGGAATAACATGAAAAGGCTGTTCTTGGAGAAGTACTTTCCTGCTTCAAGAGTTGCCAACATCAGAAAGGAGATATGCGGCATTCGACAGTTCAGCGGAGAGACACTGTATGAGTATTGGGAAAGATTTAAAAAACTGTGTTCCAGTTGTCCTCCCCATCAAATAGACGATCAACACCTTATTTAGTACTTTTATGAGGGATTATCACCAATGGATCAGAGTATAATCGATGCTGCTAGTGGAGGAGCACTAGTAGATAAGACATCGGAGGCTGTGAGGACTCTAATTGCAAATATGGCTTCTAATTCTCAGCAGTATGGGACAAGGAATGACCATGCACCTGCAAGAGTGAATGAGATGACCACGAGCAACCTTGAACAACAAATTTTTGATCTAACTGCGATGGTTAGACAAATGGCTACAGGAAATACACCAGCAGCAAAAGTGTGTGGGATTTGTTTAATAGGTGGTCATAGTACTGATTCTTGTCCGACATTGCAAGAGGATGAAACCGCACAGCAAGCTAATGCGATGGGGAACTATCAGGCACAACCTCAGTGAAAGTATGACCCGTACTCCAATACTTACAATCCAGGATGGAGGGATCATCCTAACCTTAGTTATGGAGGAAATAGGCCACCAGCGCAAAGCGTGTATCTGGTTAGACAACAAGGGTTCCCACAAGGCTCTCAACCAACTCAACCCCAATATCAACCTAGACAGGCAACTCCTGCAAATCCTGGAACATCTTTGGAAGACATGTTCAAGGCATTCATGAGTCAGACACAACAGTACCAGCAGGAAACGAAAAATTCTGTTCAAGACTTGAGAAATCAAATAGGTCAACTTGCCACCACAGTGGGGAGGTTGGATTCTCAAGGTTCAGGAAAGTTGCCCTCCCAAACAGTTGTCAATCCAAGGGAGAATGCTAGTGCGATTACAGTAAGGAATGGAAAAGAGTTGGAAGTACCTAAAGCAGTTACGGAAATTGAAAAGGACAAAGCCAAAGAGGAGACTGAGACACCGAGGAATATTGTTACCCCATCTACTCCAGTTAAGACCCCACCATTGTCGTTTCCACCTAGAACACACAAGACTTCAAAGGAGGAAAACGAAAAGGAAATTTTGGAAACCTTCAGGAAGGTAGAGGTAAATATTCCTCTATTGGATGCCATCAAACAAGTGCCCAGGTACGCAAAGTTTTTGAAAGAATTGTGTACTAACAAAAGAAAATTGAAAGATGATGAAAAAGTCACTGTAGGAGAGAATATGTCAGCAATGCTTCAAAGAAAAATGCCCCTTAAATGTAAAGATCTAGGAATGTTTACAATCCCATACAGAATAGGTAATACCAGATTTGAGAAAGTCATGCTAGATCTAGGAGCTTCAATAAATGTCATGCCATTGTCTGTATTTGCTTCTTTAAATCTAGGACCTTTGAAACAAACTGGTGTTGTCATTCAACTTGCTGATCGTACTAACACTTACCCTCAAGGGGTAATTGAAGATGTCTTAGTGCAGGTGAATCAGTTAATATTTCCTACAGATTTTTACATTGTGGACATGGAAGATGACAGATCTCTAAATCCTTCGTATATCTTGTTAGGGCAGCCATTCTTTAAAACAGCAAGGACAATGATCGATGTGCACAATGGGACCTTGACCATGGAATTTGATGGAGAAAAAATTCAGTTCAATATATATGATGCAATGAGGTACCCTAGTGATGTTAATCATGTTTTTGCCATTGACATCATTGATTCTATAGTGCAGGAATCTTTTAAACAAGTACACCGGGAAAGCTTGGAGATGGCCATTACTAACAACTTGGACATGGATAAAGAGGAAGAATTTGACCAGAATCAGGAATTGAAGGAAGTTGTGGCTGCATTGCACTCTTTACCAAAATTCACAGATAAGTATGCAGTTCAACCAATTCAATTGCCTGTTTCTCATAAAAAACTGTTACCATCTGTGGAGCAAGCTCCAATCTTAGAATTGAAACCCTTACCTGCTCACTTGAAATATGCATATTTAGGGACTAATGAAACTTTACCTGTGATTATTGCTAGTAATCTAACCAAACTGCAGGAAGAAAAATTGTTGAGAGTCCTAAGGGACCATGTCATAGTGTTTGGTTGGACGATAGAAGATATCAAAGGTATAAGCCCCGCGATGTGCATGCATAGGATTCTTTTGGATGATGGAGCAAAGCCCACGAGAGAAGCACAGCGAAGATTAAATCCACCCATGATGGAGGTAGTCAAGAAAGAGGTGATTAAATTGCTTGATGCAGGCATAATCTACCCCATCTCCGACAGTTAGTGGGTGAGTCCGGTACAGGTAGTTCCAAAGAAGTCTGGAATAACTATCATCACGAATGACAATAATGAGTTGGTGCCCACACGGATACAAACAGGATGGAGAGTGTGTATTGACTACATGAAATTAAATGTTGTAACTCGAAAAGACCACTTTCCTCTTCCTTTTATTGATCAAATGCTAGAACGATTAGCGGGGCATACTTATTATTGCTTTCTAGATGGTTTTTTAGGTTATAATCAGATCGTGATTGCACCCGAAGACCAGGAAAAGACCACATTTACGTGTCCATTTGGCACTTTTGCATACCGAAGGATGTCCTTTGGACTTTGCAATGCACCCGGTACTTTTTAGCGATGCATGGTAAGCATTTTTTCTGATCTTTTAGAAAATTGCATCGAGGTCTTTATGGATGATTTCATAGTACATGGTGATTCTTTGGATTTGTGCTTGGAAAATCTAACGCGTGTGCTAGATAGATGCTTGGAAACTAACCTTGTTCTTAATTGGGAAAAGTGTCACTTTATAGTAGAACAGGGTATAGTGCTTGGTCATGTTGTGTCAGCTAAAGGTTTAGAGGTTGATAAAGCGAAGATAGATATTGTGGCTGCTTTGCCTTACCCCGCCAGTGTGCGGGAGATTCGCTCTTTTCTTGGACATGCAGGTTTCTATCGGAGATTTATCAAAGACTTCTCCAAAATAGCTCTGCCATTATGTAAGTTGCTACAAAAAGATGTGGAATTCCAGTTTGATGAAGCGTGCAAGGAGGCATTTGACATGTTGAAGAGCCTATTGACTTCCGCACTTGTGATTCAACCGCCAGATTGGAATCTTCCCTTCGAAATAATGTGTGATGCAAGAAATTATGCAGTCAGAGCTGTTTTGGGCCAAAGAGTTGACAGAGCTGTCCATGCCATCTATTATGCCTTTAGAACATTGAATGCAGCTCAGATTAACTACTCGACCACAGAAAAAGAACTTTTATCTGTTGTTTTTGCTTTAGATAAATTTCGATCTTATTTACTTGGCACTAAAGTTGTAGTTTATTCTGACCATGCAGCTCTCAGGTATTTGTTAACCAAGAAGGACTCTAAACCCAGGATGATCAGATGGATTATGCTGTTGCAGGAATTTGACTTGGAAATCAAGGATAAGAAGGGAGCAGATAACTTGGTAGCAGATCACTTGAGTCGACTGGTGAGAGATGAGGAGGCACTACCATTGTATGATTCCTTTCCAGATGAGCATCTTTTTTCTATTCAGGAAGAATTGCCTTGGTATGCTAACATTGTTAATTATTTGGCAAGTGCATTTATTCCCAATGAATTTTCTAAAAACCAGAAGGATAAGCTAGCTTAGTAGTGATGCTAGACATTATGTTTGAGATGATCCATACCTGTGGAAATTTTGTGCTGATCAGATAATCCGTAGATGTGTGCCTAATACCGAAACATTGTCTATTCTAACTTTTTGCCATTCCTATGCTTGTGGAGGTCATTTTGGACCCAAACGGACTGCTCATAAGGTTTTAGAAAGTGGTTTTTATTGGCCAACAATTTTAAAAACTCATATCTATTTTGTAAATCATGCGAGAATTGTCAACGAACAGGTAACATATCACATAGAAATCAAATGCCACAAACTCCCATTTTAATTGTTGAGATTTTTGATGTTTGGGGTATTGATTTTATGGGACCTTTTCCTATTTCTCATGGTAATATTTACATTCTCTTGGTTGTTGACTAAGTTTCTAAATGGGTGGAAGCTAAAGCCACCAGGACTGATGATTCTAAAGTTGTTGCAGATTTTGTCAAAACTAACATATTTGTCAGATTTGGAACTCCTAGAGCTATCATCAGCGATACAGGAACTCACTTTTGCAACAGGATGCTAGCAACACTTTTCAGGAAATACAATGTTTTGCATAAGATTTCTACATCTTATCATCCGCAGAGCAATGGTCAGGCTGAAGTATCCAACCGTGAAGTGAAATCTATTTTGGAGAAGGTCGTCAAGCCAAGTAGAAAAGATTGGAGTGTGCGGTTAGAAGATGCATTGTGGGCGTATAGAACCGCATACAAAACCCCCATTAGTATGTCTCCGTACAGATTGGTTTTTGGGAAGTCATGTCATCTACCCGTGGAGTTAGAACACAGAGATTTTTGGGCGATCAAGCAATGTAATATGAGTTTGGATGAAGCGGGGATGCATAGGAAGTTCCAGTTATAGGAATTAGAAGAGATGATGAATGAAGCATATGAGAGTTCTAGACTACACAAGAATAAGACAAAGGTTTTCCATGACAAGCAAATTTTGAGGAAAGATTTTGTTGTTGGACAACAAGTTCTCCTATTCAATTCGAGGCTGAAGTTATTTCCAGGTAAGTTGCGCTCTCATTGGGAAGGTCCATTCGTTATTACTAATGTGTTCTCTCATGGTGGTATAGATATACAGAATCCAAAGACAGGGAAAGTATTTAAGGTCAATGGACATAGGTTGAAACCTTTCCGTGAAGGATTTCTGATGGAGAGTGTGGAGATGATAGACCTAGTGGATCCGAGCTATGAATGATTGAGGAGAATTGATCTCGGGCTAACGACATTAACCAAATGCGCTACTTGGGAGGCAACCCAAGACATCAGATTTTCCTGTCTATTTTTTTACTTATTTATTGGCTTTTTAGTTTTTTCGCTCGTCTTTTGCATGATTGTCTTACATTGGGGACAATGTAAGGTTTGAGTGTGGGGGAGGGGTTTAGGTTTAGGTTAGGTAGGTTTGCTCTAAATGTGAAAATCTGAGTTGTTTGGTCAAGTTTTCAAAGGTTTTTGGTTTTAGAATGAAGATTGATGCCATTGATTGATTTGTTTGATGCTGAATTAATTGATAAATGATGATAATGAAGTTAGGACCCATAGTTAACTAATTTAGATTGAGTTGGTATTGCATGAGTACTTAAGTATGAGATACATGTTTACTTGACTGAGTTAGTTGTGGAGTTGACTTTGTGCGCTGATTTCATGATTTAGAACTGTGTAACTGCTTATCTTGTTTCTAGGACCATGTGAAGATAAAATTGGAAATTTGAAAAAAATTGAGAGAAAAAAAACTGAAAAAAAACATTTTGTCTCAAAAGGAAGACATGTGGTGGGTTGAGATGGAGCGTAAAACGCATTCACCCATAAACACGTGCAGCGAGATGGAGCGTAAAACGCATTCGTTGGTGAGAAGAAAAGTGAGATGGAGCATAAAATGCACTCGCTTAAGAAAAGAATGCGAAAGGTGAAATGGAGCATAAAATGCATTCACCTAAATGAAGAAAAATGAATGGCAGGAAAAAAAAACATGTTCTGGTTTTGAGTCAGTGTGCACGGTTGTTGTTCCATACAAACTGAGTTGAGTATCTGTGTTAATCATAGGAGATGCTTATGTGGTTTCAATTTGATTTATAGATGTTCAGTGGGGAATGATGAGGTTATTGTTATTAGTTGATTGATGAAGTATAGAACAAATTTCTATTGATTGGTGTTAGTATTCATGGATGCTAATTGAATTTGAACCTTTGGGAGTTTGGTTGAATAGAATTCAAATGATTTCAATATAACTTTTGTTTTAGTTTACACGAGGACGTGTAAAGACTAAGTGTGGGGGAATTTGATAAGTGTATAATATTCATTTATTTTCATTCCTTTATATTTAGTTTATTGCATATTTATTGTGTATATGCACTTATTAAATTGTTTATTGATTTCAGGAGGATTCAGAGTCAAAAGTGGAAAAAGATGGAAAATCGGAGCTAAAACGAGAAAAAGTTGAAAAGTTGGAAATTTTAAGGTTCTCGCCCCAACGAGAATTTTGTACTAGGTTTTCTCGCCCCGGCGAGAAGTGCTCTGCCCATTTTCACCCCAGCTGATCCAGAGTTCGCCCGGCCCAGACCTCTTTGGAGTTTCTCGCCCCGGCGAGAAACTGAAGAACAAATTCCTCGCCCCGACGAGAAAGGCCTGCGTTGACCAGTTTAACCAGCTTTGACTTTTTATATTTTTTGAGGATTTTTATTTTAGATTGGATTCTTAATTCTTAGAGACTTAGGATATTATCTTAGGATTATAAATAGATGTTTTTAGTTTATTATTTGGGAGATCTTGACAACTACAATTGTAACCCTAATTGGAGGAGATTGAAGGCATGTCAGGCTAAACTCTTACTTTCAGTTCTAAGGGATGTTGAACCTTATTCATAATTAATGGTTTAATCAGGTTTTATTTATTTATTTCTTCTTGCATGAGATTTATTCTGATAATCTGTTTTTAATTGATTATATGTTATTTAATTTTTTGATTTGATTTGGCCAATTGAATTAATTTGATTAATATCATCTGCTAGATTAAGATATAGTATTAAGTAAACAATATTATATCTGATCATAAGTAGCAATTAATAGTATTTGATTGTGGACAAGCTTTTGGATATTATTGGGATTATTAGAAGGCAAGTTAAATAATTCCTGATTGTGTAATTGTTGCTTGGACTCTAATTCTTCATTCTGCTATTATATTAAATCTAGACTGATAGTTCTAGGTTATATGATAGTTAGGGTCTCTTGAGGCGATTGTCACATTTGATTTACACATAAGGAGAATTTCGGATAATTAGCGATTGCGGTTATCTACGGTTATTAATCTCATTGAAGGATAAATATTGTTAAACTTGACTTTTCCATAATTGTGCTAAAGGTGATACTGAACTGAAGAACTGAAGCTTTTTATTCATTGATCACTCTTAATTACTTTTGTTAGCTTAGTAAATCAAACTCAAAACCCCCCATTAATAGAAATAATAGGAATATTAGAATAAGTAAAAGACTAATTCACTTCTCTGTGGGATCGATCCTTGCTTGTCATTATACTAAGTTTTGTGCTAGTGGAGTGTTAGTAAGGTATTAATTTTGGAGTGTAAAATGACAGCTCCCACATATTGTTATTATGATCATGAATATAATGCATATCGTCGACCTGAAGTCGACAGACTTGGATCCCTACGGGAACTAACAAAGTAGGACCCAAGCAAGTGTGGGTAGTAAAATAAACAATGACTTTACTTACAGGTACCGAGATCCACAGAGTCCATATGGTATCTCTATAGTGGATGCTCAAGGCACATGGCTGGCAACAAGGCACTTCTGTCAGATTTTAAAAGCTAAGAATGATTCAGTAATTGCCTTGGGAGACATCAACTCTGGGAAAACCAGAGGCTATGGTTCGATTGGCAATAAAGTTGTTTCCCTTAGCAAGTTACCTGATGAAGTTTTCAGCCCAAGTTAGATAGAGTGTTCAACAAGAACTTCTTGATCGTGGAAGTCTCTATTTATGTTACCTTTGATGAGACTAATCAAGGCGAACCAAGCAAAGCAGCTCAAACTTGAAGAAGTCATAGAGTTGGACCCTCCGATTGCAGAACAGAAGAACCCTACGATCGCAGAAGTTGAAGCCGTAGAGCCAGACCCGACGATCGTAGTACCAGACAAGAAGGTCGTAGAATCCTTAGTTCCAAGCATGGGAACTCTATGAATCAATGAAGATGCAGAACCAAAACTCAATTTTTAAAATCTTAGACAGCAATGCACAAGGATAGATGTTCAATCGGGAAGAAGATCAAAGAAGAGTTGGAAGATTCAAGATGAATTGAGGCTATGCAAGAAGAGCTAACTCAGTTTGAAAGAAGCAAGATTTAGAGGCTATCAGAATGTTCCTAGCCTATTCAGCCCACATGAAGTTCTAGGTCTTCCAAATGGATGTCAAGAGTACATTCCTGAATGATGAACTTCAAGAAAAGGTTCATGTTGAACAACCTCCAGATCTATCCAAGAGGAAATAAGGTCGTAGAGCTATTCAACAATCGCAGAATGAAGGAAGTTCGTAGACTGAAAGTTGTTCTCAAAGTAGATCGTTAAGCAGATGGAATATCGTAGAGTCAAAGGTCTTTTAAAAATTTACTCTATGACAGAAGAAGTTAAGGTGGTTAGTTCAAAATCATGTATCGTTCACGATCAAGAAAAGCTAGTGGATCAAAGAAGTTATTGCAATACAGCTATAAAAACGTTGAACTGAAGTGACATGAAATCAATCGTCTCTTGCCACGTGCCCCACTCAGCAAAATTAGAAGGAAGTGATATAAAGTCATTTCAAATCCTTTATTTGACTTTTACCCTTCTACTTTGCAACCTGAGTTTCTGTGTTTTCTAACCTTCAGAGCTTTCAAACCCTAGTTTCTCGAGAATTCTAGAACTCCCAATCATTCTTGTGATCTTTTCAACCAAAAGTGAAATGGTAAGCTATCATGTTGTTTTCAGAAACCAGCTTTGTTTTGACAAGTTTGTCACCGCTGAGAAAAAGCTCAGAGACATTCTGAAGCTAGTTCAAGATGCTTGATTTACTGAATGTTTGGAGTCTAACACCAGAATCTACTCCGAACTGGTGAATGAGTTTTACCTTGATGTTGTTTATGGTAGTGGTGTGCTGGTCAGCAAAGTTAAAGGTATTGTTCTTTGGATGAGTGCTTCAGAAATTAACCTCTGCCTAGTTTTTCTGAATAAAGGCCTTCCTTTGAAGAAATTAATATGAATGAAGGAATGAAGATAATGGGTTATCAGAAAAACCCACAACTCAAAGGGATTAAAAAGAAGGAATTCCCTCAGGAATATGAATTCCTTGCTGACATTGTTAGCAAGTGTATCCTCTGCAAGGATACTACTGCTTATGATACTGTCAGTGAGTTGCAAATGAAGTTCATGACTGCTATCGTCATGAGGAAGGAGATTAACTTTGGCGCCTTATTCATCGATTGGCTAGCCAAATAGATTGAAGATGCTGAATTGAAGAAGGCGGCAGGCAAACCAACTCCAAAGATGTTCTATGGGAGATTTGTGAGCATCATTCTGAAGAAAAGACTGAAAAGCAAAATCGGAGATGAAGAGGGAGAGGTCTTGAACGTCAACAAAAAGATCACCCCCAAATTATTTGAAGATTGGAAGAAAAATTCAGGGAAGATTAAGAGATCAAAACAATCAGAAGGTGGCAGTAAACACACCGTTAGTGAGAGTCAAAAGCCCACTAAAGCCAAAGGAAAAAGAAAGGTTGATGAAATCATAGAGGAAGTATATCAAGGATCTTATGCATCTCATGGTCGCAGAGCTCTTAACTGTACTGCTGTCCAACTTGTGAAGAAGAAGAAAAAGGTTGAGAAAGAAGAAAAGGAAGTCCCCAAGGACTCTCAAAAAATTCTCTCCATTTCTGAGAATAGAGACGAAGAAGAAAACCTCAACACGCCTATCTCCAAGATTATCCAGAGGAGACAGAGCATGAGACTTCATCGTCAAAGAAAAGCTCTTATTCAATTCGAAGAACAAGCTAGAGAATCAGTGCCTCCTTGGAAGCTATCGTCAACACTCCAAAATTAAAACCTTATTTCTACTTTGTGAATATTAAATTTAGTATAGTGATAAGCAAGGATCGATCCCACAGAGAGTGATGTTGTTCTATATTTATCCGAATATCTTTAACAGTAAATAAGATGGGGGGTTTTGAGTTTAAATAACTAATTTATGAAAACAGAATTTAACTAAAAAGAAATACCAGTGAATTAAAAGCTCTAATTCTTCAGTTCAGTATCCCCTTTTCATAATAACAGAATAATTAAGTATAGAAATATTTATTCTTCAATGAAACTAATAACCCTAGATAACCGCAATCGCTAATTATCCGAAATCCCCCTTAGGTTTTAAAGCCAATGTAACAATCGCCCCACTGGATCCTAACTATTATATAACCTAGAACTATCGATCTAGATTTAATATAATAGCAGCATTAAGAATTAAGGAATTAGGTTATTCCAAGCAACAATCACACAATCAGAGATTATTTAACTTGTCTTCTGATAATCTTAGTAATACTCAAAAGCTCGACCACAATCATGTATTACTAATCGATACGTATGATCAGATACAATATCGTTTGCTTAATACTATATATATTAATCTAGCAGATGATATTAATCAGATTTATCTAATTGACCGTATTAAATCAATCAAATCAAATAGCATGCAATCAATTAAAGCAGATTATCAGAATAAGCTTCATATAAGAAGAAATAAATAATGAATACTCAATTAAACCATTAATTTGTAAATAAGGTTCAACATCCCTTAGAACTGAAAATAATATCTTAGCCCGACATGCCTTCAATCTTGCCTCCAAAACTAGGGTTTTTAATTGTGTAGCCAAGTGTTATAAAACTTGACTAGGAACATCTATTTATACTCCTAGAAAAAAGTCTTAAAGCTATAAGAATTACAATCCAAATTGCATTAGAATTCTTCCAAAAATCACAAAAGTCAACATCTGGTCAGTCGACTTGGCGTTGCCGCACCAGGATTTGTACTGCAAATGGCGCTGTTGCGCCATCCTTCCAGGGATTCTGAAATTCTGCTACGACGCTGCTGCGCCAGCTTTGTATTGTGTAATGGCGCTGCTGCGCCAAATATCCAGATATTCTTCTTAAGTTCTGACACAACAGCGCTGCTGCGCCGGACCTTCTTCTAGCAACGATTTTCCCTCTTTTCCTATTTTCAGCTCCAATTCCTCCTGGAATCAATAAACACCTTAATAAGTCCATATACACATAAAACATGTAATAAAACTAATCATAAAGAAATCAAAATTATAGAATATTTTGCACTCATCAAATTCTCCCACATTTAGCATTTACACGTCTTCGTGTAAACCAGAACAAAGGTTATATTAAAATTATCCGAATTCTATTCAACCAAACTCTCAAAGGTTTCAATTCAAGTACCAATCATGAATATCAATATTAATCAACAAAAATTTGATTAACACTGCATCAATCAATTCACAGTAACCACCTTGTCATTAACCACTGAACATCCTCAAATTAGAATGCATCTATATTAATAACTCCCCTATGATCAACACAACTACTCAACTAAGTTCATATGTAACAACAACTATGCACAGCTAACTCATAACTCAAAGCCTACTTTCACTGCTAAACCTTTTCAACCCATAGAACCTTCAAATTCAAAATTTTTATAGGTGAGTGCATTTTATGCTCTATCTCACACTATACACATTCTTTTCTTTCTTCTTTCGCAAGTGAGTGCGTTTTACGTTCCATCTCACTTATTACATGTGTTTATGGGAGAGTACGTTTTACGCTCTATCTCAACCCACCACATGATTTCTGCTTGTTTTCTTTTTCTTTTCTTTTTTTTCAATTTTTATTCTCTTCTTTTTGAGATGTTTTTTCAACATGGTTCTATAAACACAATGAGTAATTAAGCAGTCATAAATCATGAAATCAGTGCACACAGTCAAACCCCACATATAACTCAACCAAGTAAGCATATATCTCATATTCAAGTACTCATGTAACACAAATTCAATTAAAATCAGTCAATCGTGAATCTTGACTCAGTTATCATCATTCATTAATTAATTAAGTATCAAATAAATTCTATCAATCAGTATCAACTTTCAATCTATGAACCTTTAAAAACTTAGCCAAATAAAAGCATAAAGAAAAAAATTTAAGGCAATTTTTTTCAAGTTTTCCACAAGCACATCAGAACTTAAGCATAAATTATCCTAAACTACCCTAAACCTCTTCCTCACACTCAAACCTTACATTGTCCACAATGTAAGATAATCATGCAAAGCCGAGATAACTAAATAAAATGCAACTACAAAGTAAAAAGGGAAAGAAAAACAAATCTGAAATCTTGGGTTGTCTCCCAAGCAACGCATTTGTTTAATGTCGTTTGCCCGACATCAATCCTCTCAAACTTCATATACGGGATCCATTAAATTCACCATCTCAACATCCTCCACCTGAAATCCTTCATAAAAGGGTTTGAGCCTGTGTCCATTCACCTTGAATATCGTCCATGTTCTTGGATTTTGAATATCTATTGCACCATGAGGAAAAATATTAGAAATAATAAATGGACCTTCCCAACGCGAACACAACTTACCAGGAAATAATTTCAACCGTGAGTTGTAAAAGAGAACTTTTTGCTCAACAGTGAAAGTCTTCCTCAAAATTTGTTTATCATGGAACAACTTGGTTTTATCCTTATATAATTTAGAGCTCTCATATGCCTCATTCCTTAATTCTTCAAGCTCTTGTAACTATAACTTCTGATGACCTCCAGCTTTATCCAAGCTCGTGTTACAATTCTTAATGGCCCAGAAGACTTTGTGTTCTAACTCCACAGGTAGATGACATGGTTTCTTAAATACTATCCTATATGCTGATATACCAATAGGAGTCTTGAATGTTGTTCTATAGGCCCAAAGTACATCATCTAACCGTAGACTCCAATCCTTTTTGTTAGGCTTGACTACTTTCTCCAAAATGGACTTGACCTCTCTATTGGATACCTCAGCTTGTCTATTACTCTGTGGATGATAGGAGGTAGAAACTTTGTGAAGAACATTGTAATTCTTGAACAAAGCTGCTAGCACCCTATTACAAAAATGTGTTCCAGGATCACTAATAATGGCTCTTGGTGCTCCAAACCTGACAAATATATTAGTCTTAACAAAATCTGCAATAACTTTAGAGTCATCAGTCCGAGTGGCTTTAGCTTTCACCTATTTAGAAACATAATCAACAACCAACAGAATGTAAATATTACCAAAATATGAGGGAAATGGTCCCATAAAATCGATACCCCAAACATCAAAAATTTCAACAATTAAGATAGAAGTTTGTAGCATTTGATTTCTTTGTGATATGTTCCCTGTCTTTTGATAATTGACACATGATTTGCAAAACAGATAAGAGTCCTTAAAAATTATAGGCCAGTAAAAACCACTTTCTAGAACCTTATGGGCTGTTCTTTTTGGTCCAAAGTGACCTCCACAAGCATAGGAATGGCAAAAAGTTAGGATAGACAAGGTTTCTGTATCAGACACACACCGTCAGACTACTTGATCAGAGCAAAATTTCCACAGATATGGATCATCCCATACATAATGTCTAGCATCACTTTTAAACTTATCTTTCTAGGTTCTAGAGAATTCACTAGGAAGATACTTAGTCACTAAATAGTTCACAATATGAGCATACTATGGTAAAGTCTTATCAATAGAAAACAAATACTCATCCAGAAAGGAATCTTGCAGTGATAATGCCTCTTCATTCTTTATCAGTCTGCTCAAGTGATCTGTTACTAGATTGTCTGCCCCTTTCTTATCCTTTATCTCCAAGTCAAACTCTTGTAGCAACAAAATCCACTTAATGATCCTAGGTTTGGATTCTTTCTTGGTCAACAAATACCTGAAAGCAACATGATCAGAATAGACTATCACTTTAGTACCAAGCAAATAAGATCTAAATTTCTCTAAAGTAAAAATAACAAACTAAAGTTCCTTTTCAGTAGTAGAGTAATTGATTTGGGCAACATTCAAAGTTCTAGAAGCATAGTATATGACATGGACTGCTTTATCAACTCTTTGGCCTAAGACGGCTCCCACTACATAGTTGCTTGCATCACCTATGATTTCAAATGGAAACTTCCAATTTGGTGATTGAATCACTGGTGTTGAGGTCAACAATTTCTTCAATTCGTCAAACGCCTCCTTGCACTCATCATCGAACTGGAATTCCACATCCTTTTGCAGCAACTTACTCAATGGTAACGCTATATTCGAGAAGTCCTTGATAAATCTGCAATAGAAACCCGCATGTCCAAGGAAAGAACGAATCTCCCGCACACTTACGGGGTAAGGCAAAGCAGAAATAACATCTATCTTAGCTTTATCCACTTTTAAACCTCTAGCTGAAACTACATGTCCAAGTACTATACCTTGCTCTACCATAAAATAACATTTTTCCTAATTAAGAACAAGATTAGTCTCTAAACATCTATCTAGCACACGAGTCAAATTATCTAAGCATTTATCCAAAGAATCATCATGAACTGTGAAATCATCTATAAAGACCTCTATGTAATTTTCTAAAAGATCAGAAAAGATACTTACCATACATCTCTGGAAGGTACCTGGTCCATTGTACAGTCCAAAGGACATCCTACGATATGCAAATGTACTAAATGGACACATGAATGTGGTATTTTCTTGGTCTTCGGGTGCAATCATAATTTGGTTATAACCTGAAAAACCATCCAGAAAATAGTAATAAGCATGCCCAGCTAATCTTTCTAATATTTGATCAATAAAAAGAAGAGGAAAGTGATCTTTTATAGTTACAACATTTAACTTCCTATAATCGATACACACTCTCCATCTTGTTTGCATGCGTGTGGGCACCAACTCATTATTGTCATTCTTGATGACTATGATTCCAGATTTCTTTGGTACTACCTGCACTAGACTCACCCATTTACTGTCTGAGATGGGGTAAATTCATGCATCAAGGCCAATGTGTCCAATTTCATGCTGTTTCTACCTTGTATGCTGTTTCTGAATTGTTCCTCCGTTATAGTCTTCTTCTTTGTCCAATTTCATGCTGTTTCTGATGGCTACCGCTAAGCTTTCCTGATGTATGTGCTCAAAAGATTTCTGCACTAAAGAGTCAATGATATCAATTGTAAAAATAGGACTAATATCACTAGGGTACCTAATGACCTCGTATATATTGGACTGTATCTTTTCGCCATCAAACTTCATAGTCAAGGTCCCATTGTGTACATCAATCATTATCCTTGTTGTTTTCAAGAATGACCTCATTAACAAAATATGTGAAGGATTTGGAGTTGTATCATCATCCATATCCATAATGTAAAAATATGCTGGAAAGATTAGTTCATTCACCTACACCAAGACATCTTCAATCACCCCTTGGGGTAAGTGTTAGTACGATCAACCAATTGAATAATAACACCAGTTTATTTCAAAGGGCTAAATTTAAAGAAGCATAAACAGATAATGGCATAATATTAATTGGCGTTCCTAAATCTAACATAGCTTTTTCAAACCTAGTATTACCTATTCTACATGGAATTGTAAACATGCCTGGATCTTTACATTTAGGGAGCATTTTTCTTTGAAGAACCGCTGATACATTTTCACCAACAGTGACTCTTTCATCATATTTCAATTTCCTTTTATTAGTACATAATTCTTTTAAAAAGCGTGGATACCTTGGCACTTGCTTAATTGCATCCAATAGAGGAATGTTCACCTCCACCTTCCTAAAAGTCTCCAGAATCTCCTTCTCTTGCTCATCCTTCTTTGAAGTTCTGTGATTCCTGGGTGAAAAGGGTAAAGGATTAGTCTTAAGCTGAATAGGAGAGTTAGGTATTACCTTGGATAATTCTGCTTCCTCCTCAACTTTATCCTCCTCAAGTGCAACCGTAGCTTTTGGTGTTTCCAATTACTTTCCACTCCTCAATGTTATGGCACTTGCATTCTCTCTCGAATTGACAACAGTTTGAGATGGTAGTTTCCCTGAACCTTGAGAGTCCAATCGACCAACTGTAGTAGCAAGTTGACTCATTTGATTCTCCAAATTGTGGATGGAAGTATTTGTCTCTTGTTGAAACTGCTGAGTTTAGTTCATACTTTGAACATATCCTCGAGTGATGTTCCTGAATTAGCAGGTGCTGCTTATTTAGGTTGATACTACTATTGGGCTGGCTGAAATCCTTGCTACTTAGGTGGGAAAACTCTTTGCACTAGTGGCCTATTTCCTCCATAACTAAAATTGGGATGATCCCTCTAACCTGGATTGTACGTATTTGAGTAGGGATTATACTTTCGTTGCGGTTGTGCCTGATAATTTCCCACTACATTGGCTTGTTGCACAGTCTCATCCTCTTGCAATGTTGGGCATGCATCTGTGTTATGACCTGTCATTAAGCATATCCCACAAGCTTTTGCAACTGGCATATTCCCTGCAACTATTTGTCTAACTATAGTAGTTAAATACAAAATTTGTTGCTCAATATTTCTTGCGTTTACCTCGTTTACCCTTTTTGTTACATGATCATTCCTTGTTCCGTACTGCTGTGAGTTAGCTACCATGTTTGCAATTAAGTTCCTTGCAGCCTCTGGAGTTTTATCAACTAGTGTTCCTCCACTCGCAGCATCAATCATGCTCCTATCCATTGGTAGCAACCCCTCATAGAAGTATTGAATCAAGTGTTGATCATTAATTTGGTGGGGAGGATAGCTAGAACACAACTTCTTGAATCTCTCCCAATATTCATAGAGTGTTTCTCCACTGAACTGTCGAATTTCGTATATCTCCTTCCTTATGTTAGCCACCCTTGAAGTAGGAAAGTACTTCTCCAAGAACAGCTTTTTCATATCGTTCCATGATTGTATCGATCCTGAAGGAAGATAGTACGACCAGTCCTTTGCCAAATCCGCCAGTGAAAAGGGAAAAGCTCTAAGCTTGATTTGTTCCTTCGTTATTCCTTATGGCTTCATGGTTGAACACACAACATGGAACTCCTTTAAGTGCTTGTATGGATCTTCACCTGTGAGACTACGAAAAGTAGGCAAAAGGTGGATGAGTTCAGATTTTAATTCAAAAGCAGCAGTTAAAGTAGGATGTTCAATGCACAAAGATTATTGGTTCAAATTAGGAGTAGACAACTCCTTTAAAGTCTTGTTATTATTTGGAGCAGCCATCTTTTCTTCGTCCTAATCACTAGATGAATTGTTTGAAAATAATTCGAGTGCTATGTTGAGCCCCGATGATGGAACTTTGTCTGAATCTGCAGTAGTGCTTCAGGATTGACGTGCCTTCTTCCTTAACCTGCGTGCAGTTTTCTCTATTTCAGGATCAAAATTCAATCAAGAGAGCGAGAGGATCAAGTCATAAACTGAAAAATAAAAGAAAACAAAGAAAAAATAAAAATAAATAACACTCCCCGGCAACGACGCCAAAATTTGGAAGTTGTCGTCAACACTCCAAAAGTAAAACCATACTTCTACTCTATAAGTATTAAATTCAGTATTGTAATAAGCAAGGATCGATCCCACAGAGAGTGATGTTGTTCTATATTTATCCTAATATCTTTAACAGTAAATAAGATGGGAGTTTTTGAGTTTAAATAACTAATTTATTAAAACAGAATTTAACTAAGAAGAAATACCAATAAATTAAAAGCTCTAGTTCTTCAGTTCAATATCTCCTTTTCATAATAACAGAATAACCAAGTATACTAATATTTATTCTTCAATGAAACTAATAACCCTAGATAACCGCAATTGCTAATTATCTGAAATCCCCCTTAGGTTTTAAATCCAATGTAACAATCACTCCACTGGATCCTAACTATCATACAACCTAGAACTATCAGTCTAGATTTAATATAACAGCAGTATTAAGAATTAAGGAATTAGGTTATTCTAAGCAATAATCAGGAATTATTTAACTTACCTTCTGATACTCTTAGCAATACTCAAAAGCTTGACCACAATCATGTATTACTAATCGCTACGTATGATCAGATACAATATCGTTTGCTTAATACTATATCTTAATCTAGCATATGATATTAATCAGATTAATCTAATTGGCCGTATTTCAATCAAATCAAATAGCATGCAATCAATTAAAGCAGATTATTAGAATAAGCTTCATATAAGAAGAAATAAAAAATGAATACTCAATTAAACTATTAATTTGTAAATAAGATTCAACATCCCTTAAAACTTAAAATAATAACTTAGCCTCACATGTCTTTAATCTTACCTCCAAAACTAGGGTTTTTAATTGTGTAGTCAAGTGTTATAAAACTTAACTAGGAACATCTATTTATACTCCTAGAAAAAAGTCTTAAAGCTCTAAGAATTACAATCCAAATTGCATTAGAATTCTTCTAAAAATCACAAAAATCAACATCTGGCCAGTCGACCTGGCGTTGTCGCGCCAGGATTTGTACTGCAAACGGCGCTACCGCGCCATCCTTCCAAGGATTCTGAAATTCCGTTTCGGCACTGCCGCGCTAGCTTTGTATTATGCAATAGCACTGCCGCGCTAGACATCCAGAGATTCTTTTTAAGTTCTAACATAAAGGCGTTGTCACGCCATCTTCCAAGCCAATTACAGTGTTGCCACGCCGGACCTTCTTCTAGCAACGATTTTCTATCTTTTCCTCTTTTCAGCCCCAATTCCTCCTGAAATCAATAAACACCTTAATAAGTACATATACACATAAAACATATAATAAAACTAGTCATAAAGGAATCAAAATTATAGAATATTATGCACTCATCACTCCTCCAATCATAGAGCTTGGTGATAAGGAGAATGAAGAGTCAATTGGACTCATGAGTAAGAACAAGGGGAACAATAGGGCTTCTATGCCTGAATCAAGCATTGATGATGAAATGGATGTGAAGGTTTCCACACCTGAGCCACAGAATGATGAAGAATTGGCTGGGATGGATGATATGCCCGAGCCTCATGTAAATTTTGAAGAATTGGCTGGGATGACTGATATGCCAGAGCCTCATGAAAATGTTAAAGAATTGACTGTGATGGCTGATGAGCCAGAGCCTCAAAAAAGTGAAGAAGAACTGGTTGTGAAGGCCTCATATCCTGAGCCAAAGGAGCAGAAAAAGAAGAAGAAGAAGAAGTTAAGTAAAATGGTGGAGAAGGAAGAAAGAAAGAAGAGAAAAATAGAAAAGAAGAAGACAGAAGAAAGATAGAAGAAGAAAGCAGAAAAGAATAAGAGAAAAGAGATGAGAACCAAAAAGAGGCAAGACTCTAAAAAATCGTCAAATCTCTCTGATGACTTTCTATAACTCACCAAGTCATCAACAATGTTAAAGAGGAAATCAACAGAGTATTTGACCCAACTATCGTGAAGCCAGAGGATCCTGACTCTAAGGGGTATCAAGTTCTTCCTTCCTCAATGTCATCTACATCACAAGGAATAAGGAGGCGTATAGTGCTTAAAAGGATAGAAGATCCAAATGCTCGCCTTCCGAATAGATGGATAGGATCTGGAAATGGGAAAATGCGCTTAGTCTCTATGAGCGTCAAAGAATTATTCAACAACTTCCATGATGTTGAAGTAGAGAGAAGCACTACACTCTATGATCTTGAGAGTGAGTAATTGCTTTACTTCTTACCAATGATGTCGTTGCTGCAAACTGTCACTTTAAGAGACTAGAGCTTCATCGGCTAGTGCTACTCAAGCTTTCCTAATCTTAAGCTGATAGCTCAAAATTTCCCAAGGGTTCTCTCTTATGCTTCCAGACTTCTTTATAACTCTCCTCATTTCAAAGCTTAAATAAATACTGAAGGTACTTCCATTCCTTTACCATTCTTTCATACTTATCAGTTTACTCCTTCATTCTTTGATTGCTATGAAGAAATCGTAGAGTCTCTCTCTACGATCTCCGAGCAACGTTCTCCGAGTTAAAATGTATATCTAATTTTAAAACATGATTAAATACTCCTATGTCTTCTTCTCTTGTTTTTTTTATCTTTTTTGTCCGTTGTTGGATTAGCTAGGCCCAAATACTCCTATGTCTGCTTCTTTTATTTTTTTTGTATTTTTTTGTGAGATTGAAAAAGGGATGGCCATTGTACTTTTTGAATTCATAAATATTGTTCTTCTTGAATAAGGGTTTTAGAAAAAATAATGTTTCTGGTTTTCTTTTAAGCAAAAATGTGGCTCAATGGCAGTCAATAAAAAGGCAAGGTCTGGCCCAAATGATTTCTTATGATTATTCCATATGTAGTTAAAGAGGGTGTAAAGGCTAAAAAAGGCCAGGTGAGTGGCCCATTTCAATTGAAAATTTTGATTATTTTATATGTACTTAAAGAGGGTGATAAGGCTAAAAAGGCCGGGTCCGTGGCCTATTTTAATTGAAAAATAATAAAAAGATTATTTGATAATACTTAAAGAGAGTGAAAAGGGTAAAAAGGTCGGGTAAGTGGCCCATTTCAATTGAAAAATAATCAAAAGTACGCACAACCAGTTGGACTCGAACCCACAATCGCGTGATTAAAAGTCAGGCGTCTTCTTCGTACTGACAGTGCAATGACCTTCGTCCATGAGCAGACTGATCAAGCAGCTGCTCGTCAGCAAGAAATTCAAGCTGTCATTGACATGGCCTCCTCTTAACTCCAAGAGCTTGTTGAAATAGTCAAGCATCTCTCCGAAGTCAATGATGATAAAAAGAGGGAGAAACAGAGATAGGAGGAGGAGATACAGTTAGGGGGAGAAGCAGAAATAGGGGGAGATACAAAGTCAGAGGGAGAAAAGAAAAGGGAATCAGATCAGAAGTAGATATCCATTGTTCCTCCTCTAGAAGCAATTTATTTTTATTGATCGTCAAGCAGAAGAAGGGATTCAGCTGAGGAATCGAGAAGAAATAGCTGGCAGAAGAGAAAAGAGGAAAAAGATGAAAGAAGGAAGAATAGTAAGTGTTAAAATGTTTTAGTAAGTATTAAAATGTATTTCTTCTAAATTTTCGGACTTTGTTCAAACTATTTTATTTATCAATAAATTCATCGTTTTGCTCTAGTAATACAGTGGCTTATTATATTTTAAGTCATATTTAAATTTCAAGCAAATGCATTATAGAATTGATAAATATTCTGAAACTACTAGTTTTGTCATCATCAAATAGAGGGGAGATTATTAGAGTCTACATGTTTGATTTGATGATGAATGCGATTAATGTATATTTGTACCAGTAAGTTTCGTAAAGTCCTTATCTGAGATATATTTGTACAAGGACTTAGAAATAGAACGATCAAACGTGTTCGGTTGATCCTTTAAGTTGATTCAATGTATAGGTGATAGGATCAAATCGATCGTATAGTATTGTTAAACGATCGTAGAATTACTTTGCTTGTTCATAGTGTGAATCAAGTTCGCAGAGTAATCTGAGTGTTAGTGGAAGCATCAAGCAGATGATCGTAGAGCTGCCAAAGCGTTCGCAAAATAAAGAGAAAATCGTCAAGTCTACTGATGAGTGAGTTTTATACCTATTATTTGGGTATTTTTAAGCTTAATAATTTGTGCGTTTTTAAGTATTTTATGTTATTTTATAGAGTTTGTATTTATTTTATTGTTTTTATTTTATTTTGTAGGAATAAAGGAGTTAAGTGGCAAAATCGTGAATATTTGAAGCAATTGGGCGAGCAACGAACCAAGAAGAGAAAGCGGACAGAGAGGCATGAGCTGCAACGTTCATTCATTAGAGTCGCGGCGTTGGATCGAGAGCCGCAACGCTAGAGTCCTAAGTCGCGGCGCTCGGGGGGGTTCATGGTCAGGCGTTTGGCGCGCGTGGTGCGGCTGAACTGATGAGTTTAATTGCTGTTTGTTTTCCAAAAAATATGAGACACTTGCCAATTGAAGCCTAGAGAGTTACAAAGACTACAAGGCTGACTTCAATACAAATATCTCCACCTAGGGTTATAGATGTGACGAACGAAATTTTTGTAATTTAATTTAAATATTTATTGAATTAAATAAATATTTTTCGATGATTTAATTGTTGAATTAAATAATTAATTGATGAATTTGTGGTAGATTAATTTAATTATATGTGTTACATTAGTTAAATTGATGTGAAGAATTTTTATATTCAAAGTATGTGTTTAATTCAGTTTATTTGATTAAATGCATTATTTAAACAAGCATAATGTTATTTCTAATTAATTTAATAATTAATTAGAGATTTAATAATTTGTCATTATTAATAAAGGAGAATTTTATTTATGTGACTATGTGATTTAATGTAGAATTATTTTATTTTATTGAATTGATTTAAATGAGATTATTTAATTAATTAATTATGTGATATTAAACTATATAATAAGTAATTTATTAAAATAAACCAAAAAGGAGCCTATAAGGGTTAGACAAACGAGGCCTTAGTGGGAGTTGGTGCCAGTTATTAACTGACACCATGTTCTGCCAGTTTGTTAGTGCGTATTATTATCATTATTGTTTTTATTTTTATCTGAGTTGGAGATATAGAGAGAAAAAGAGAGAGATTTGAGAGAATTAGAGAAGGGAAGAAGAGATTGATTCATCTGTTTGCATAGTTTAAAGCATCGAATCAGGGTAATCCTTAAATTAAAAGTCCTTAATTATGTTTTTCTTTAATTTCTCCATGAACGTACATTTTTGAATTCTCTGTAAATTGAATTCAATGGCTAAATATTTAATAACTTAATGTTAAATGTTTGTAAGCATGCATAAATCTATTTTATATGGTTTATATGTGATTTAGAGTAATTAAATCCATGAAATTATGTTTATATTAGAGTTCTGGAATTTACAGAGTAGTTATATACGAACATGGCTTAAATGTATGAAATTGATACTTGTTTTGCATGTTAATTGGTTAAATTGATGACTAATTATGTTTATGCATGTAAGTTAAACGGATTGAATTGGTTAAGAAACGAATTCACAGTGATTAATTACGTTAACTGTATCAAAACCTGTTAATAAAGTATAAACAGTGAAATTTTTAGCCTTTAATTGGTTGTTTCGATTGTCTGTGATGTTAAAATCACTGTGTATGTAATGGGTTTTGATTTCATAACATATATGATGAATGGGTAGTGATTTAATCGGTGAATTATGAAAAACTTTGGCCAAATTTGGTATTTTTTTGTGTTCTTCGCGAACTGCAGGAATCGAGTTCCGGGTCCACCGCCCCGGCGGTAGAAATGAACTACATTTCCCGCCCCGGCGGTAGGCTCGCCCTGGTGGTAGAAATGTATTACATTTCCCGCCCCGGCAGTAGGCTCGCCCCGGCGAGACTTTTGTGAAGAAACCCACCGCCCCGACGGTGGAACAGAAAAAAAAAAGAGTAAAAATTTTCTTCTTTCTTTGTGATCATGTTATGTTATCGTAGACATATCTAAAGCTTAGACTAATATATTAATTGAGATATTAAGATGAAATCAAATGAAAATGAATCCTGAAGTGTTTATAATACTGTAGCTAATTATTGTTACTGCTTTATAAACGGTATGTATAGGTTGATTAAGGAACGTGAATTTTAATTGTAATCTATGCACGAGGCAAGTTTTCTAAACTTCACTCTTATATTGAGCAAGTCTATTACCTCTATTTTTCATTGAGCAAGTTCTGAAACCCCATCTCCCTTTTATGCAAGTTTCTATATTTTACTTCATATTGAGCAAGTCCTTTACTATAAATCGTTCAAGTTCATGAATTCAAATGTGTTATTCTTATTCCTTTTAAGTAATATTTCAGTTAAACAGAATTCATTCAATTGTACCTTTTGTGAGATTCAGTCTTTGTTTCTCGAATATCAATTACACTTTATTGAATCTTGATTGACTAGCGAACCCTTATTGATTCGACTAGCCCATAGTTGATGAGCGTTCTAAATTCTAGAGATGTTATTGAATTAAATCCAAACCAAACTTCCTTTGGTGCGGACTCTGATGTCAAACTGAGATGAACAACCCTTATATAGGGGATTATTTTACGTGTTAGCATTTAGATGTTATGCACATACATGGTACAAAGGGCTGATCCCCCTAAGTACGAGAAGTAAGGTCCATATAGTCTTATGACTGTTAAAGGTTTAAAGTAGAAATACTTAATAACCTGGGACATAGTTCGTGGTCTTGTGACCCTCAGATGTTCTTTTGATTCTTGTATTCTAATCTTGATTCAAAAGCCGAGTATTTGATTATCCGATATCCATTGTTTATTCGCATGTTATTATTATTATTTTTATTGTGTTACTTGTTGGGCAATTGTTGCTCACCTTTGCATAATAACATTGCAGCTAAAGTTGAAAGAGTTGATGAGCCATCCACTAGTAAAAGCAAAGGCAAAGTAAACAAGTGATGAAGACTTGTTATATTTGTTGAATGATGTTTATGTAATAGACTTATGTTATGTTTCCGCATTTTATGTTTATTAAGGTTAGATGACCTGGGATTTATTTATTAATGATGTTGTAACCCTTTAATGGGAGATTTCTATTTTAATTAAGAGTTTTCATTTATATTTGAATGGGTAGTTAGATGTGATGTGATATATTTGAATAGTGAACACCAAATCCTGTGGAAACAAAGTACCCGAATTTGGGGGTGTCACAGGTTGGTATCAAAGCTATAGGTTATGAACCTTAGGTGGGAAAACCTTAGGGTAGTAGCCTTTTTAAGAGACAGAAAATATAGTGGTGATAAACTCTCATCGAGTTCTAAGGAATGAATTAAGGAAATTCATTAAAGATAATAAAAGACTTTATGTGCTATGTGCTTATGTGTTAACAACCTATGTGTCGCGATTAGTACCGAGTATTAATTAAAACTTAAACTTTGTTGTCAGGATGTTGGATGTTGGAGAATTCAGTCAGCCTAGGGAGGATGAGCCTCGAGTGGCTGGAGAGGAGGAGCCCCGTGATATCCATGTTATCCGGGAGTAGTTGATACAGAGGGAGCCATCTCCATTGATCACTGTTGCGGGTCAGGAGCATGAGCCTGAGTTTGTGTGACAACCCGGATTTTTGAAAATAATTATAATAAGAATTTAATATAGAATAGTTTTTATTATGATTCGAGTTTGAATATATATATATATATATATATATATATATATATATATATATATATATATATCTGTGTGTGTGTGTGTGTTATATACATTTATGTGATTTATTTGCTGAGCTTAATATGTATATATATATATAAGTATGAAATATATACGTAGATTCAGAATGAATGAGTTAATAGTTAATTATTATAACGATCGTGAGTCATGGGTAGCTTGGTAATTGGAGCTTATGAATATTATTGAATAAAATAGACTTTTATTGATAATATTATGTGGTAAGTGTTTAAAGGTTATATTATAACCTAGACTATGCGTAGACGATGATTAGTAAGTATGAAAGTTTTCGTATAAGCTAATTTGGTGGTTTCGAGGAATATCGCTAGAATACTATTTATTGAATTAAATAAATAGTTGAAGGATAATATTATTGAAAGAGTTATTTGTGGTAAAGGCACTAACCCAAATTATGGGTGGGATATATGTACGTTGATGTATATGATTATGGGGAGTTAATCGGGAAGAGCAGCAATCGCGAATCCTGAATACCCTTGTAATTTGGGTTTATTAATATTATTAAATGGATTAAATATTATTTTTATGTGATGTCCTTTAAGGTTATTTTATAACCCGAATGATGTGAATGCATGAATTTTTTTCGCGTTGTTAAACCGTAAGAGTGAATAATTAATCTCGCGAAAAATCGCTAAATCACTATTCACGGGGCACGTTTCCCGAGGCACTATTCATGACACTATTCATGCCAAATATTTTTACGTCTTTTTCGATTTCTATTTATTTCGTTAAGATGTGTATGCGAAGGAATAATTTTTCCAAGCGTCGAAAATTTTAATCGAGCTGATACATGATTTTATCCGTATCTAAAATGTATTATATAGGTGTTCCGAATAAATGAACAAATCCCATAATAATTATTTTTACGCGTCCCAATATTTTATGGAAGTACCCATTTTAATTTTGGGTAGAGTTATTTGCCAAATTTGGTACAAAAGTGGGAGTTTTTGGATCTAAAAAGTGAATTTTCGGGTAATATTTATTGTGTTATTTCATTTGGAGACCAAATTATTTCTTGAGCCAATGGGAGAGGGGGTATGTGCCGACATCATGTTGGGCACTCACAAAATTCAATGTATTGAATTTTAAATTGGTGCAACATCTCTCTCTACTTCATTTTCTAGGTGTTTGGGTGGAACACCCATTTCATTTCTCTCCCTCCTCTCCCGAAGCAAATGTTCAGCCCTTGTTTCTCTCCATTCTCTCCCATTCCTTTCCTAGTCTAGCTGCAGAAGATTTAGATATAGAGAGAGAGAATAATCTGCAGAGGTTTGAGAGAGTGAGAGAGAGAAAGAGTTACCGTAAAAGAAAAAAAGAAGAAAAGAAAGAGAATAAGAAGAGAGCTCGGGTGGAGGAGAAGAAGAAGAAGAAGAAGAAGAAGAGCTTAAAGAAACTCTAATAAATCCTAGCTAGCTTCTTTATCATCTATAAGAGATTTACAGAGGTAACATCTCATTAAATACATTTCATTTGAGTTTGTAAAAGATTTTCCAAAGTTTTTGGTTTTTAGAGCTTGTAAGCTCGCGGATGATTTTTCTGGCGATTCTTGTTGTTGTTGTTTGTGGTTGTTGATTCATGTTGTTGATAGGTATATAAGCTATTAACACCATTAAAGTGGAACAAAAACGAACAAAAATCCGAACCTTGGCTTAAAGGATGAACATTGGACAAAAATGAAACTTTGGACCTTCGGACGAATTTTAGAGGACATGTAGCTTTGATTTTGTGTTGGGTTAATTTGTTTGTTGGAATGATATTGTAGTTCTGTGGGTTATGAGAATAACCCAGTTGGAATGGAGTAAAAAGGAGTTAAAACAAAGATTTGGTGTATATTTTTGTGAAGAACACGAAGAATACCAAGAACACGAAATAAAGTGTGACTTGATACTTTGGCCTAAGATTTGGCCATGTTATTGTTAATGGGTAACTATAAATTTTTGATATATTGTAGCTCTATGTCTTAGGAGTCCATAGAGTCTGAAACGGACTAATTTGAACGTGTATAAAAGGAGTTATGGTGGTTGGAAGCAAGGTAGCTCTAGAACAATAAAAACAGAGCATCCGGGAAGAAAACGGGCTGGGAGGTTCAGGCCAAGTGCCTAGGAGCTTGGCTAGGCACTGGCCACGAGGTCAGCTACTGTGAGAGAGTGCCTAGGCGCTGGTCAAGAGACTGTGCAAAATAGCTCCAATGTCCTTTAGTAAAATGAGCATAACTTTCTCATACGAACTCAGATTGAGTTGATTCAAGATGATTCAGAAAGAGGAAGAGTATACCTACAACTTTCATTCTTTAAGTTTTTCCATTTGAGGTCGGGATCAATTGCCAAATGGACCATTTGTATGACTGATGTGTTTTTGGGGGCAATCGGAGAGTGTCGGGTACGCGCGTAAGCACGCGTAATGCTCCCGACAATGTTAAATGATGTTCTAACTTCTAAAATATGATTATTATGATTTATAATGATACTTAGCATTTACCATTGAGTATTAGACAATTCGAATGAGCGTGCGCAAACGCGTGTCGCTTGGGCGTTCAAGTAGACAAGTTTGGCGTATGGACGTGCAAACGTCGTAACGCCGTAACAAGTGTAGACACCCAAATTTTGCGTTCCTTGTACTAACCTTGACAGGAGGGCAAAATCGTCAATTGAACTGGCTTGCGGGAGTGAAGGAGTGGGCCCAAGGGCGAGCGCCCGACACCACCGCAGTGATTGGCAATCAAAGCTAATGTGACAATAAGGCCATCCGAGACAGACATCCCCGAATGAGGTGGCGCGTCTCCCGGAGATTCCCGGACTGCAGAGTACGAGCCCTTCAACAGAAATCAACGGTACGGCACGGAAATCGAGACGAGGTGCGGAAAATGAGAAAATCAGCACAGTCAGCCGCAGATCAATCCGCGGCTAAGGACGGAACTCGAGACGGCACGGGACTCGAGCGCACGGGACTCGAGCGCGGCTGGGGGGAGAACCAAGGGCCAGCCGCAGATCAATCTGCGGCCAGCCGCAGATCAATCTGCGGCTGCCCTTGGCAGTCCCTTATCAGGCCATTTCGCATACAGAAACAGAGAAAAGAGAGAAAAAGAAGAGAAAAAATCCAGCAGCAGCAGCTCGGGAAGGAAGGAAAAACAGCAACAAAACAACAAAAATTAAGAGAGAAAGGAGTGAGAAATAGTGAGAAATTGTACCCATCTTGTGAGATTACATCTCATATTTTCTACTCTACTCAATACACAAATCCATACATATTGTGGGGATTATTTGCAAGGTGAAAAAATCATTTGTTTTAGCATTTTGTTATACCATTTTTGCCAAGCTTTTTATCATCCGAATTATTTTGAATGTAGTTGTTCTTGAACATTGATGTGAAATCACGGATTAGGGATTATTAGTGAGGGTTCCATCGGGACAAAATTCTTTCCTAATAACCCGTTGAGGATATCCAATTGGTGTAATTTCTAGCTTATTTATGGTGATTTATTGGATGTAATTTATTTAGATTATCATTTTCGGATGTCATGGTGTACTAGGCAAATCCGTGTTGTTTAGTTTCGTAATATTCATTTTGCGGGTATGTAGTAATCTTGGGTGTGAGCCTAGGAATGCGACCCCGTGGTCCAAATCCGATGATGGACGTTTCGACATATGTAATAGATACAAGGTACTCGTTTTGTTGTAACATGTAATCGTTGGGCCTTAAAACGACGCTAGAACGAGAATCGGGTTTAAGGCCCCGTAATAGTAAAATATGTGATTGTTGGCGTTAGGGGATATTTTGATGGCTTACATGCCCATGAATAGCCCCCTACGCGTTTGATATTTAGTTCGACTTGTAACACCCAACAAAAAAGGATTTCAAAGCCAAAGCAATCAAGATTTTGCTAAAATTAATCGAAGTAGGATATTAGCATCACGAGGCTAAAAATTGGAAGTGCTAATGAAAGTCGATTCCTATGTTACGAGAAAGCTAAAAGGAAGTTGTTTCCAAACGTCACAAAAATGGTTTTATAAAGAGAAATAAACGTTTTACTAAACCTTGATACATAGGGCGAAAGAGATTCTAGAAATTGCCTATCATTTATGAAAGCAACGTATAAATCTCGATTCCTATTTTGGCTAAGGTTTAACAAACTCACGTTTTTTTTTTACAAAACGGCACCTTAACGAAAATCTCATAGCTTTTGTCAATTTAAAATCAAATCTTTCTCAATAAGAAAAATAAGGCTTTCTCGTAAATATCGAAAAGACATTTTTAAGCACTCTCGAAACTAAAGCACGATTTTCCCTAAAAAATCCAAATGATTCTTTCATACAAACTCACCACAACATTCATTTAGGCACGCACACACACACACACGCACGCATACACGTTTCATGAATTAAAGGATAGGAAAAGCATCAAGATTGCGGTAACCGTATTTCACGGAAGTCGGGGGGTGCCTAACACCTTCCCCTCGCTTAAGCAAGCCCCCGAACTCTATGAATCTCGATTCGCAGACCATTTAATTCGGAGTCACACATGAGCCAGCGATTTATAAAAAAACGAAAACTCGGATGAGTTGGTACATCCATTTCAAATATACCAACTGGCGACTCTGGTTAATTGGCTCATCATAAAAAACGATCTTTCAAAATCCCGTCGACATCAATGTCGATCTTTTCCAAAGAATCATTAAATCAAAAGGCTAAAATTGGAAAAGACTAGAAAGAGAAAACCCGGCGTCGACAGCTGGCGACTCTGCTGGGGACATTAGAGGGCTTAAGCCGCGTTCATTTCTTGATGCTATCCTATCCTTTAAAATTCATAAAAATGTGTGTGCATGCGATATTTTGATTTTTTTGTTTCTTTTGTTGTGTGATTGTGTGTTTTGTCCAAATAGATGAATGATTGAATGGAATTGCTTTACTTTTAAGTAATCATTTGCCTACGGTGAGGACGATGAATGTGAATGTATGTTGAGAGAGTACCTCCTCCTGAGGCGAACCTGTCGGTTGCTTATTACTGGACTCGAAGGGGCTGCTCCCCGGAGATGGCTCAGGAAACGCACCACCCAAATCCGCTCCAATCGAAAGGGCTCAAACGAGTAGATTTCGAAGATTTGGGGACCTTCATGCCGAAAAGCCCGTGAGAGTAACCCTAGGATAGGTCATCCTCAGATTAACCCAACGCAGGAAAAGTCTCTTCATGCCTTTTTACGTTTATATGTCTAAATGTCATGATCTCATTCAATATTCATATATCCCTTTCCTGTGTCAAAAGAGATTACTAACCTCTGTGAATTGCAGGGAATAGTTGGGGAAGCATTATAAAGCATGTTTAGCATTGGTTATTGCATTAAAGGACTACTAACTTTCTGTTTTACAGGGAAAGATTAAAAAAAACCTAAAGCACAAAAAGTTACAGCTTTTGCATGCATCCATATCCTTTCATTTCCCCGGACTAAACTTCGAACCGTTGTTTTGTAGGATTGCTCCTCAAACCCGTTCGCAGTCTAAGAAAGCCCAAAATTCTACATCTGAAATGGCTGATATTCCTAATCATGGTTCCATATCTCGGGAAGAGTTTGATGACTTCAAAAAACAGATGATGGAAATGGCCACGATGCTAAAAGAGCAGTTCCTACTCAGACAGGATCCGCCAAACCAAGGACCACATAATATTCCACCACTAGGAGGTGACCAGAATCCTCCTAAAAATATTGCAAACCTGTGTAAGGATGACCACCCCCAACTCAAGGACGAGCCAGTCATTCCAAAGGCCGTTCCCATACCTAACAAGACAGTGATCACTATCCCAGAGGAAGGGGACACTGACGACCTTCGGAAAAAAATGAGACACATGGAGGAGACCATCCAATCTCTGCGAGGCATAGGCTCCCTGGGTAGGGTCAATTACTCGGATCTGTGTGTTTTCCCCGGAACCAGATATCCAGAAAAAGTTTAAAGTCCCCGAGTTTGAAAAATACAATGGAAAGGGAGACCCCTACACGCACTTGAAAATATACATTGGAGAACTCGGGTCTTATGCCGAGGACGAGGGGTTGAGGATGCAGCTATTCCAGAAAAGCTTAACAGGGGAGGCGAGGATCTGGTATGCCCGCCTTGACAACGCCCGAATCCACAACTGGGAGGAATTGGCCCATACTTTCTTAACCCAATACAGCTTTCAGGCCCAGATGGCCCCTGACAGGTATCAAATGACAAAAGTTAGGAAGCAGCCTAGGGAGTCCTTCAGGGAATATGCGCAACGATGGAGGGGCATGGCCGCGCAAGTGAACCCCCCGATGAGCGAATCGGAGATGGTGATGACTTTTGTAGACATTCAGGAGGCACCGTATTATGAACGAGTCATATCAGGGATTGGTAGGCCTTTCGCCGAAATGTTAAAACACGGAGAAATGGTGGACATGGGTTTGAAATCTGGCAAAATTCGGGATCTCACGGCTTTGGAAACGGCTGCAGAGCAGATCCAAAGCGGTAATTATGGCAGCACTTCCCGAAGGGTGCAAAAGAAAAAGGAGGAGGACGTTTCCCTCATCCTTCAGGGCTCGTCTAAAAAGGCAGAAAGCCATCTTCCGGTACAGGTGCAGAGGGTAGGGCCATCCCGGCAGCCCAACTTCACAGATCAAAGAGCAGAGGGACGAAGGAGATATGAGGCCTCGCAAAATCGAGTATTCACCCCGCTCGGGGAGCCGCTTGAACGAGTATTAGCGGTATTAGTAGCCCAAAAGAAAATAGTTGGTCTGGCACCACCGAGTGACCCAAAGGGTAGAAGGTTTGACCCGAGCAAGCGATGTGCATACCACTCCAGTTCCCCTGGCCATGACACACAGGACTGTTGGACGTTGAAGCATTGAATCCAAAACCTGATTGACAGTGGGGAAATTGTGGTGGAGCAGCCAGACTCCCCGAATGTTAAAGCAAATCCCCTGCCTAGACATGATGGAGGTGGGGTCAATATGACGGAGGCGAGTGAAGCTGGGGGGCCGTCGAGGTTAAACTATGTGCAGGAAATTGAGGGGATGATCAACGTGATACATGAGCATGGGAGTGCACGGGGAGTGCCCATCAGATTGATGGGGGTGAGTCCGAATAGCACCGAGGGACCTGTCAAGGTGACAGCTCCGAGGCCCCTCATCCTTGTATGCGCGCAAGGCCGCAAATCCCTATCAATAGTCTAAAGACGGTACCCTGGAATTATGGGGGAACGCCAGAGGAAGCGGCCAGTTGTGCTTCTGTGACGACAAAGGGGAACCCCTTATATCTTCCCGGGCGAGTCCTTGAGAGCCAAAGGGAAAAAAAATGAAGAGATTTCCGAAGAAAGGGCCATAGAGTTCTTAAAAAGGATGGATCACCCGGAAACGAGGGGGATTCAGATTTTAAATGAGGAGTCAACCTTAACATCAGTCATGGGACCTGGTGTTGTCAATCCAATAAGCATTGCAAAACTTTGACGATAGGTTCTGGAGGAGGCATACGTGCCCAAGGAAATTAGTGAGGAAGGTTTCGGCCAGCTGGTGGGCCATTTGATGGAGAGCGACGTGATATCCTTTGCAGATGAGGACATACCCAAGGAAGGAAGGGGACACCGGAAACCGCTACATATTGCGGTAATCTCCTCGGGGTATATCATGAATGGGGTATTGATTGATGGGGGATCGGCATTGAATATTTGTCCCCTCAGCACATTGCAGAAGATGAACATTAATCCCAAGCGCCTACGGGCCAGTCACGTGGTGGTGCGAGCTTTCGATGGTTCCCGAAGGGATACAATTGGGGAAATTGAATTACCAGTGGAAATAGGTCCCTGTACTTTTGATATATCTTTCCAGGTCCTAGACATCACCGCCAGTTATAACATGTTACTGGGGAGGCCATGGATACACATGGCCGGGGCAGTGCCGTCTACGCTCCATCAACAAATTAAGCTAATCATCAATGGGAATCTGGTAACAATCTCGGCCGAATGTGATGACCTTTCTCCTCCCAGGGGTGGCCTACCAGTGATCAACGTGGATGAGTCGGCGGTGCCAGCTAGCTTTCAGGCACTAGAAATTAGCACTCCCCAATACAGATGCTTGGGGGCTCCAGCCGTGAAGCCAAGGGTCTCTCCAGAACTTACTTTCGTTGCAAAGGAAATGATAAGGATGAAGTTCCAGCCTGGACAAGGGTTAGGAAGAAGCAGTCAAGGAATCACCAAGCCCATTCAACTACCCCATCAGGTAGGCAAGGCAGGTTTGGGATATCATGGAGGTATAACATGGGGAGGCCGTCAGGGCATGGCCCCGATTCGATTGATTGGCAGCCCGGTGACCCCGGTCAACGATAAGCAGGGGACCAGCGAGCCTGTGACTAGAGCAAGGGGTGAAGATTTGGCCCCCACGAATGATGAATTAGCCAAAAAGGAAAGTTTCCTACAGGAGGTCGCGGAAGAGTTCGAAACCCAGTGCTATATCCCCGGACAATTAATAAGCAATGAAGAGGGGACGAATGTTGCCACACCAGGAGCCCAACAAGGTGTGCCTATCATCGATTGGGCAGGGTTGATTATTCCTAAGGAAGGTATGAGGGGAGACTCGGGCGATGTGGCCGTGGTCATCGGGGAAGTGTCCGGTATAAAGCCACCTCTCATCGAGCACATATCGTCTGACCTGACCATCGACAATTGGACCGTGAGGCCGAATAATATCCAAACAAGGGTAAAACCCGACGTCAGGGTGGTAGACCCCAGAGGATGGGGGAATGAAGAAGTTTTTATTTTTGTTGTTGTTTTATTTCTGCATAATTATGTCGTTCCTTCGTGTTATTTGAAAATGCGATCGTCGTGGAAAATGATTTATATATGACAAGTATTTTGTTTCATGTCAGGTGTACCAAATTGAGTAATCCTTGCCTAACAAACGATCTTTCAAATTTGAATGATGATTATGATTTTGACATTGAGCTGGATTTCGATTTGATGGGCATTGAGCAAGACGAGGCAGATTACGACGATGCGCCTGACGAGATCAAAGGATGGGTCGAGGATAAACCCAAACCCAATTTGGACCAAACCATCACCATTGATATTGGAACCCTAGACAAGCCAAAAGAACTCAAGATAGGGATAGACCTCACCACCAGCCAAAAAGTAGAAATAGCTGAGTTGCTAAGCCAATATGAGGATGTCTTTGCCTGGTCGCACGAGGATATGATTGGATTGTCCACCGACATCGTGGTACACCGGTTGCCCATCAAGGAGGGTTTCAGGCCTGTCAAGCAGAAGCTAAGGAAGTTGAAACCTGAGTGGAGCTTAAAAGTGAAAGAGGAGATCATTAAACAATTCAGGGCCGAAATCATTATGGTATCCACTTACCCGGAATGGCTATCCAATGTAGTCCCAGTGGCTAAACCTGGAGGAAAGGTGAGGGTATGCGTAGACTACAGAGATCTAAACAAGGCCAGTCTCAAGGACAACTTCCCGGTGCCTTTCATACACATCCTGGTGGATAACACAGCCCAGTACGAAATGTACTCTTTTGTGGATTGCTTCGCAGGATATCATCAGATAATGGTGGCAGAGGAAGATCGGGAAAAGACCGCATTCATCACCCCTTGGGGCACTTTCTGCTATAGACGATTGGCTTTTGGTCTCACAAACGCAGGGGCTACCTATCAGAGAGCTATGATGGCCCTGTTCCATGATATGATGCATAAGGAGATAGAGGTCTACGTGGATGACATTATTGTGAAATCAAGGGTAGAATCTGACCATATAGCCCATCTTAAAAAGCTATTTGATCGACTCAGGAAGTATAACCTGAAACTCAATCCAACCAAGTGTGCTTTCGGAGTACAATCAGGTAAGCTCTTGGGATTCCTGGTTAGTGATCGGGGCATTGAGTTGGATCCAGCAAAGATTAAAGCCATTGTGGATATGCCGGCACCTCACACAGAGAAAGGAGATGAGAGGATTCCTGGGAAGAATAAACTTCATCAGCCGTTTCATATCCCACTTGACAACTACGTGTGAGCCAATTTTCAAGTTGTTGAGGAAGGGTGCTTCCCAAGAATGGAATGAGCAATGTCAGGGGGCCTTTCAGACCATTAAAAAGCAGCTGACTGAGGCACCGGTGCTGGTACCCCCAAAGGATGGGATCCCCCTGTTTATGTACATATCGGTCAATGCCATTGCGATGGGATGCATGCTGGGACAAAAGAATGAGGCAGGTAAAGAGCAGGCCATCTATTACCTCAGCAAAAGATTTAGCCAATGTGAACAGAATTACACTCCCATCGAAAAGACCTGTTGTGCTCTGGCCTGGGCTGCAGGGAGATTACAGCATTACCTCCATGGGCATACTACGTACCTGATATCGAGAATGGATCCCCTGAAATATATTTTTGAAAGGCCCATGTTGAACTGTCGACTTTCAAGATGGCAGTTAATCTTACAACAGTTCGACATGGTATACGTAACTCAAAAAGCCATGAAAGGGCAAGGAATTGCAGATCGGTTGGTCGAGACGCCGTCGGGAGGGGTGGAACCGTTAGAAACTCCTCTACCGGGCGAAGATATATTTTGGGTGTCAGACATGAAATGCAATGATGAGGGACAATTCTGGAAGCTGTATTTTGATGGTGCCATGAATGCTGAAGGGGCAGGAGCCGGAGCAGTCCTGGTCTCTATCACCGGAGAACAATACCCCGTGGCCGCTAAACTGCGTTTCAGCAATTCGAACAACACCACTGAATACGAGGGATGTATCTTGGGACTCCGCTTGGCCCGCAACATGGGAGTGAGGAGGCTAGCAGTGTTCGGGGATTCAGAATTGGTAATCAGACAGGCAATCGGGGTGTACAACACTAAAGAGCTTCGGTTACTCCCATACCATCGTTGTGTTACCCAGCTGATGCAAGGGTTCGAAGATATCGCTTTTCGACATGTCCCCCGGGGTCGGAATGATTTTGCAGATGCATTGGCAACCCTGGCCTCCTTAATCCACATAATCAAAAGAAAAGACATTCCGCAGGTTGAGATAGCCGTGCAGAATGCCCCGGCATATGAGGAACATGTGGCAGTGTTATCAGACGAGGTGGGGTTGACAAGGCAGCCCTGGTATCATAATATCAGGGAATATCTGAGAGATAGATCCATTCTCGACCAGGCGAGTCGAACTGAAAGGATGAGAATCCAAAAAATGGCGATGAAGTTCTACTTGAGTGGGGATTCACTCTACAAGAGGGAGGCCGGTTTGGGACTGTTGCAGTGCGTGGATGAGACGCAGGCCCAGAGGATTATGAACGAAATACATGGTGGAGTGTGTGGGCCACACATGAGTGGACCGATGCTGGCCAAAAAGATTTTGAGAACAGGGCATTATTGGTTGACCTTAAAAGCTGACTGTGATGATCATGTCAAATGGTGTTACCAATGTCAGGCGCACTGGTAATGTGATCCATACGCCCCCCAATGAACTGCACTGTGATGACCTCCCCGTGGCCATTCTCAATGTGGGGAATGGACGTGATCGGACCGATAGAGCCCAAAGCAAGCAACGGGCACCGATTCATCTTCGTCATGATCGATTATTTTCACCAAATGGGTAGAAGCAGCCTCTTTCCCCAAAGTCACTCAGGAGGTTAATCGTCGGGTTCATCAGGAATAATGTCATTTTGTCGATACGGGCAACCTGAGGTTTTGGTCTCTGATAATGCTAAGAATTCGAACAACGCCCTCATGAAGGGATTGTGCGACCAGTTTAAGATCAAACACCTCAACTCTGTCATTTACCGTCCCAAAATGAATGGGGCAGTGGAAGCTGCCAATAAGAACATCAAGAAGATCATGGCAAAAATGTCTGCTAATCATCGGGGATGGCCAGATCTGCTACCCCTCACCCTACTGGCATATCGAACATCAACGCGTACTTCTACAGGGGCAACCCCTTACGCTTTGGTGTATGGCATGGAGGCCGTTCTGCCAATTGAGGTTGAGATGGCATCCCTCAGAATAATGATCGATGCTCAGATAGGCGAGGAGGATTGGATGCAAAGTCGATACGACCAGTTAGCCCTAATTGATGAAAGGAGGGTAGCTGCTGTTTTGCACGGTCGGCTATATCAGCAAAGAATTTCTCGATCATATGACAAAAGGATAAGACCTCGGAAATTCAAGGAGAGTGACCTGGTGCTAAAGAGAGTCATGCCTTGCCAAGACGAAGCCAAGGGGAAGTTTGCCCCAAACTGGGAGGGACCTTTTGTAATTAAAAAGGTGCTATCCGGAGGAGCCCTCATATTGCAAGAAATGGATGGTGAGACATTTCCACAACCCCTAAATTCTGACTCAGTGAAGCGATTCTACGCTTAAATCATCAATCCCCTTTGTTTTTCCTTTAAAGGAGGCGAACTACGTAGGACCTGATCTCCCAACTTGTGGGGGTACGTAGGCAGCCATTATGGCGCGGTCCGAGCCATAAAAAAAAATAATCCTTCCCCTAAAACAAAACCAATCCCCAACAGCCAGATAAACCGTCCTAAACCCTCAAAACTGTCCCGAAATCAACCGACCAGTCAGTTCCATACCAAATCAGTATAACCCTGATCAAACCAAACAGTTAGCCAGAGTCTGAAACTCAATCCAATGAAATCGACAGGGGCACGGCAATATCTGTCAGATCTCCGTCAAGACTTGAGAAGAGAAAGAAAGCGAAATGTCAAAATCATGATCAACCGGATAAAATGATGATCCAATGAGGGGCAACGTTACAACAAAAGGGGAAAATGACTAAATTTAAATACCTGTTTACATATATAAGTCTTTTTGTTACAAGATTTCCTTTTCAATAACCGATGAAATTAACATAGTCTATGCAGGAAATAAAACAATCTACAAATCTGCAACTAACTGAAGCAGGATGGATAAGGTGGTGGATAGATCTGAGGCATCAGTATCCCCTGAAATCTGCTGTCCCATCATGTCGATGCGGTCCAACAAGGCAGCGGCTCGGCTGACAGTCCCAGAATGTGCATCTATGACTGTCCTAGCCTGGAAAACAATGGCATCTCTGTCAGCTATGGCAGCATCTCTAGCTAGAATAGCAGCATCTCTCTCGGCAATGGCGGCATCCCTCTCAGATTCAATAGCAACCAAAGACAGTCGGATCCGGCTATGTTCAGTGTCCTGGACTAGGGAGAGAATCGGCTGAGATCGAGTGATATATGGTATCGTCTGGGAAAGTCACTCCAGAGTCGTCAAAAGTCCCAGTCTGACTCACACCAACCGCATCCGAATCTCCGCGCAACCATTGCACATAAGCGAATGTCTGGATGGGGCAACTATCATTGTACTCGGCCAGGATCCTACGAGGCCAAAGATCATATACCCGCAGTAGATCTCTCTCTGTCTGGGATGATGTAGGGAATCGGTAGTCGGCCAGCGCTCGTGAAGGGGTGGAAATCCTGTGTCTGATCAAACTGCCCCATCACCGCCATGGGATGATAAGTCGTCACACCCCTCAAGCCAGCAATGGGAATGAAGTCCAGGTCGGGCACATGAGTCAAGAAGCTCATAAAGGAGCAATAACCCGAATAAACCAGGAGATGAAAGGGATCCTCGATGACCGACAGAAATGCTATCCAGGAGGCCGCATCAGTACAGCTTACAGGACGAAATGAAAACTGCGTGGTTATGTCATGACTGAAGCAAAACCCTTGGCGACGGAGGTGGCCGATGGGACTAAGATGACTCATGAAACCACACATACAACAAAGTCGAGCTCCCTCGGAATACTCGGCCTCGGAAGGACTGACAGTATGAGGCTGACATATAAGTATCCGCCAGTATCATGGGAAGAATGGTGTGATCCTCCTGAAGGGCCCTAACGGCCGCGACCACCCGCATGTCCAAATGATCGGGTCCCGCGGGCAAGTACAGAACTGAGAGGATACAGGCCATCAAAACGTCTAGCCTCAAAACGCCCCAGCGCTCCTCCGATACAGAAAAATCCCCAGAGAAGTGGCGAAAACTGTTAGGTGAGCCGAATCGGTCAATCAAAAAGTAAAGAGGAACCAGGTGATCTGATGTGATCGCTGATAGCAGAACCGCCCTCCGCAACCCAGTAAAGGTCAAGAACTGACGGCGCATGGGACCAGATGTGATCCTGGCACAAGGTCTATCCAAAGGCAAACCGGTGAAGCGACCATATTCCTCGAGGGTGGGGGTCAGCTCTACTGTCCCTAGCCTGAACACTTGACGAGCAGGGACCCAATATCTCAAAATACCATCCACAAAGCCCGCTGGCACCTGGAAGGTTAATAAGGACCGAGAATGGCCCAAAAGACCATCTGCGATGACCCTGTCGGCCGGCGATAAACTGTCCAACCAACGGAGGAGGCTGCCAACCAACCCTGTAGGAGGAATGGAATCCAAGCATACCACGACATCTGAGGACGTCATCTGTGAAAAAATAGTATCAAAAAGACTGTACAGGGGTCATTTTCTATCCATGAATAAAGAGCATGCATCGTACAGACAATAATAAAGCAAATGAATTTCATAAGGATAAAAGATAAAGAACTGTGCATAGATAAATAAATGAGTTCAGTTACATAGTGCATGAAATGAAAAATAAATCTAAACAGGTACAGGTACAAAAGCCCTATCCTATCCTGATCTAGATAAAGTCAATCTCATCTATGAAGGCGGGATCCTCAAACTGGTCCCCTAGGGTCGCCGAAGTCGAGGGCCCGAAGTTCATGTCGGGGATGTATGGTCGCGCGGTGGCATCAGATGAGCTCGGCCCCGCATCATAACCCGTACCATCAGGATCATAGGTATAGGCCTCCTCCGGGGTCCGGCCTAACACCCGAAGAAATAGCGACAACTGCTCCACCTGGAGGGTCAAAGTGTCTATCTGCTCAGTGTGGGTAGGGCTCCGAACACAGGCTGCCCAGTCAGTCATCATCACCGAGCCGGGGACCATATCCTCGAGGAAGAATGTGGCCCGGGTCTGAGGACCGATAGTGCGGGGCACCCACCAAGTACGGAAAGCATCACTCGTACTGGGACCCGTAGAAAGAATCCGGCCGTCCTCCCCTGCAAGCATGATCTCTGAAGGCTGAGAGTCCAGCGGCCAGGAAGTAGTGAAAGGAAGGGAATGCGGGATGCGGATCTCTCCTGTGACGCATCTGAATGCACGCTCCCCCAGATACATCACCCATCCTCCGATACTCTACAAAGTGAGGCGACGGATGGAAAGCTCGAACTCCGGGCCAGAAGGGTTCCCAGCATCGAACCCCTCAGCCAAATGCTCGGAGAGGTAGGGAATCCAGACGACATCTACAGCAGTGATCAGCTCCAGCTGGATGCGGCAGTGTGCAAAGCTGCCTGATATCGGGACCTCCTCTAAAGTGCTGTGATGCCACCGTCGGCCCCGAGGATAAGTATCAAGGCCGAGAGTAGTAGTGACAGGCCTCAGGCATGGAAGACGCTCGTAGGCCCAGAACTGCGAACAGAAACAGTTGAAAAGCATGAGAAACCGACAGACGCAGAAAGAAAAGAAATGAATTGACGGGAAATACATTAAGAAAAAAGAAAGAAGTCTCACCAGCAGAAAATGATAGAATCCGAGCCAAGCGTCTGTCTGACCCTCCGAGCGTAGACGCATGCCATGGAGGAAATAGGCAAAGGTGAATGACCCCCAGTCATAGTCCACCGATGCGGTCCACGTCTCTGACCGCTCCTACGACGCTGAAATGAATGGTGGAGGAGTTGTTCCCCAGAAAACAACCCCTCATGATGGTCAGGAACAGGCGTCGTAGCAGAATGTCCCTGGTGCCATGATCCGCTGGAACGGGCAGTGCGTACAGACCCCCAACAACATCGACAAGCCAAAGCGCCGGATCGAATGCTACGGGCCTTAAAGACCCGATCCTCAGCATCGAAGCCCAATAAAGCCCGGACCTCCACAGGAGTGATGTCGAGATCTAGAGGAACGCGGGACCCGGCAAACTCTATGCCCGTAATGTATCTCCAATCCCAAGGGGTCAGCACAACCTCGCAGTCAAGAAGGTGAAGAGACTGCGTCTGGTGAAACCAGCGCTCTGATAAGGCCCTCATGTAACCCCAGGGGCACTGCCGGGGAATGATGGTAAAGAAGTGACGAAAGCCCCAAGAATCCACCACCGCCCGCCCGGTAGTCACTGTGCAAAGCCGTGTAAAGGGAGTAGATGTTGAAACCAGTTGCCCCTCGGCTGAGTAAACTCGGGTACCTGGGGCAATCACCAATGGGTCAGTCCGGATAAAAGGAGAATGGAGAAATTGGGAATAAAATCAGAATAGAACCGAATATACCTCGTTAGCCACGAGAGATGCCGAGGGATGACGACTGAGATCCCGACCCAATAGATCGGGGATCTGCACAGATGCGCCAGACGGGCGCTATGAGGAGATGGAGCCGGTGTGCTGGAGGATGGTCCCTCTGCCGCGACCTCTGGAGGAGCAGCCTCCTCAACGTCCGGATGAGCAGGACGAATGACAGCCTCCGCCAAGCGGCGAGCCTGACGGGTCCGAGGAGGAACAGGAGCAGGTGCAGCCCTACGGCGGCGAACACCCGAGGTCCGGGACACGGAGGAGCTACTATGAGCATCGGGATCCATAGCTGGAACAGAATAGGCAAGGAGGAAGGTAAGTTCCCTTTTGAATTATGTCACGAATATTCTAAATTCCTACCCACATCATATAATTAAGGCAACATGATGCATGTTTATTAAAAAAAAAAAAAAAAAAAAAAAGAAATAATAATAATAATAAAAATTCGGCAGAGTTCCGTTTGTAAAATGGACATCCCAGGCATAAGCCAAACGTGTTTTCAATCAATCCAATCCTCAAACAGATCAAAATTGCATTCATGTGTAGTCACAGCATGTAAAGTACAGTAATGGCATGATTTTTCTTGCAGAAAAGGAATAACAGTATGTGAGACCACATCATGAGCATAAAATATGACTCACACAATTCCTACATAGCATGTATATATGATAATACATAGCATAGCATTGTAAAGCATACATTTCTATCTCTAAACATGCAAATAATCAAATGTATAGCAAAATGTTGACGAAATTGAAAAGTGAACGGTCAAAGTGTTACTGTAGCGCGTTTTAATAGAGCGATCCTACCGGAGCGGTTTTTGCAGAAAAGTTGGAGAAACTCGACAAAAAGCCTCTGCAAACGAGCAAAATCGCAAGAATCTATGTGGGGTACGAAGTTGAAAGTGACAGATCTGGAAGTGGCGAGCCGCCTAAGAACCCGATCTTGGCCGCAGATCTATCTGCGGCTGGCCGCAGATCCATCTGCGCTGGCCGCAGATCCATCTGCGGCTGGCCCTGGTGGGTCCCCTTGGCTCCCTTGCAACTGTTTGATGTGTCTAGTGAAAATGAATTACAAAATGGTGTGACCGGCGACGATACCACGGCCCCGACGAGACAATCGACCGGCGACGATAACCGGCGATTACGAGATGGATGTCCGGCGACAAAAACTGGCTCCGACAAGATAACCAACCGGCGACGATAACCGGGGGTTACGAATATGGGTGACCGGCGACGATACCCGGCCCCGACGAGAGAACAATCGACCGGCGACGATAACCGGCGATTACGAGGTGGATGTCCGGCGACGAAAACCGGCTCCGACAAGATAACCAACCGGCGACGATAACCCGGGGGGTTACGAGATGGGTGACCGGCGACGATAACCCAGGCCCCGACAAGACAATCGACGGCGACGATAACCGGCGATTATTGAGATGGATGTCCGGCGACGAAAACCGGATCCGACAAGATAACCAATCGGCGACGATAACCGGGGGTTACGAAATGGGTGACCGACGACGATACCCGGCCCCGACGAGACAATCGATCGGCGACGATAACCGGCGATTACGAGTGGATGTCCGGCGACGAAAAAACCGGCTCCGACAAGATAACCAACCGGCGACGATAACCGGGGGTTACGAAGTGGTGTAACCGGCGACGATTACCCGGCCCCGACGAGACGATCGACCGGCGACGAAAACTGGCGATTACGATGTGGATGTCCGGCGACGAAAACTGGCTTCGGCGAGATAACCAACCGGCGACGATAACCGGGGGTTACGAGATGGGGTAACCGGTGATGATACCCGGCCCCGACGAGACGATCGACCGGCGACGAAAACCGGCGATTACGAGATGGATGTCCGGCGACGAAAACCGGCTCCAGCGAGATAACCAACCGGCGACGATAACCGGGGGTTACGAAAGGGGTGACCGGTGACGATACCCGGCCCCGACGAGACGATCGACCGGCGATGATAACCGGCGATTACGAGGTGGATGTCCGGCGACGAAAACCGGCTCCGACAAGATAACCAACCGGCGACGATAACCGGGGGTTACGAAGTGGGTGACCGGCGACGATACCCGGCCCCGACGAGACGATCGACCGGCGACGAAAACCGGCGATTACGAGGTGGATGTCCGGCGACGAAAACCGGCTCCGACAAGATAACCAACCGGCGACGATAACCGGGGGTTACGAAGTGGGTGACCGACGACGATACCCGGCCCCGACGAGACGATCGACCGGCGACGAAAACCGACGATTACGAGATGGAGGTCCGGCGACGAAAACCGGCTCCAGCGAGATAACCAACCGGCGACGATAACCGGGGGTTACGAAAGGGGTGACCGGCGACGATACCCGGCCCCGACGAGACGATCGACCGGCGACGATAACCGGCGATTACGAGGTGGATGTCCGGCGACGAAAACCGGCTCCGACAAGATAACCAACCGGCGACGATAAACGGGGTTACTAAGTGGGTGACCGGCGATGATACCCGGCCCCGACGAGACAATCGACCGGCGACGATAACCGGCGATTACGAGGATGGATGTCCGGCGACGATAACCGGCTCCGACAAGATAACCAACCGGCGACAATAACCGGGGTTACGAGACGATTATCCGCATTGCATTGATACCCTTTTACGAATAGGATTTCATCCATTGCATCATACGTTGCATCATAGGGCATATGTGTAGCATCACGTATGTATTGTCATCCATGTGCATTGTCATTCATGCATCGGGTGTCTATTCTTTATCTTGTTCATTTCATTCGTCATTTCATAAACATGATAAAGAGGGGCAGCTGTAGACACCCAAATTTTGCGTTCCCTGTACTAACCATGACAGGAGGGCAAAATCGTCAATTGAACCGGCTTGCGGGAGTGAAGGAGTGGGCCCAAGGGCGAGCGCCCGACACCACCGCAGTGATTGGCAATCAAAGCTGATGTGACAATAAGGCCATCCGAGACAGACATCCCCGAATGAGGTGGCGCGTCTCCTGGAGATTCCCGGACTGCAGAGTATGAGCCCTTCAACGGAAATCAACGGTACGGCACGGAAATCGAGACGAGGTGCGGAAAATGAGAAAAATCAGCACAGTCAGCCGCAGATCAATCCGCGGCCAAGGACGGAACTCGAGACGGCTCGGGACTCGAGCGCACGGGACTCGTGCGCCAGGCTGGGGAGAGAACCAAGGGCCAGCCGCAGATCCATCTGCGGCCAGCCGCAGATCAATCTGCGGCTGCCCTTGGCAGTCCCTTATCAGGCTATTTTGCATACAGAAACAAGGGAGAGAAGAAGAGAAAAAATCCAGCAGCAGCAACAGCTCGGGAGAAGGAGAAAAACAGCAACAAAACAACAAAAATTAAGAGAGAAAGGAGTGAGAAATAGTGAGAAATTGTACCCATCTTGTGAGATTACATCTCATATTTTCTACTCTACTCAATACACAAATTCATACATATTGTGGGGATTATTTGCAAGGTGAAAAATCATTTGTTTTAGCATTTTGTTATACCATTTTTTGCCAAGCTTTTTGTCATCCGAAGTATTTTGAATGTAGTTGTTCTTGAATATTGATGTGAAATCACGGATTAGGGATTATTAGTGAGGGTTCCATCGGAACAAAAATTCTTCCTAATAACCCGAGGATATCCAATTGGTGAAATTTCTAGCTGATTTATGGTGATTTATTGGGATGTAATTTATTTAGATTATCATTTTCGGATATCATGGTGTATTAGGCAATCCGTGTTGTTTTAGTTTCGTAGTATTCATTTTGCGGGTATGTAGTAATCTTGGGTGTGAGCCTAGGATTGCGACCCGTGGTCCAAATCCGATGATGGACAATTTTGGTATATGTAATCCTTTATTGTAAATTGTAATCGTCGGGCCTTAAAACGATACTAAGTTGAAATCGGGTTTAAGGCCCCCGAAATAGTGAAACATGTGCTTGTGGGCGTTTGGGGTTATTTTCATGGCTTACATGCCCATGAATAACTCCAACGCATTTTAATGCTTGATTTGATCTATGACCTAAAATTGATTTCAACACTAAAAGATTAAGATTTTCAGAAAATCAATCAAATTAGGTTATTAGCATCACGAGGATAAGAAATTGGGAGTGCTAATGAATGTCGATTTCTACTTAACGAGAAGGCAAAGAAAAATCGTTTTCCAAAACATCACACAAAATGATTTTATAAATAAATGACGTTTTATTAAACCGTTGTGCTAGGGTTAAAGAGACCCTAGAAATTGCCCGACATTACATTTCGCAAGCAACGTATAGATCTCGATTCCTATTTTGACGAAGGTTTAGAAAACTCTTGTTTTTTTTTGCCAAAACGGCACCTATACGAAAATCTCATAGCTTTTGGCAATTAAAATCAAACCTTTCTTATAAAGCTTTCTCGTATAAGCCGAAAAGACATTTTTAAGCATTCTCAAATTAAAGCACGACTTTCCCTAAAAAATCCAAATGATTCTTTCATACAAACTCACCACAACATTCACATAGGCACACACACACGCGCGCATAACACACACTTCATGAATTAAAGGATAGGAAAAGCATCAAGATTGCGGTAACCGTGTTTCACGGAAGTCGGGGGGTGCCTAACACCTTCCCCTCGCTTAAGCAAGCCCCCGAACTCTATGAATCTCGGTTCGCAGACCAATTAATTCGGGAGTCACATATGAGCCAGCGATTTATAAAAACGAAAACTCGGATGCGTTGGTAAACATCCATTTCAAATATACCAACTGGCGACTCTGTTTAATTGGCTCATCATAAAAAACGATCTTTCAAAACCCCTGTCGACATCAATGCCTGAACCTTTTCCTCAAAATCACCTAAACCGAAATGAAAATAAAATAGGAAGAAAGGGAACGAGAACGAAGGAAAACCCGGCCGTCGACATGCTATGCGTTAAGTTATACTTTGACATAGTCCTTAAGACCTTTAGGGTATCATCAAAGGGTATGATGGGTGTATAATAAGTGTTATACATAGAGATAGGTGGAATGGAATCAACAAAGAATCTATCAAGTTTCTTCTAGTAAAAAGGAAAGAGAATGGTCCTATGTGATTCGATAAATGACGACTACAGAAGTCTTGTGGCCAACATAGCAGAATGAAATTAGGAAAGGAGTTTCTAATTTGCATTATTTTTGATAAGTTTGTTCATATGGAAGAATCGAAATGACATATAATTAAATAAAATGGTGGGACTTGATTAGTAAATTCCATGTCTTATATTTAATTGAGACATTGTATGGTAGTAGAAGGATGTAAAATTGGAACGGTTAAACTATGCACTGAACGTGTTCTTTGTGGTGATATAATGTTGAAATCATATTATTATCTGGAAAGTCGGTTTGATTCGCTAAGGGGCTTACCCTTATTGTAAGAATACAATATTAATTTATTTAAATAAAATTAAATAGTTTTAATTTTATTTATTTAAATAAGATTAGGAATTTTTTTAATTGAGGTTATTCCATAACCGGTTTAATATGGGAGAACCTAAAGGGTCACACCGCAAAAGGTAAAATATTTGTTTAAGAAGATAAAATTGCATAATTGTATATAAATCAAGTTAAGTGTATTGTAATTTAATCTATGGAGATAGAATAAATTAAATAGCTTAATATTTATTATTTAATATTGTGGTAAAATATTAAATATAAATTAAATAAGAGGAGTCTTATTATTATTAACTTAACTATGTTAACTATTAATTTTAATTCCTAATATTGATTGAAGAATTAATTATATAGAAGTACTCTCTCATGAATTCATAATTGGATTAGGAAGCATAATTAATTAAAGGAGTTTAAATTATAATAGAAACACTAAATCCTAAATAGTTTTAGGGAAATGGTTATTCCTACATCTATAAAATAAGAGGAGTCTTATCATAGATGGGAGTTACACACTCTTCCATTAAAGAAATTGGATGAGAGAGAGGAGTACTTGCTAATTTTCTTATTAGAGATAGAGAACCTAGGATTTTAGCCAACACCCATCTTTCTTGAACAACTATTTATTTACTTGATGGGATCACCTCTAGAGGCTAAACACTTGGGTGGAGTAACATTGATCAACAGGAAATATGTATCTATATATATTAATTTAATCGGTGGAATTCAAGGATAACGGGATAGGAATTGTGAGGTGAACTTGGTACCTGAGGAAGCTTTCATTCACGAGGGTTATAATTCTATATTCTCAAACTCATATTCGTTCACATGATAATATAGGGATAGCACAAGGATGATCATTAGTGATTAGTGTTGTAATGGAAAATTTTAAAAATCTGCTAATTTTTATTGCGCTTACATCCGCACTATTTATGTAAAAATATTTTAATTTACATGTTTTCGCCGGCTATATAACAAACCTAACAGCTTCTTTATTACCTGTGTAACTAGAAATAAAGGAGTTGTGCATAAAGGAGTTTGGATTCTGCGTTAACTAAAAATATTGGAGTTTATTCACATATGGAATAAGATTCCATGTTTACCTTAGAATAAAGAAGTTTATTCACATATGGAATAGGATTCAAAATAAAATTATCCAAATAGTTTTTATTATGATTTAAATTTTGATTTTAAAATAAAGGAGTTGGATATTTTTGTTTCAAAAAATTTGGATATTCTAGTAAACTTTTTAATTGCCCATTAAATGATATTCAATGCCAATCATATGGAATGGTTTTATTATTCATGAGGATGAGAAACGTTATTTTATATATTACAAATGGAGATATGTATGATAATAAAATAGCGGATTGATTATGGATTTTTACTGGACCAATGTATGATTGGATTATATTTTTAGTGGGATGACTTGATATGGAAGTGAAGATTTTATAAAATGAGAGGGTAATGCGTACCATCGGGTCTTCTCTAGTTGTGTTGTCTTGATGTAAAATTCTATCTTCACTCCTATTGTACCTCACCCTTGACTTGCTGATCAAGGTTTCTATTTATTGTAAATAGTTTATGTAATAGGTTTAGTTAGAATTACTTAAAGATATTGGAGGACATAAGGAGTAAAAGAAGCGCTTGAAGGACCCGTTTGTTAATGGAGCCCGGCCCGGTTTAAATGTAAATGGTTATATTTAAATTTTATATTCTTGCAACCCTTAGATTTGACCTTTTTGGTTCTCATTGGTGGCTTCTAGTGAACCAAAACTAGAATAAAAGTCCATAATCAATTCGGTGTAGAATATAGTATTCTATATGTGCATGATTACTATAATAAATATATTATATATTATCCAACATGCTTCCCGCATGTCTAAATAAATATGTTCGCGTATTTTGATATATTTATTATATATATGGTGCCATGCGCGGCTAAACAAAATGAGACAAATAATAAACAAAACGCCCTCAAAGAAATTTATATTAAGTTCCTAAGCGTTCAAAGATATTTAGAATATCGAACATCGCCTTCTAGCATGGGTAAAGCAATATAGTATTAAATAATTTAATATGAGTTTTGTTGTGCACACACAAGGCGTGTATTAAATATTTAAGATGTTGTTTTATCACATTTGGATTGATTATATAAGAAATTTGAACTTTACTGCTTTGATTGTTGCACCAAACAAGGGCGAGTCCTTTTTGCCTCTTCACATATATGAGAAGTGCTAGGTTGGACGTTAACTTAGATAATTTTAGTTCGAATGTGAACAACACTTGACCAGTATAATTCAAAGATGCAAAATAAAAGGAGTTACATAGGGTTGTCTACCTATTTATTTATATATAGTTTATTGGTGCACACACAAGGCCTATATACATTTGAAATGCAGGATCCTTAGTCTCACTAGCAAATCTTTAATTAGATTTGCCGAACGTATATAATGAGGGTAATATAGTTTGGATAAAAAAGTGAGAGATTACCAATTTAAAATAAAGAACCTTAAATTATTTTTGGTAATTAATTTATGCTATAATAGTTGTCTATTTCATTTACCGAATTTTACAATGTCTAATTGACTAATCACTATCCACTATGCATGCGGAAGCCAATATTAGAATGCTTAATTAAACTGGGAACTAAATTAACACGATCGGGACTAAGTTAAGAATTTGAGAATCGTTTCTCAAGGCGTGAAAAGCTATCTTATGTCCTTAATATGTCTATCCCTGCAATGGTTGCACGACAAATGCCATCTGGAGGAAGAGATTGCTAACTTTTAAGAAAGTCAGTAACATGATGTACAGTTGGCTATCAGTTGCATTCATGCTTGCAATCCATGAGTAACGAGCTTCATCCGTCAGCATGAATGTAACGATAGAGGAGAATTTTAGATTTTCTTGTAACCCGAAGTTATGTATGAATAAAAATGAATTTGTATTTTTATTTATAATTATTTATGTGTTATTGTGTCTCAAAGTTGTGTTTGCAGCCTAGATAATGTGCATGTTATTAAAATTAAATGATAGTGTTCCATTTAGGTGTCCGTTAGAGCGAATTAAATCGATTTTTGGCAAAAAATTCATAAAAATCACTATTAGCGGGACCCGCTTCTTCCCGAGCACTTATTCACGAGCACTATTCACACCCCGACACTTTTTTCGTCTATTTCGATTTTTAAATTAATTTAGAATGAGGCATATATGCTGAGGAATAATTTGTGTTCCAAGTGTCAGAAATTTTAATTTGGGAGTTGATACGTGGATTTAAATCTGTATGCCGAAAATGTATATTATGGGTGTTCCAGAATAAATGACAAATCCAATAATAAATATTTTTTTGCGTGTTTCCCAATTAATTATATGGGAGTACCCACATTATGAATTGTTGGGTTGAGTTTAATTTACCCAAATTTTGGTATCAAAAAGATGAGAATATTCGGGTATATATTTATTCTGTAGATTCGAATTAAATTGGTGAGACACTTTTAAAGCCTTGCCAATACCAATTGGAGGAGGCCACGTGTATATTTGAGAGCCTATTGGGGGGGAATAGGGGAATAAACATGCACAGTACAACAAATTCAAAGGGGCTGTTAACACTTTTGCCTTAAATAAATAATTTCCCAATGGCCTCGGGTATACCATGTTTATGCATACCCATACATTCTATATGCTCCCGTAGCATTCATCTCTATACCACCTCAGCTCATTCTCCTCCCTCCATATCCTCCTGTCCCAAACTGGTTTAGCAACTTAAGAGGAATGAGAGTTTTTTGTGCTAAGCTAGAAGCTCACGTTGCAGGGTATAGGGAGAATAAGTGTGCGGGTGTGTTGTTTGGCGTGCGTGCGCGGACTAGGACGTAAAAGGTAAAGCAAGGAGAAGAGAAGAGTGGCTTCAGCAGAATCAAGACATAATAGTAGGAACAGCCTAGGGCATGTTATCTCAACCTACCCGAAGCTAACAAGGAGAGGATCAGCAAACTACATCCTATGTCTTCTCCATTGAAGTTTGTTCATTGAGTGTTGTTTTGTGTGGCTTTCATGCGTGTCGGGATGAGTGGGTGTTATTTTGTGGTGTTGTTGGTTGTGGTGAATCTAGATTCAGGGATGGTTCCTGAAAAAAGCCAGTTAAACCATGGAAAACCTGCAAAGTGAAAAAAATATGAAAGAACGATTCGGACCCAAGCGTTAGTGGGAAGAGAATGGACAGTAATGGAAGACTGTTGGGTCCGGCAGGAAATTAGTGTCTAGAAAGCCTGGTAGGTTTGAGATTAGGTGGTTGATAGGGTGTGGGTGTTGGAATATAGTTATCTTACTATCAATGGTTGTAAGATGTTTAACCAAGGTTGTATGAACCTAAATGATGGCGAATTGGTAGTCAACATAGACAATTTGGGTGGTTGTAGATGTTGAATGGTGATGCTATTAAACTGAGCAATGCTTTTGATGGTGTAGCTTCTGGTGTTGGGGCTTGTGTTAAGGATTATGGGTGGTCCGGAAGTTGTGTTAATGTTGGGAGACGTGTGGGCTGTAGGGAGAATACATTTGTCCGGAAGGGATGGAAATTGCATCGAGTTTGGGGGGAGACTATAGACCGCTGGAGCAAGGACGAGGTATGACTGTATCGCTGCTTGCAGGGATAAGCAGTTAGCTACTGCAACTGGATCGGGTCGGGGCGGATCGGACTCAGTAAATTTTCCCGTGGGTCTAAAACTTATTTTTTTGTACAAATCTGATTAAAAACGCTTCTATTTTGTTAAAGCTTTATGTGGCTTTAATTCTATACACGTGCTCGCCCTAAACGATGTTGTCCTAAGGAGTAAATTGACTTAAGCGGATTACAAATTACGCTTGGATTTCCAGTGGGCTGCCCCCCGACCCCCGCAGCTGGCGAGCTGGGCAGCCGCTCGCTCACCGGGGAGCGCGGCCCCCGAGCTGGGTATGCGTAGTGGCAATCAATGTATTTTAATGATGTGATGTTAGAATTGAACCTAGTCCTTGTTGTGACTAATATTTATGATGATTTTAATGAATCTATGTAGGATCTTTTGTTGAAGGGACGATTATGTTAGATTATTAACGCACGTACAAGGCAAGTTTCCTAAACTCATTTAACTCCTATTTATTTGTGCGAGTGTTCCTTTCTCGAGTATATTTTTTTTTTTTTTTACTTGGGCAAGTTTCGAATTCATTTATCTATCGCGCAAAGTCTGCTATCTTATTCTCAGTTATTATTGTGCACAGTTTACTTTACCCCTACTAAAAATTATATTCCGAGCAAGTTATATTTATTGAGCAAGGCTTTGTGAGCTTCTTGACTACGTTCAAAATTACTTATCAATTTAGCTATTAGACGGTGCTAGTATTCATACTTTTATTCAAGTGATTGCAATGAAAGCCGATTTCATGCAATTGTTATATATTGTGTGATTCCAAAGATTACGACATTGTTATTCATTCAGGATATTTTTTATTGCTATCATGCATGTTATTGAACCTTAAAGTTCTTTATTCCATATACTGTTTAAAAGCTATGTCAAGGCTATGTGTTTACAGCCTAGACGACTTATTGTTTTGGTTACTAAAGTTGAGCGTTAAAGTCCTCCAACTATCTATTGTTGATAAGTAAAATTGTCCGATCAAATTGGTTTTGGTCTGGACTCCACTGTAAAGCTGAGGGTTAGGAACAACCCTCATAGCGGGGGTAATTGTACTAAACGTCGGGGAACCGACAAGCGCGTAAAATGGAAAAGTGTAAGGCTTATGCAAAACGCCAGGTATTTTTGGCTGATCACCTATTGTACCAGTTTTGGTGGATTATCGGATGAATTTCCAGTAGTTCTAGAGATAGAGTTCTGTGCCTTGGTGGCACCCTCAGTATTGAATTAGTACCCTTCTTCGGGAAACTTTGAAAAATCCTTGGATACTTCAGGAAATCCTTCGGTCCTTAGTGGCCACTCATAACAGTGATGAAAAGAAGTTGTTTATTTCCTTGCGTTAGCTAAAATTTTTACTCCTGAGAGCCTATAAAGTTACTTCACATGAGATTATTCACTGCTATGATACCTGCAGGGCAATTGGTTTGCTCACCCTTGCTTTCCTTAAAACATTTCAGTTAGTGCGGCACGTGGCGAGAGCTCAGGAAAAGATAGGGGAAAGGGGAAAGCTACGGAGTAGTTGTATTTTGTTGTTCTAGAGATAACGTTTGTATTAAGACTTATTTACCCTTTTGTATTATGTTATGTTTTGTACTAGTATTGGTTTCGAGACTTGGGACAGGTTTATTTATGTTATATCAATGTAAATATTCCCTTTATTCACGCTTTAAAGTTATCGATTGCATAATTCTTGTTTTAGATAGTGGCGAACCAGGTCCGTGGCTCAGGTGACCCGAATTTTGGGGGCGTCACAATGAAACTATGGATGCTCCTACTATACTCCTGCACCTTCAAACAGATGAAGTAGTGAGATCAAGTAGGACTTATTAGATTTCACAATATCTAAGAAGCTTTTCCGATCTAGAATGAACGATGGCACTCACAGTACAGAACATATGTCCTAAAATGATCAATCTGACTTGAACACTTGGGAACAATTGGATTTTTAATGGATGGAGAGTTGATCCAAGATTTGATCTTGTCAATCACTTCCGGACTCTTTATCACAAATTGTTGTGAATTTCCACATGAACTGTAACGAATGCAATTTTTATGATTGAATAAAAATATTTATTGAGTTATATAAATTTTTTTACTAATTCATTTGAGTTAAATACAATAATGTATTAAGTTTTGGTGGACGTGGGTATTATATTGTGTTTTATAAATGTTAAATATTATTTGAATGTGATTTGTTATGGTTTATTCTAATTTAATTTAATGATTAAATTAGATTGATGAAAAGGTTTATTTTGAATAAATGGATTTATTTGATTAAGAGAATTTATTTGGTCTTATTAGTTATTTGTTAAATGTAATTATTATTTTAGTTGGTAAGGTTTAATTGATTTCTATTTAATAATAAGTTCAATTAAATTAGAAGTTTGACATTTTTAAACTATATGTTATATTGGTTTATTAAAATAAATGAGAGAAGTGTTTACATTCAGTTTTACCAAACATGGCACTATGATCTTTGTTTGGGAATAATGGGGTTAATATATTTGTATCTTTACCAAAAAAGGCCTTAAGACCTTTAGTTGAAATAATGGATTCATTTATTTAGTATTTGCCACACAAGCCTTAGAGGCTTTTGAAATTTTTATCTGATAGTATATTTTATCATACGTTTTTATTATATTAAGGTATCAGTTTTTATTTTGTTTTTTTTTCATCAGTTTTTATTTTTTAAAAAAGAACGTTCAGTTTAAGAATGAAAGAACGAAAAAACAAAGAAGAAGAAACACAGAGCTTGAGAGAAAGAAAAGAACTCTGTGAATTTGAGAGTTGAGAGAAAAGAGAGGAAATTGTGTGAGAAGCTTGGAGATTGGAGTAAGAAATTCAAGAAAGGAAGTTTAATCAAATTTTCTTACAATCAATTGAAGGTATATTTCGTTTTCCTCTTGGTTTATTTATACTGGTATATAATTTTAGTTACTGTATGTGAATTCAATTGCATAGAGTATATGAATTATTTGATTATAGTTGTTGTAATTGGTTGTAATCATGTGTTAGATGATTATATGTTGATTAATAATCAATTTAGAGGTGTTAATTCATGAAAAAAACATTGATTTAGAATGAAGTCTTTGTTTTTACAGAGGTCTTATCTCATGTATGGTATATATAATTTTGATAATTGATGTTCAATTTGATTATTAATTGGTAAGTTGACTTTAGATTGTGTTAATACGAAGAAAATTGAAAGAATGTAATTTGAATGGATTAAAATGATTGAAAAGATGAGTTTACAGTCGGTTGATTTTATTAAAATAGCTAAAACATGAATATTTGGTTTTAACAGTGATTTTGTGGTTTTAAATTGGTTGATTTATGAGTTATATAATGCTTAGATTGATTAGAAACGTGTTGGGTAAATGTTTTGTATCATATATGATGTCTGGGTATATTTAATTTGTTTTCTGAGCTGGTCGAATTCGGAAATATTTGGCCCAAAGTGGCCTAAGTTTTCACTGGTTCGCGAGCTGGGGAAGACAGACAGTTGAGTCTCTCGCCCCGACGAGAGAAATGAACTGATTTCTTCGCCCCGGCGGCAGCGTCGCCCCGGTGACATATTTGTTATGAAATCCACCGCCCCAGCGGTGGAACAGTAATAAAAAAAAATATATTATTAAAAATTATTAAATTGTTTTGTGGTTTCGCTAAGTTGTTATTATGCATGTCTAAAGCCCGTATTAAAGCATTAACCGTGACCAAAGAGTTGCTACGATGATTGTTAAAATAGTACTTGTTGACTATGGTATGCTAAATGAGATGTTATTAATAAAAAGGATAAGAGCTAGCTTAAAGTGTCTATTATTTGAGTAGTCTAATTGATGTTTTACCATTTTATAATTAAATGTATACGGTAGTTTAAGGATCGTGAGATATTTAATTTGTAATCTACGCTTGAGGCAAGTTCCTTATCTCAACTTCTTACCTTTTACGTGTAGGCATGTTGTGTCTTTTCTTTTAAATTGTTAATTTATTCAAAACAAGTTTATTTATATGGAGCAAAGCTTATAGACCTTAGCTTATTGATATTCAAGCAAGGTTTACTATCATGATTATGGTACTTTAAGTTTTATTCCTCATCATTGTTTAATATTCAAACTTCGAGTATAGTTTCTAGTGAACAAACTCTATTGATGAATTCGACTAGCAAACCCTTATTTGGTTCAGCTAGTCCTTACTTGATGAGCGATTTCAAAGGGACTTAGAATAATTTATATTCTTGTTCCAAACCAAGTTTATTTTGGTACGGATTCAGACGATAAACTGAGATGAAACAACCCCCTAATATAGCGGGATTTACTTAAGCAACAATCGTTAAAATCGTTTTGTGCACCAATACATTGTACAAAGGGTTGATCCCCCTGAGTACGAGATGTTGGTCCATAGTCTATATGACTATTAAAGGTTACAGTAGAAATACTTGTCAACCTAGGACATAGTTCGAGGTCTGTGTGACCCTCAGATATAATTTCTAAATCTCTAAATCTATGTTTCCTTGAATCGAGCATTCAAACGAGCTTTTAGACTTTGATCATTTATTTACTGAGATTCAGAAAATTATTATTCCTCAGTTGAAATAAATTTCATTTTAAAATATTGTTGTTCTCGTACTTGTGAGCAATTGTTTGCTCTACTCTTGCACTAATCATCCTGCAGCTATGGCTGAGAATACGGACGAGCCGTCCACAAGCAAGGACAAGGGCAAGACTGCATAAATAGCTAACGACCTGCTATGTACTTGATGATTATCTTGTAAGCAATACTTGTTTTAAATTATATTTTATTCCGCATTGATGTATTAAGGTTTAGATAACCTGGGAATTGAATGTTTAACATAGTTTGGTGATGTAACCCATTTTGGGAAGATGATTTCTTTAAGTTTATTTAATTGTTATTTTATTGGGTAGTTTAGTTTTGAATGTATGTTTTAGTGAACACAAAATCAGTGGGAATTAAGTACCTGGATTTGGGGGTGTCACATTGGAAACAGCTATATGTCAGCATGCCTGAGTTGCTATAAAACAAGTTGAAAACTGTAAAGAGTCACTTTCCAACCAAGAAATGATCAAGTCTTACTGGTAGATAATACTTTCAGGAAGCGGAAGAGGGCAATAGGATCTTCTTAAAGGAAGAACAATTCACAGAAGGTAAATAGAAAGGCAAAAACAAAGGGACAATAAGAACACAGACTGATTGCAGATAGCAAAGGAGTTTGCTTCCACTGCAATAAGTCTGGATAATAGGAAGGAAACTGTAAGGAGAAATCTTACAGAGGCTAACCAGAAGAAGCTTAGTGAAAGACCTTCGGTTTACAGATAAAGGGTGTTCATGATTAAAAAATAAATCTTTTTATGTAAGTCAAGGTTCTACTTGGGTTATGGGACCCCGGCTGTAGTTCTCACGTATGGAATCCAATGTAGGAGACTGACGTAGAAGTAGAAAGCTAAACAAAGAGTAAGTTAATCTTATGTGTGGGAATGGAGCAAAGGTTGATGCATTAACCATAGCCAACTTATAGTTTAGCATTGCCTAAGGGCAAGTCTTATTAAAGTTTAATCATGTTGTTATTATGTTTCCAGTTCTCATTTGAAACATTAGAACTTTCGTAGTTGGACAAGGAAGTTTCTGGTATTATATTTAAGAAACAACTTGTTGTTTCTAATTTATAATGATAATGTTTTGTCTTGAAACTGAAAGAATACTTGATAGACTTTGTATACTTGACTTACATGAAAAATATTTTGCAAATTGAATAAAACTAAAAAAAGAAAAGGAGATGTTTCATTCAAAAAGTTGAAAGACCATCTCCTTTGAAATGGTCAAGAAAATGTTCAAAGAATTCAGAAGTGAAACATATTGACAAAGTATTAAGATTTCTTTGAATCAGATCTGAGGAAGGAATACTTATGGCAATGAGTTTCTAGATCATCTCAAAATGGTATTATCTTATAATGGACACCTCCTGATACGCAATACATTGATTAGTGTATTCTAAAAGGAGAAATTGTACCTTGTTGGACATAGTGCATTCCATAATAAATTCTTTACCGACATTCTAGTATCAATCTGGGGTTATGCCCTAGATACGGCCTGCCATAATCTACCAAAAATAAGGCAACCTTAAAAATCCAGAGCCCAAGACCTCTATAAATGTTATGGATTGGAAGGATTCCTACTCTTAAAGTATATTAAGATAAGGGGTTGTCCAACTTATGGTGAAAAGGTTTCAAAGATAAGTTTGGGACAAAATCTGACAAGTGCAGATTTGTGCGATATCCTAAAGAAAGTTGTGGGTATTTTATTAATATAATCCTACATGCTACCTTCTTAGATAAAGGTGTTTATCATTGAAAGAGCTAGGTGGGAGTGGTAATAGATCTTCGAAGGAGTTCAAGAACCACAAAGCACTGTAAGTTGAACCGAGCGAACCTGTAGATTAGACCTATTGTTACCACAACCAAATCGTAAAATCTGGAAGAGTACCAAAAGATATCTGGGGTATGCATTCATCATATGAGGATTTTTTGGGGATGGGGGGAATTTTTTTGTAGGTACACATCATAGAGGCATGATGATCCAGTTTTATACGATGAGGATATGAGTAGTAGACCACTCAGAGAAATGACAGATGCCTAGGAAATCCAAAATAGACTCCATATAAGAGAACCAAGTATATAAGAGAACCAAGTATAAAACTCTAGTTACTCCACAAAAGGGCATAGTGCCTAGAATGTGATTATTGTTCTTTAAGAGAAAGACTGGGGCAAATGGAAAGGTGGATCTATAAGACAAGGCCCTGTTTAAAAGGTTTTTCAAGTCAAGGAGTTGTGACGAATTGTGATAATAAACCGTCATTACCGGGTAATGCTAAAGTCCATTTGGGATTTTTTTCCTACTTTAAGATTACAGGCTTATTACGAAATCTGGCAATGAGATGAATTTATATGAGACGTCATTCATCTATTAAAGGAATTAAGGAGAATGTTATGTATGATACCAACCAGAGAATTTTGTTTCAAAGGTTGAAGCAAATCATGTATATAAGATGCAACGATCCATTTATGGATTGAAGCAAGCTTCTCAAAGATGGAACATTCATTTTGATGAGACTATCAAAAGAGTTTGATTTTATAAAAAAAGGAGATTAAACCTTGTGTGTACAAAAGGGTCTGTAGGGAGCACTGTAAAATTCCTTAGTATTATATGTTGATATACTACTGATAAGGAATAACACACTAATGCTTAATAATCAAATAAAGATAAAATTGTCTAAACAT